>JALIGW010000004.1:72607190-72989690 GCA_023053685.1 Diadophis punctatus similis | reverse complement strand
TCCACTGTGCTGGGTGACAGGAATTGTTCCAGTGGAGTGCAGGACTGGAGAACTTTGGCATCTGAGATCCATATTCTGCATCTTGCTGGAGGAGTTTGCTCTCCTCAAGGCATGGAAAGCAGAGGTGGGTTCCTCCTGGTTCGGACTAGTTTTATTGAACCGGTAGTAACTTGGCGGCCTGGGTCGCTGGAACTGGCAACGACCCAGGCCTGCCACACCCCCGAACTGGTTCTCTCGGCGGCGCCATCTTGTTTTTTGTAGCTACCGTATTTTTCGGAGTATAAGACGCACTGGAGTATAAGACGCACCTAGATTTTAGAGGGAGAAAACAAGGAAAAAAGTATTCTGAACCAAATGGTGTAGTAATATATTATTTAATAAAATACCAGTGTAGCAGAATACTTTTTATTTATTAGTGACATTTATATACCGCCTCACAGTGCAAGCACTCTCTAAGCGGTTTACACCAGTAAGCAATATATATTTATATTGCCCCCAACAATCTGGGTCCTCATTTTACCTACCTTGGAAGGATGGAAGGCTGAGTCAACCTTGAGCCGGTGAGATTTGAACCGCTGACCTGCGGATCACCGTCAGCTAAAGTGACCTGCAGTACTGCCTCTAACCGCTGCGCCACCTCGGCTCTTCATAAAAGAATCTCCGTCATTTCCACCTTCTTTTGGGGGGGGGAAAGGTGCGTCTTATACTCCAAAAATACAGTATTTTAAACCGCTTAGAGAGGTACTTTTTTTTAAGTACTGCACATGCCCGTGCGCAACACACGCGCGCACCCTCGCAGCACATCCCTGAGCGAACCGGCAGCAAAGAAAACCGGAACCCACCCCTGATGGAAAGGAACTATTTGGTGGGCTGTGGTAATAGATCTTGGATCTTTGGAACCTGAGCTGTGTTTCCACAGATCAGAAGATCTATGAGCAGAAAATCTCAACGGTAAAGGATGAATTGGGAAGTTGCAAAAACATTTCAGAAACTATAGTAAATTATTTCTGCATAGTTAACAAAACTACATGAACTGCTCCACCAATTCTAATTTTTACTTGATTCATTTCTTCAGAACTATTCTTTAGTATTCAGAGCAGTTACTAAATGTGCAATTCTTAAAAGTAATCTGATTTGTATTTGTAATGATGCACATTTTTAAAAATTAAATAGTTTAGCTTAAAACCTGAATCTCAGTCTTGTCCATTTTACTTTGTAGAAATGGTACTTTTAAAATCTTGGCATTGTTTGTGCTCCTTAATATCACCTTTTTATTGTATCACAAATGAAATACATTGTATTTTGCTGTGAGAAAACATGAAGTGAAATCCTGAAATTAAATCCTGGTTAAAATGCAGTTTTTCTTTTAATCAGTTACCATGTTTGAAGAAACTGAAGTGACTCATTACTAGTTTAATGTTGATGCTTCATTATCTGCTTGTTAAAAAAAATCTGCCTTATACAAGCAGAAATTGTTGTGGAATAGTGTTGCCATGACTTCATAATATTTTCCTAAATATGCTTATTTCTAATTTGTCATTGCATAGCATTAGTGCTGGGAACAGGTTTTAGTATTAATTTATTCTTAGTTCATGAGAAAGTGGTTTATTAATAGAAATGCTTTGACTTCCCTGTTTGAAAAATACCGTATGTATGTTTTTATCATTAATGTACAAGTAAATGGAAAAGCTTTAAATGATTTGTACAAATATAATTTTAAATATGATATGATGGATTTTAAGATATGTTTAAATACATATAGGATTAAAATCCTCTCAATCTTTTGGATTCTTCAATTTATTTCCGTTTTCAACCATTTTGTTTGCAATTTGCCACTTCCAGCTTATTTAAATAATGGATTGAAAATCTTGCTGGGATTTATTCTGGGCCTTAATATCATATTGGTGATTTTATTTGTCTCATATCACCTTCATCTTCTTTTGTAGTACTGTATATGACTTCAGATCTTGCATATTTTTCCTTGGCATGAAAAAGTAGTGAAATTCTCTGGATCTGCATTTTTCTTGGTCTACCTTTCCTTTACCATATCAAAGTGCTTCAGCAATGCAGAGTAGAAATTTGAAGCCTGATCTGTTAGCACAGTGTTTCTCAACCTTGGCAGTTTGAAGATGTGTGGACTTCAATGCCCAGAATTCCACAGCCAGCAACGCTAGCTGTGGAATTCTGGGAGTTGAAGTCCACACATCTTCAAACTGCCAAGGTTGAGAAACACTGTGTTAGCATATCATTGGGTGTACTTATCCTACTGAACAGCTTCAGTACAGTATTTCATTAGCAATGACTTTGCAATTAATATCTACAAGGCTGTCTTGTTCTATAACCAAAGATACAGAATACAGGTAGTCCTCAACTTATAAGCCCAAAATTTCTGTTGCTAAGTGAGACAGTTGTTAAGTGAATGTTGCCTCATTTTACGACCTTTCTTGTCATACTTGTTAAGTGAATCACTGCACTTCAGTTAACAAGACAGCTGTTAAGTGAATCTGGCTTCCCCATTGACTTTGCTTGTCAGAAGGTTGGAAAAGGGGATCACTCAGTTTTCTGATTCCCCCAGAACCCTCTGCAGCAGGTAGAATTTGTTCCACACCGGGCCTCATTTTTCTTCAGAGCAATTCTCTTGGATTGCCTGCTTCT
Source organism: Diadophis punctatus similis (assembly GCA_023053685.1). Taxonomy (NCBI): domain Eukaryota; kingdom Metazoa; phylum Chordata; class Lepidosauria; order Squamata; family Dipsadidae; genus Diadophis; species Diadophis punctatus. The sequence goes on along the minus strand of JALIGW010000004.1, from coordinate 72,987,035 downwards.
AGACAAAGTTTTCTGTCAGAAGAGAAAAATATTCAATGAACATCTTACTGTACCTTGCTCTTCCTCAAGAGTCTTACAAAAGTATCACAGGGGTCATAAAGCAGTTGTAGTTTCTACCTTTAGTTCCCAACAAATATTTTAAGAGAGAAAAATATTCAGTGAACATCTTACTGTACCTTGCTCTTCCTCAAGAGTCTTCCAAACTGCTCTTAAAAGCAACAATCCCAATATTCATTTCATCCCAGGAGGCAGCTTTGCCAGTCTCTTACAGATTTTATAGATTTTCAGCAGCAGTGTTGCTTAAATCCACCTTACCGTATTTTTCGGAGTATAAGACGCACCGGAGTATAAGATGCACCTTAGTTTTTGGGGAGGAAAATAGGGGGGGGGAATCTACCTACCAGGTATTCATCTGGCTAGCGTCCTTAGTCTGGTCAGCTTCAGCACATTATTTTATCCCCTGGTTAGGGCTTAAAAAAACCTTCTTCGGAGCGAGTAGCAATGGAAAAAAAGCCTGCAAAGACTTAGAGCTGGAAAAAAAAATCTCCTTTGGAGAGAGTAGCAATAAAAAAGCCTGCAAGCTGGTAAGAGCCAGGAAGATCGTTAGCACCTCGTTAGGGCTGAAAAAAATCATCTTCGGAGGGAGTAGCAATGAAAACAAGACTGCAAGACTTAGGGCTGGAAAAAACCTTCTTCGGAGCGATTAGCAATGAAAAAAAGCCTGCAAGCCTGGAAGATCGTTAGCGCCTCATTAGGGCTGGAAAAAAAAGCTTCAAAAAACAAGCTACATTCAGAGTATAAGGCACACCCAAATTTTCAGCCTCTTTTAGGGGGGGAAGGTGCGTCTTATACTCCGAAAAATACGGTAAGTTTGCCAGCCAGCACATCTCCCATATTAGGTTTCTCCTTCCTCCTCTTCCCATGGTCCCACCTCACCCTTTTTAAGACTATCTCTGCCAACTAAGCAGCTCACTTCCCCCCCGCCCCCTATTCTTAATTTCTACCTAGTTCACTAGAACAAAGTGAGGGTATTTGGTCTGCCTTTGTACCTCCTGGACAGATTCAGGAGAGGCATGGCACTGCAATTGGTACAGAATGCAGCTGCGCGAGCTGTGGTGGGTGTGCCGAGATACACCCACGTAACACCTATCCTCCGCCAGCTGCATTGGTTGCCTAGTAGTCTCCGGTCGCAATTTAAGGTGTTGGTTTTGACCTTTAAAGCCCTACATGGCTCAGGGCCAGGTTACATCCGGGACCGCATCCTACCACATTCCTCCCTACGACCGGTCAGGTCCCACAGAGTAGGCCTCCTCCAGGTCCCATCAGTCAAACAATGTTGGCTGGTGGGCCCGCGGGGGTGAACCTTCTCTGTGGGAGCCCCATCTCTCTGGAACCAACTCCCACCAGAGATCCGGACTATCCCCACCCTACTGGCCTTCCGCAAAGCCGTGAAGACATGGCTCTTCCGGCAGGCAGGGTGAAGAAGTAGAAGATCGGATTCCCCCTGAATGAATGTTGTTGTGTTTTATATTGTCATGTCTTTTTTACTGTATTGTTCTTATTCCCATTGTACGCCGCCCTGAGTCCTACGGGATTGGGTGGCCTATAAGAACTTTTAATAAATAAATAAATAAATAAATAAATAAATAAATAAATAAATAAATAAATAAATAAATACACGAAATATACAAAATCACAATATACAAAATCAATAGATCTTTTGAGGCAAATGAAATAACAGGGTGAGTCAAAGTAAGAAATGTAGAATTGGCACTATTGTAGAAGAAATATAGTGCTAGAAAAGGATCATCTTGAAGCCCAAATAAATCCCAATTATTTTAGCCATGTATTCCCCAAATATGCTTAGATAATCAAAATAAAAATGCAATTCATGCCTATAGAGACCATTATATAGCCTAAAAACAAGATTACTAAGGGATATGTTCAGGATTGGACATAAATTAATAGTATGAAGGTTGGAATGGGCAAGAATTTTCTGATGAATCTTCGCTATTGGGTTTTTAGATTCGATCAACAAAAGCTGTATTTCAAGGCAGAAATAAGTACAAAGAGTCAAAATTAAGTGACTCTTAGATTGTTTATTTTGCAAGTTAAACTTCAAGATTAAGCTTTTTTTAAAAAAATCCTGCTGAAGCTCTGGAGTGATTAGTCAGCTTTATGTTAATTTGGAAGCTAAGTAGACATTTGTATGTATCAGCAGATCTCAGAGTGCAATTTTATGTAGTGGAAGAAACACGTACACATTGCAGCTCTGATCCCTCTGCAGTTTTCTGAGACATAATTGTTGTTTCAAATAGTCTCTCACCATTTCTCAAGAATGAAACTATTGGAATGGATTCTTGGGGCAGAGTGTCACAGTTCATGTCGACTGCAAAATATTCAGGAAAGCGCCTTTGACATAGCTTGTGCCATTCAGAGAGATCTAAGGGGCTCTATCTGAAAAATTCCCTTCTACCGTAGTTTTCTGACTAGCCAAATTTAGCTGCTGTACTGTAAGATCTCATCAAGCGCTCTGCTATTCTGATATAACATGACTTTTTGACATTTGTTTTTCGGTTTTAACTTTAAATGTATAGTTGCCTTTAATATTTTATTGGTGTTAGGATTTTATAAGGCCATGTTTGGCAGGATAAAACAGACAGCAAATCATACTTTGGTTTTTTTTGTGTTTTTTTTTAAAAGAGAGAGCGAGAAAATTTGTTTGGTATTAAACCATGTTTTGTTTTTAATTTGCAGAATTTGAAGAACCAGGATTTACGGACACTGGATTGAAACAAGGTGGCTTGAGATGTCTGGCTCCTATGAGGATTCTGTTGAGGTTTTTAGTGATAGCTTTTGGGAGGTAACTATAATTTTGTTTAAGTTCGTCTGAAACAGAATGTTGACTGGTGGGTTGTGTAAAATAATAGAATAGAATAGAATAGAATAGAATAGAATAGAATAGAATAGAATAGAATAGAATAGAATAGAATAGAATTCTTTATTGGCCAAGTGTGATTGGGCACACAAGGAATTTGTCTTTGGGGTATCTCAGTGTACATAAGGAGAATAAAATACATTCATCAAGAATAAATATACAACACTTAGTGATAGTCAATAAGCTAATAAGCTAATAAGCTATCAAATCGTACTAGGAAACAATATAAGTTGAAAAATACAAGATATAAGTAAAAACAGTATAAATTGAAAGATACAAGAACATGGTTATAGTAATAAGTGGAAAGAGATAGATACTAATAAGGAACAGAATAATAATAGTAATACAGTCTTAGTAAATTATTTGACAGTGTTGTGGGAATTACTTGTTAAGCAAAGTGATGGCATTCGGGGAAAAACTGTCCTTGTGTCTAGTTGTTCTGGTGTGCAGTGCCCTATAGCGTCATTTTGAAGGTAGAAGTTGAAACAATTTATGTCCAGGATGTGAGGGGTCTGTGGATAGTTTCACAGCCCTCTTTTTGACAGATCCTCAATGGAAGGCAGGTTGGTAGCAATTATTTTTTCCGCAGTTCTAATTATCCGTTGGAGCCAAACCAGACAGTTATGGAGTTGCAGATGACAGACTCAGTAATTCCTCTGTAGAAAAAAGTATTATGAGCTCAAAATATATAATTTTATAATTATAGATTTATAATTATAAAATATATAATTTTATAATTATAAAAATATTATGAGCTCAAAATGTTTTCAGTATTCTGAACTTAAAACAGGAACACAGCTGTACTATAAGACAAATTCCGTGATGGGTGTGTGTGTGTTATCAGAAATGTGATAAAAAAAATTGACTGCTGCTACAGATAGTCCCTGACTTATGACCAATCATTTAATGATCGATTGAAATTACAACTATCTCAAAAAGAGTGTTTTACAGCTCAAGTAGAGTTGGGCTGAGAGTGACTGACCCAAAGTCACCCAGCAAGCTTTTCCTCACCGGCTTTCATGCCTAAGGCAGGATGAGCCATGGTGGTTCAGTGGTTAGAGTGCAATACTACAGGGTACTTCTGCTGACTGCCGGCTGACTGCAATTTGGCAGTTCAAATCTCACCAGGCTCAAGGTTGACTCAACCTTCCATCCTTCTGAGGTCAGTAAAATGAGGACCCAGATTGTTGGGGGCAATATGCTGACTCTGTAAACCGCTTAGAGAGGGCTGTAAAGCACTGCGAAGTGGTATATAAGTCTAAGGGCTATTGCTATTGCTATAGCCGTGGTGGGTGTTCCTAGATACACCCATGTAACACCTATTCTCCGCCATCTGCATTGGTTGCCCATTAGTCTCCGGACGCAATTTAAGGTGTTGGTTTTGACCTTTAAAGCCCTACATGGCTCAAGGCCAGGTTACCTCCGGGACCGCATCCTACCGCATACCTCCCTACGACCGGTTAGGTCCCACAGAGTTGGTCTCCTCCAGGCCCCGTCGACCAAGCAATGCCGGTTGGCGGGGCCGAGGGGGAGAGCCTTCTCTGTGGGAGCTCCATCCCTCTGGAACCAACTGCCCCCAGAGATCAGGACTATCCCCACCCTGCTGGCCTTCTGTAAAGCAATAAAAACATGGCTCTTCCGGCAGGCGGGGTGAAAGTGAGACCAATTAGAACATCTTTGGTCTCCCCCCTGGTATGAATGATGGATGATTTTTAATCTTTTTTATAATCTTTTAATTGTTGTTATTATGTTGTTTTTTATAACTGTTTTTATGAATTGTTCTTCTCTGTATTGTTCGCCGCCCTGAGTCCCACGGGAGTTGGGCGGCCTATAAGAACGTTCAATTCAATTCAATTCAATTCAATTTGAACTCACAAGGGTTTCTAGCCTGATGCCTTAACCCACTAGACCAAACTGACTTAACAGTGGATATCATTTTAGATCAGAAATGGGCTTTATTTGCCTGCAGTCAAAGCAGGTATTCAGATAATCAGAAACTGGTAATCAACCCTGAAAGTTTAGTTTTATTACTGGAAGTTCAATAATGTATATTAAAGGAAATGCAGACAATTTGATTCCAGCTTAAATGTGTTCAGTCGGTTTTCACCAAATTGGAAACTAGTTTTGACATTGCAAGATGTATTTGTAAATGTTTTATCCTTTTGACAGGTTGGAAATTACAAGCGGACAGTGAGGCGCATCGATGATGGATATAGACTTTGTGGTGATCTTATGAACTGTATTCATGAGCGTGCCAGAATAGAGAAGGTTTATGCTCAACAGTTAACCGAATGGGCAAAGCGATGGAGACAACTTGTAGAAAAAGGTACACCATATTTTTGCATATATTTTGGACCTGTTTTGACTACAGAAATAGGTGGTCCCGACCCCCTATGGCCGATGATTTTTGTGTTGCTCCAATCGAACTGCTGCTGTTTGGTGTCAGTGTGGGTAGAGATTGAGGGTTTGGGATCGTGGCGTTTGACTGCCAGCCAGTGTTCGTGGATCCTGGTTTTTAGTTGGTGTAATATTTGTCCCACGTGGAATTGGTTGCAATGGTTACAGTTGATTTTGAGGATTACATTGTTTCTTTCATCCTACTGTATCTTGTCTTTGGTTTTGGATAATTCCTGGCGGAGTGTGGCTGACTCTTGAGTGCTTTGCTTCTAATTTATTATTTGTTCAACAAAACATAGTTAACGTGTTCTGTGAACTGAACTACTGTTTGGTGTTTGGCCACCTTCTGTCTAGTAAATTCTCTGTGAGATAGAGTCACCTTGAGCATATTGAGACTTCCATATTTTGCTGTCTGATCTAGCTCAGAATTTTATGATAAGCATAGTACTGTTGCAATATATCATCAGCCCAGTACATTGAGAAGACAAACTAGTCTTCTGAATCCTGCATATGGTCAGAGGTGGGTTCCAGTTTTCTTTACTGCCGGTTTGCTCAGGGATGCGCCCCATGTGCGCATGCGCAGTGCTAAAACAAAGCTTCTGCGCATGCGCAGAAGCAAAAAACAAGATGGCGCCGCCTATGACGCCACCAAGAGAACCGGCTCGGAGGCGTGGCAGGCCTGGGTCGCTGCCGGTTCCAGCGACCCAGGCCGCCAAGTTACTACCGGTTCTATAGAACCGGTCCGAACTGGTAGGAACCCACCTCTGCATATGGTCATAATCTAATCCAGGGGTTTCCACCCTTGGCAACTTTAAGACTTGTGGACTTCAACTCCCAGAATTCCTCAGCCAGCAAAGCTGGCTGAGGAATTCTGGGAGTTGAAGTCCACAAGTCTTAAAGTTGCCAAGGGTGGAGACCACTGATCTAATCAATGAAAACAAAGCAAGTTACATATGGAAGCCAGAAGGAAATGGATTCAGATACAGTTTCATCTAAAATTGCACAGCAATATCTCACTTTGAGTGTTAGGGGAGGAATGAATCCTCTGGAGGTCGATGGATCTTTGCTTCCCTTTTGAAAACATTCTTACTTAGAAAATAAAACCGAGATTCAAATCTAATTAACAAAATATTTATTTCAGTAGAAAATTATAAAAAGAATCCTTATTAGGCTACATCTTATCGGCTAATGAATAAATCACTTCTACCTTCGGCAGAAATGGCGAAGAGAAAGAAAGGAGTTGACTTCAGGAATGCAGACATGCGTAATAGAATATATCATACGTCTGCCTGACCATAAATACAGGAAACAGTAGAAAACATAGAGATGCACCAACTGACAATATTCACATCGTGACATTGAGATTAGGATATTTACAATTGGTCATAGTCATTATATAATCATTGTATAATTTTGTACACTGTGCCACTACTCCTCCCCCCTTTTCTGGCAAAAGAACAAAACCCTTCATCATTTGGCCATTCCCTTTCCTGTCGAACGTAAGACAATTTGGGGATAGTTTAAGAACAGTAATATGTTTTCCTAATGTGTGCGTGTGCATTTTGCAGATATATCATTTTTTCCATTGCATTCAGGGCCACAGTATGGCACCGTTGAAAGGGCTTGGCATGCATTTATGTCTGAAGCGGAAAAAGTAAGCGAATTACACCTAGAAGTAAAAAGTGCTCTAATGAACGAGGATTTCGAAAAGATAAAGAACTGGCAGAAGGACTCCTTTCACAAGCAAATGATAGGTGGATTTAAGGAAACGAAGGAAGCGGAAGACGGGTTTAGGAAGGCTCAGAAACCATGGGCTAAAAAACTAAAAGAGGTGAGTAATCCAGGACTGTGTTTTCCAGTCACCTTAATCAACCGTGTCCTTGTTTTTCTGCTTTTTGGCTGCCTGGGTTGCCTCCCAAGTACGGTTTGTTTGCTTTCTACTCAAACAAGCGGGGCTGAACTGATTCCAGTGTAGAAGCCGTTGGTCTGTTTTTGGACAGGAACTATTTATTTAAAAAAATAGCGAAACATCTTCTTCCTCAAAAAAAACACCAGCCCAGCTTCCTTTTGAAGAAAAACAAAAAGTACCTTTGAGACATGGATGACTGAGAATCTCCATAGACAAAATATGGCATCTTTACCATACAACATACTAATAAAACCAGGATTAATAAACCAAGGAAGCGTTGAAATGTATATGTTAATATAAAGTCAATAACTCTACTTAGTTATTCTATAGAAATTTTTCCTCTGCAGCAGGGGGTGTCAAATGGACCGCGGGGTGCTTAGATCTGGCCCGCGGGGCCGCCCTGGAAACAGTGAAGGACCAAGCCCGCAGTGCCTCTGCTGGCGAAAACAGAGCTCAGGAGGGCCGTCCCAGGCTCCGTTTTCGCGGGCAGAGGGTTGCAGGAGGCCGTCCCAGCTGAAAACAGAGCTTGGGAGCCCGTTTTCTCTGACAGAGCATTCGGGCCGCCACAGGCGCCCCCCGACACAAGTGACGTCAAGGTGGCCCTGACCACGCCCACCCCAGCCCCCTGAGGTAAAACACAACCCTGATGCGGCCCTCAGTGAAATCGAGTTTGACACCCCTGCTCTACAGAGTCTTCTTTAAGATACCAGTATAGCAAATGGGGGGGGGAGTGGGGAGTGGGCTTGCCCAGATTGCCTGAAAAGCATTGCTTCCGAGTGAGAAGAAGTGGTCTGAGTCAGGCAGAGATTCTGTTACTTCTCAATTTCCTTATAAGCAGCATTTTCTCAAGGCTGTGACTTTATGATCAACAAGTTCTAAAACACTGTAATCCTTTTCAAGATACATTTCCTCTAATTGTAACGGTATTAATCTTGAAACTTGCTATGGGTGGGTGGGCGGCGGGGGGGGGGGGTATTGTGATTTTACATTTGTTAAAACGCATCTTCCATAGGTGGAAGCTTCCAAGAAAGCACATCACACAGCATGCAAAGAAGAAAAAATCGCCATATCCAGAGAGACGAATAGCAAAGCGGACCCAGCGCTGAATCCAGAACAACTAAAGAAATTGCAAGACAAAATTGATAAAAGTAAACAGGATGTGCTTAAGGTAAATCGTATGAGTTCTTTGAAAGCATCACAATCATGGCTTCTAATGAAAACTGTATGTTACTTCTGTCGTGCTGAATTTGTAGGCCTTTTATAGTAAATGTGCCTAACCTTTGATTCATAAATAAAGATGAATGAATCCCAGGGAAAGAAAAAGGACCGTATTTTATTTATCTTAATGCTGTTGTATGTTCCGTTACCGTATACTTGATGGGTGTTTGCACAGACGTGGGAGGGGAGGGGAGGGGAGGGGGGAGGGGGGAGAGAGAGAGACAGAGAGAGAGAGGAGGGGGGGCTTTGAATTTGAGCTTGTATTCTGATTGGTTGACAGACTCCCATGGGGCCATGCAGGGGTAACTTTGTAGGTTGTCTTTTGAGCCCCAGGCTTGGTTGAGCCTTTCTGGGTGATGATGTAATGAAAGGGCTTTGGGCAATTCTTACTATGGCTCTGCCTGAAGGAGGTAGATCTTTGTTATCTAGAATAGACTATGACCGCATAGCTTAAGTGATGGAAATTCCAGTTCCCAACTGCTACTGCTGTTAAGTGAGGAGTACCTGTATTTGGATCTGTCATCTCAATTTTCTAACAGCCACAAGTCATTCTTTATTTCCAAATGACTTTGAATGGTCCCTCTCTAAAGGAAAGTTTTGTAAGAGAGAGAGAGAGAGCAGCATGATTTGAATAACAAAAATACCGTTGTCAAATTAATATAGCCATTGGAAAATGATACATTCATATTGATAACTTGATACACTTAACTTTTAAAGACAAAAGAAAAGTATGAGAAGTCTCTTAAAGAGCTGGACAGTACTACCCCTCAGTATATGGAAAACATGGAGCAGGTTTTTGAACAGTGCCAGCAGTTTGAGGAAAAACGTCTGCGTTTCTTCCGAGAGGTGTTGCTAGAAGTTCAGAAACATCTTGACTTGTCTACTGTTTCAAGGTAAGAATTAAGGTGGAGGGTGCTGCACGATAGAAGCAGCATTCTTTTTAAAAATAGTTTTGAAGCACCAGGTTTTTTTTCTCCCAAAATGCAGCTGCACATTTACAGTACTTGTCAAGAATACAATGTATATTTTGTGTACCTGTTGTGCATCCGGGCAGCACTTTGTTTTTAAAGCCCTAAACCAGGGGTGTCAAACTCGTCTCATCACGGCGGCGTCACATGACGTATCGGGACTTTTTCCCCCTTCGCTAATCCGGGCATGGGCGTGGCCAGCATGTGACGCATCCGGCCTGTGGGCCGCGAGTTTGACAGCCTACCCTGCTTTATCAAACTGCCTGGCTTCCAAAATGAGATCAGGGGCCCTGCTTAGGCACCCATTGACAAAATCCATGTGCTGGCCACCTACACAGAACATTCCAGAATGTTCAATTAATAAAACTGCCTGCTGACTTTATTTTGATGGGCCATGAAAACTTAAAGAGAATTTTGAACGCCCAGTTCTAGAGCTGCTATATATTAGTAATAGAATATTTGCACTGTACTACTTACCATTTTACTTTGTAATCACATTAAAGTCAATATAAACGTATTTTTAAAACTACATTGCTGTACTTAACTTTGTAAAAAGAATACTTATAAGACTAAGTAACTTAGCAGTCAGTTCTAATCTTTAACAAAACCTATTGTTTTTTAATTTGAAAAAAAAACTACGGTTAAAAGTAATTTGTAAAATTACCAATGTGTAACGATTAGAACTGTCATCTGTTCTAAATAAATAATGGCTTAGTTTGTATAAATTTGCTCCTTCATAGTCATTCTCCTGAAGAGAGGTAAAAGGTTAAAAGAATATGCAAAACAAAAACTGAAAAGGCTTTTTCCTTGGTCTCAGTAACAAGAATCTGGAAATGATCAATTACTCTAACTTTCACATTGGAGAGAGCAAAACTCTAATCATGTAAAACATGGATAAGTCCAGCATGTCACAAAATGGAATTCTTTACATTCATACATTGTAAGGCATAGATAACATCAGATATCCTTTAGCAACGCATAGACAATTGAGTTTTGAGAATCAGGGGTAGTGTATTCTATGGCAGCGGTCACCAACTGGTGGTCTGTGGACCACTGGTGGTCCGCGAGAAAATTTTGGTGGTCCGCAGAAAAATTATTTGCATTTTTTATATTGCACTAAATCAGGGATCTACTACGGCCCCTGGGCCGGATACGTGCAATGAACATTTTTGTTGCTACAGAGAATCTCCCCCTTCGGGGTCTTTTTGTGTGGGTCAGATGGGGGGAGAAATTCCCACTTGGGGTCTGCTTCAGCCTCCTGGTGCGGGGCTTTGGACAAAGGCTGGAGGGAAGCATCGCTGGTGGCAAAGAGCCGGAGGGCCTTGTTCCAATGGGACTGCATCATGGCCTGGAACTGGCTGACCATCTCAGCTCGCTGAGCCTCCAGGCGCCCATACTTGGCCTTGCACTCCGCAGGTCTTCCCTCTGCTTGGAAAGCCTATGCTTGTAGTCTTCAGTGAGGTGCTTCTGCTGAGCCTCCTTCTCGGTCAGATCCAATTTGAACTGAGCCAGCTATTTTGCCAACTTTTTCTCATGGTGGCTGCTTAGCTCCAACAACTGCTTCCTGTTGGCGCCTTAAGGAGCCAGGGTGGGGAGGTGAGTAGAGGCTGGTGAGGCGCCCCTTGATGTGAGTGACATCAAGTTGGCCACGCCCACCCAGTCACATGACCACCTAGCCATGCCCACCCAGCTGGTCATTAGGCAGTTCATATTAGTGGTCTGCGGGATTTAAAATTATGAATTTAGTGGTCCCTGAGGTCCGAAAGGTTGGTGACCCCTGTTCTACGGTATATATCTAATTTCCGTGAATGTCATTGTGAGGTCTACTTTAAAGAAGTTCTGTTTAGCTTTCTATTTTGAATGTGAAAGATCAATTGAGGTCACAAAGTAACTGAAAGACAAGAATTGAAAAAGAGCTGCTGAACCAGATTCCCTTGGGTACCCCTCTTGTCAGTGGCTGTATAAATTTGCATAATCATATTATCGATACTTATGAATGACCTGTGTACTTCGGTAAACTTTAAAATTGTAAATTTGCTACATAAATTGAACCAACAATGTACTTTTTTCTGATGCTTCCAACATTTTAATTAGATGTATTTTATTTTTGGCTTGGCGTGTTTGTTCAATTCCCCCCCCCCATATAAATTGAAGTTATTTGGTATTAGAAAAAATAGGGAGATTTTTCTTATTCGTAGATATTCATATGAAAATTCTAAAATGATCCTTAGGCAAACTAAGGGTTGCCCTTTTTTATTCCAGCTGGATCTGTAATGATTTGTAAAAATGCTCTTCTTGCAGCTATAAAAATATTTATCGTGACATGGAGCAGAGCGTTAAAGCAGCGGATGCTGTTGAAGATCTAAGGTGGTTCAGGGCTAACCATGGACCTGGCATGTCTATGAACTGGCCCCAGTTTGAGGTAAAGGCTTTACTTGGCTTGTGGTCCTTCTTGCAGTTACTTGAAGCTTCTCTTGTAAAGCTTATTTTTTATTTTTTATTTATTTATTTTTTTATTTATTTTTTTATTTATTATTTTATTATTTTTTATTTATTATTTATTTATTTATTTATATTTGTTTTTATTTGTTTTTTATTTGTTTTTTATTTTTTATTTATCTGTTTGTTTGTTTGTTTATTTATTTATTTATTTATTTATTTATTTATTTATTTATTTATTTATTTATTTATTTATTTATTTACTGTTCTTCTATGCCGCCCTACTCCCTGAGGACGCTTATAAGAGAAAAAAAATGTCTTTTGGTTCTTAAGAAGAATAGCATGAGTGTGCCTAACTTAGGGAGAATAACCCAAAGGTGCTTTTTCAAGAGGCAACTGGACTTTCTGGTTTTTCTTTGGAGGAAGACGTTTCGCTTCTCATCCAAGAAGCTTCTTCAGCTTCTTCGAAGGAAAAGCCAGAAAGTCCAGTTGCCTCTTGAAAAAAAGCACCTTTGGGACAACCATGACCTGGATGACTGAGAATCTCCATAGATAGACATGAAGGGAGAATATATATTCTTCCCCAGTACCAGAAATCCAGGAAGCAAAATAGGGAGACAGCTTTTAATTAAAGCTTTGATAAATGTACCGTATTTTTGGAGTATAAGATGCACCTTTTTCCTCCCTAAAAGTGGCTGAAAATTTGGGTGCGTCTTATACTTCGAATGCAGCTTTTTTTTCTAGCCCTAACCAGGTGCTAACTATCTTCCCAGCTCTTACTGGCTTGCATGCTCTTTCATTGTTACTCTCTCAGAAGAAGGTTTTTTTAAGTCCTAACCAGGGGATAAAATAATGTGCTGAAGCTGCTCCGAATAAGTTTTTTTCTAGCCCTAACTAGGTGCTAATGATCTTCCCAGCTCTTACTGGCTTGCAGGTTCTTTCATTGTTATTCTCTCAGAAGAAGGTTTTTTTAAGTCCTAACCAGGGGATAAAATAATGTGCTGAAGCTGCTCCGAATAAGTTTTTTTCTAGCCCTAACTAGGTGCTAATGATCTTCCCAGCTCTTACTGGCTTGCAGGTTCTTTCATTGTTATTCTCTCAGAAGAAGGTTTTTTTAAGTCCTAACCAGGGGATAAAATAATGTGCTGAAGCTGACCAGACTAAGGACGCTAGCCAGATGAATACCTGGTAGGCAGATTGTTTTCCCCTATTTTCCTCCCCAAAAACTAAGGTGCGTCTTATACTCCGAAAAATACGGTAATTTGATTGAACTTGAAACTTTAAGCAGGATTGGTCCTGGTCAATTCTAGGATGGGAGACTTTTATGAAACTTCATGGTATAGGTTTGGAAATCAAAAAAATATCACAGCAGGCGGCAGTGGAGACAGAATCATAGAATTGGAAAAGATCATCGCTGTGAGCCACACAATCACATACATTTTATGACAGTGTTGCTCAGTGACAGCGATTCCTATTCTTATTGGCGACATAAGCAGAGGACTACACGCAGTAGTAAAGTAACATGCCCAGATTCTTTTTGGAATTGAGTAGCCTCAACAAATCTAAAATACATAAATGCATAAAACAAAATTTAGCCTTGAAGTTCCCGGGATTTAAAGTTGATATGAATGATACTTTATATGTACTATTTTATATACTATAGGCACGTGTTTATTTTGGGGAGCAGAAAGAATCACCCAGGGTATACAGAACAAGATATTTGTGTATATTTAAAGGTTTGTTTGTCTAATGCTGCTTTTGGGGGTGAGAAGATTGTCTTAAACTCTGGAGCATTTTGACAGATAAATGTAGTGTTTTTCTCAGTATAGTCTGCTTGGTGACCAATAAAATTAGACTGCAGCCTTAAATTATATGGATGTTATAGCAAAGCTATGAAATGATCTAGAATTTGATTTGAGGAGACACACTTGAGCAGAAGATATTGGTAAAATAATATGCAAAAGAAATTGGGTATAATGTTAATTGTTGATTAATGATAAAATCCAGTATATAGCGCTAATTTTTAACTCTAATTAATAGGCATATGATACATTGTAAATAAATAAATGTGTTTTGTGTTTCATCTAATTGTGAAGTATTAATATACTATTGCATTTGTTACAAATGGGATAACGTAGCTTTTAATCTCATGTGTTGTACTTTTTAATCTTTACATTTTCCCATTTATTTCAAATGTCATAAACAGCAAGCTTTTGTAAAAACAAACAGATAAAAGTTTTAAAATGAGTTACAATAAAATATAAATTTTCCTAACAATCATTTTATTTGCTTTTCATGCAACAAGGATGAAGTAAGTGTTAACTTTATGTAGAACAGTATTTTAATTTTCTTATATAAACTTCATAAATCATCATCAAAACCCATTGCATCATATTCCATTTTAGGTACACTTTTTCAACTTCCTTCTGCTATGGTTTATTTCATATACAGTTACTTATTTAAGTTTAGATAGCAGGCTTTCCAAATCATAAGATTGGTTTATGATTAAGACATTAAGGACCAAAATCAGCCATCTTCCCCCTATCGGGGCAGATGGGAACAAACTCTTCTCCATCCTATGAGGAGCCAGCAGTCAGGATGGGTTGTCTCCGCCTACCAGCAGTCCAGGACGAGTCACTTTTTTTTTTCTTTAAAACCCCTGGATCCGCCCTCTGAGACCCAGTTTTTGACTCGTCCTCAGCAGAGCAGGACGTGGCGAAGACAGCTCATCCAACTGCTGGTTCCTTCAGGCTCCTCAAACTCATTCAGAACGCAAAGAAAAGGATAATCAGGTCGTATTGGGATTTCTTCTTTTCCACTCATCAAGAATCTGTGAGCGAGGGGACCGTGGCAAGCCGCTGCAACCTAGCCTAGGCTGCCACGTGGGGTTTCGGGCTCCAGGCCTAGCCCCTCTCCCCCCCCCCCTTCTCCCCCTTCTGGGATCGATCGCTCCGCGGCCACAGCCAGCCTTTCATCGCCGTTTGGCTTCGGTCCGGCTCTGGCTGTGAAGGGCCATCCCGTTGCCGCCCCCTCGCTCGCAGCCGCGTGAATAGGAGCGATTCGCCCGGGGAGAGAGGGGCGATAGAAATCAGCGCTTGCCGCCCGCAGTTAGAGTTGGAGGGAAATCGGAAGCGCTCAGCGGCTCAGCATCGGAGAGGGGCGATAGCCGATTGCCGCGTGGAGAGGCGGACTGCAGGAGCCTCGCTCGCCCGGCTCCTGCCGCTTCAAACTTGGCGCCTTTCGAGCGGCTTCCCTCACAACGCTCGGCAGCGCCCCCGGAGGCCTCTCGCAAGGGGAAATCGAAAGCACCTCTCCCTCTCTCTCTTCGCTCGGCCACAAGGGAAACCGAAAGCAGATTTGCCACGAGGCTTCTCTCTCTCTCTCTTCCTTTTCGGCGCGAACAAGGGGAAATTGAAAGCAGCGCCTTGGGCTTGGCTAGCAAAGGGGGGGGAAGAGGTGCCCCTGTGATACGGACGGCCTGAGACCTTAGTATAAATACAGGAGCAACGCCATGGCTAAAGGGATGCCTCCCACCTCTTCCAAACCGGGGGGCAAGAGGAAGCACAAAACCAATAGGCCCAATGATGATGAGGCAGCAGCCTCTTCATCTCAGGCAGGCAGGGCAGAGCCTACTAGGCAAGAGCAGCGCAGGGACCGCGCCCTGCAGAAGATGCACGACAAGGCTGCCAAGGCAGGGGCATCTCAGGCCTCTGCCTCTCAACCTGCCCTGTCCCAAGGCCTGGAGGCCACAACCCTCCCCCAGATTTCATCTACCCTTTGGGGCCCTGGGGGACTGGGGATCCCATCTGCTGTCCCACAGGCGGCTGCAGGCCAGGAGGGCAATTTAGGCCCCCAGATGGCTACACCACAGGACCAAGAGATGCCTCAGCCGCCTCTTCCTCCAGCTGCAGCTCAGGGGATTGAGCCTTCCACAGCTCAGGTACCACCAGCTCTCCCCTTTGATCCTAATCTAATCCAACAGTGGATTGCCTCAGCGGTACAAACCAGCATTACTGCAAATCTCCAAGCCCTGGCGACTTCTCTACCGACCTTGGGATCTGGCACTTCTTCTCCCCAGCTGAATCCCCAACCAGGAACCAGTGCTGATTTCCTGGCAGCGGATCAGTTGTCCAATATTTCGGAGGAGGAGAATCTCGATGACTTCCAGATAGACCAGATGGACACCATGGGTGATCTTTCCGATGATGAAACAGCTGGCCCCTCCCAGCCCCCGACGGCTGCGCTCTTTCCGCCTGGACTGTTCAAGTCCTTGTTAAGCAAGGCCAGAGCAGCCGCTGGCCTATCGGCCCCCGCCAATCCGGCACCCTTACTAAATACCCCTTTGGGGCCCATATTCTCTTCGGTCACACCAGAACCGGATTCAGTCCCGGCCCCCTCTCTATTCATAGATACAGTAAGGAATCAGTGGGCCGCTCCGGCCACAGGGTCTAACCCCTCCACACTCGAACGCCAGTTCTTTAGTGTGGCCCCTGAACTGGGGGACATTCTTGAGGTTCCAGCGGTGGACCCCCCAGTCTTGGCCCTGCACGCCCAGACCACCCTTCCCAGCGAATCGGAGGAGAACCTCAAGCCCGAAGATCGGAAAGTGGAACAGGCGCTCGTACGCGCACACCAGGCGGCGGCCTGGGCCATCAAGGCGGCTTCTACTTCCTCCTTCTTCGCTAGAGTGGCTCTCCTTTGGGTGAAACAATTGCAGGACCTCATTCCTGAGACCAACATAAGGGCACATCAAGACCTCAGCAAAATCTTCGCTACCTGTCAATTCCTCGCTGACTCCACACTGTACACTTCCAAATTTACATCTAAAGCAATGGCCTCTTCCATCGTAGCCAGACGCATGCTGTGGCTCAAACAGTGGCCCGTAGAGACTCGCCACAAATGGCGTCTAGCGTCTAAGCCCCTCAAAGGGAAACAACTCTTCGGGGACTCTCTGGACCCCTTTCTCATCGAATCGAAGGACAAGAAGAAGATTCTGCCATCACTATCTCGCAGAGGCCTTCCTCGACAGACCCCCTACCCCCGGCGGCCCTTTCGTCCCGCTGACCAGGGATCCAGTTTTCCCCGGTCCCCAGGTCAGTATTCGGGGAGGTTCCGTTCCAATCAGGACAGGGCCGGTAGGGGAAGACAATTCAGGAGGCGCTTTCGTGGTGGCGCCAGTGGGCGTCCCGCCAAGCGAGGCAAGTAGTTTCTCCCCCACAGACGCTCCTATTGGGGGGGCGTCTGAAGCACTTTGCTGTTTGTTGGGAAACGACAACACATGATTCTTGGGTCCTCAACACAATTCGATACGGTTTGTCTCTGGAATTTCTCTCCCTCCCCCCTGGGGCCTTTATCCGGTGTCCCACGGCCAGGAATCCCGCTAAACGGGCTCTCATGGCCGAGGCGGTACAACACCTGCTAGATATTAAGGCTATTCAGCGGGTGCCCTCTGGTGAACTATTTCAGGGCTTTTACTCCATCCTTTTCGTGGTACCAAAGGCTTCAGGGGGCTGGAGGGCGATTCTAGATCTCAAACGCCTGAACCATTATATAGTATACAAAAAATTCCGGATGCATTCTCTAAAATCTATCCTAGCCAACATCCGGCCTGGAGACTTCATGGCTTCTCTGGACTTGACTGAGGCTTACCTGCACATTCCAATTGCACGTCAACACCGCAGGTACCTTAGATTCTGCTACGCAGATCAGCACTTCCAGTATAGGGCTCTCCCCTTTGGTCTCTCTTCCGCTCCCAGGGTTTTTACGAAGGTCTTATCCGTCTTGGCGGGTCACCTTCGGGCTCTCCCAATCAAGGTCCAATGTTATCTGGACGACATCTTAGTGCATGCTTCTTCCGAAGCGGTGGCTCGGCAACACCTTCGCACTGTTACCCAGGTTCTAACGGACCATGGGTTCTCCATTAATATCGCTAAAAGTCAATTGTCTCCAGCAACGTCCATTCTTCACTTGGGTTCCGTTATTGACTCCACAGCAGGTAGAGTATTCATCTCCCGGGAACGACAGGATAGTCTTAGGAGTTTAGCCGCTCAGGTTCAGGGAGCGGGGTCCTCCCCCCTTCTCACCCTATCTTCTCTTTTGGGCAAAATGGTTTCCTGCATCTCTATTGTCCCGTGGGCAAGATTACACGCCCGGGAGTTGCAGTGGTTCCTTCTCCCCTTTCAGAAAGCGCACCTCGGATCATCCCTTCGCAAGGTTCTCTTACCTCCCTCGGTCCGCCGATCCCTCACCTGGTGGCGATCCCCCGCTCTCACCAAAGGTACCCTGTTCTTCCCGCAGCCTCAAATCACAGTGACAACAGACGCCAGCCTGGCAGGATGGGGCGCACATTGCGAGGGCGCCACAGCACAGGGTCGCTGGACAGCGGCACAAGCCAGGTGCTCCATCAACTGGCTAGAGTTGCACGCCGCCTTCCTCGCATTGAAACACTTCCATCGTATGATAGCGGGATCCAACGTCCTCCTATTAACGGACAACATCACCACCAAGGCGCATGTCAACCGCCAGGGGGGAACCCGTTCGCGGACCCTGATGGACGAGGCGAGGAAGCTCGGCCTCTGGGCGGAACGCCACCTCTTGTCCCTAACATCGGAGCATATTTCTGGAACAGCAAATGTCCAAGCAGACTGGTTGAGCCGATCAACGGTGGACCAGGCCGAGTGGCGCCTGGACCCGTCAGTGTTCCAGTCCATCGTGGATCGATTCGGCACCCCCCTTGTGGACCTCTTCGCGACCCCGGAGAACTCCCACCTACGGAGATTCTACACCAGATACCAGACGCACGGGTCGGAGGGGACCAACGCCCTGATTTGTCGGTGGCCCAGGGGCCTTCTCTATGCCTTCCCTCCCCTTCCCATCCTGCCTCTGGTCCTCCGGAAGCTGATCCAGGAGGGAGCGGAGCTAATCTTAATTGCTCCGTATTGGCCGCGACAGCCCTGGTTTGCCGAACTCGTGGATCTCTCCGTGATGAACCACTGGACACTGCCTCCCATTCCGACCCTCCTCAGCCAAGGGACAATCTTCCACCCGGACCCCAGGTGGTGCCAACTGACCGCCTGGCGCTTGAGCGGAGCGACCTGAGGCGCCAACTTTACGATCCAGATGTCATCTTCTACATTCAGGCCTCTCGCCGACCATCCACAGACCGCATCTATTCGGCGACCTGGCAGGCCTTCTGCTCTTGGTGCTCATCTCAACGTCTCTCCCCTCTCAACGTTCCCTTACCTATGGTTCTCCGATTTCTGAAACGGGGTCTGGATAAGGGCCTCTCGCCCAACACCTTACGACGTCAACTGGCGGCTTTGTCATCGGTCCTGTCATGCGGTCACTGGGACTCTTTGTCACACATCCCGACCGTCCGTCGGTTCTTGAAGGGGGTCACCAACTGCCACCCTCCAGCAATTCACAGGTACCCATCCTGGGACCTGCCTCGAGTGCTCCAATCGCTGACAGAACCTCCGTACGAGCCGTTGCGGGAGGCCTCCCTACGGCATCTTTCCCTCAAGGTCGCATTTCTCCTCGCCATCACTTCGGCTCGCAGGATTTCTGAGCTCGCGGCGCTCTCGGTCAGGGATGACCTCTGCATCTTTCATGCTGACAGAGTCGTTCTCCGTCTGGACCCGGCTTTCATCCCGAAGGTCAACTCCCCGTTTCACCGCGCTCAGGAGCTCATCCTGCCATCCTTCTGTCCCTGTCCGTCCCAACCTTCTGAACGCCTTTGGCACACATTGGACGTCCGCCGGGCCCTGCGCATCTACATCAGCCGCACACGTCCTTTCCGCCGGACGGAGGCGCTCCTGGTTACCTTCTTGCCTCACTCTAAAGGCCTCAAGGCGTCGTCCGCAACGGTAGGCCGTTGGATCAGAGGGGCAATTGCGAAGGCCTACGACATGGCATCCCTCCAGAGGCCCGCAGGCATCACGGCACACTCTACTAGGAGCGCTGCCACTTCAGCTGCATGGGCGACTCAGTGCCCACTGGAAGATCTCTGTAGGGCGGCGACCTGGGCTTCGCCTACTCCGTTTATCCGGCACTACAGGATCGACAAATATGCTTCGGCGGACGCGGCCTTCGGACGAAGGGTGCTGCAAAGAGTTCTCAACAACGCACGATCACCTGGTCCCTCCCATGGGTAATACTGCTTTGGTATGTCCCATCCTGACTGCTGGCTCCTCATAGGATGGAGAATGAGCGTTGACTTACCTGATACGCTCTTTCTCATCAGGAGGAGCCAGCAGTCAGCTCCCTCCCTGTGACTGTTCCGTTGTTTAGTTGCATCACCACGGGGAGGCGTCCGTGTCGCACTTGTTGGACGTTGGTTTGAAGGTCAGTGCCAGTTCCCCGGTTCTTAAGCACTGATGTTTGGATATTCCTATTAAAAAAAAAAAAAAAAAAAAAAAAAAAAACCAAATGAGGAGCCGACACGAGCTTGAGAAACGTGATCTTTCTTTCAACACTAACGAACCAGTCTACAAACAGTTGGGATGATGCGTCCTTTGGAATTCGGGTCTTCGCCACATCGAGTCGTCCCTTCGGATTCGTCAAAACTGGGTCTCAGAGGGCGGATCCAGGGGTTTTAAAGAAAAAAAAAAGTGACTCGTCCTGGACTGCTGGTAGGCGGAGACAACCCATCCTGACTGCTGGCTCCTCCTGATGAGAAAGAGCGTATCAGGTAAGTCAACGCTCATTCTGCCAGTATCCTTTGAAAAAGCTCTTTGAACAAGAAGCTGTGATACAGGCATGTCAGGTCAAAGGATGTACAAATACACATTTTATATGCCTAATGTTAAATTATACTAAATGCCAGAGATCATTTTGAACCTTGAGTCCTTGGTTCTGCTTATATGATTCAGTGCATACCAGGTGTGTTAAGGGAATACTATTTCTTTCATGTTTTGTATGAGAAAATTTGAAGTACAGGATAGGGATAAGGTAATATGAAAGAAATGTAGAAAAGCATTGGGGCAAACTAGTGCTTTCATTTGCTCTTCTAAACCATGGGTGTCAAACTGGATTTCTTCGAGGGCCGGATCAGCATTGTAGTTCCCCTCCACAGGCCGGTCGGGAGGGGGGGGGAGACAGGATGGATGGCCTCCTGCAGCACTTTGCTGGCCAAAACAGGGTGTGTGTGGGGGGCTGCGTGCAACCGCACCGTGCCCCATTTTTGGCCTGGATGGCCTTCTGCAGCACTCTGCTGGCCAAAACGGGGTGTGGTATGGCCGCTTGTGCCCTGTTTTGGCCAGCAAAGTGCTGCAGGAGGCCGTCCAGGCCAAAAACGGGGCACAAGGGGATCGCGCGTGCCCCCCCATGCCCCATTTTGGCTGCCAGAGGCACTGTGGGCCGGTCCTTTGCTATTTCCAGGACAGCCCTGCGGGCTAGATTTAAGCACCCTGCGGGCCGGATCCAGCCCGCGGGTCTTGAGTTTGACACCCCTGTTCTAAACCATAGATATGGATCCTTAATATAATGTGTCTCCATCGACAAACCATGAATTTTAGTAGGCTAGAAATTTGGAAACTGAAAATAGGCACAATTCAGATGAGTACTTAAATTGAACCACTGCTTAAAGAGGCAAAATATGTTACATCTTTCATCTGTGATAATCCTACCGGTAGTAAACAGGATCTTTGCTACTGGGTGGATGTAATTTTGACCCAAGCGAAATATTTCAAACTTGTTTTGTTGCATTGTAAGTTGCTTCTCTTTAGGATCTCTCTCGCAATTAAGGACATTCATCTTTAGTTAAAAGCAGGACTGGGATTAAGAAGGAATTTTGTCTCAGCTTTGTAGATCTTACCATGTTGTGTTTAGATATCATGGAGGCCTCCAAGCCATGGTGGCTGATGTTCTCTGGTAGCAAATTTCTTCAAACATTTTTGTGGTTCTTTGTAATAGGACTGGTCAGCTGATCTGAACCGTTCTCTAAGTCGAAGGGAGAAAAAAAAGGCAACAGACGGTGTGACTTTGACCAATATTAACCAAACAGCGGATCAGCAGTCGCCGCAAAAAAATAGCAGGTAGATGATTTTTTAAAATTTTATTTACTCAAGTTTCAAATCGGGGTGTGCAAATATTTGGAATATTTCAAAACTAGACCCATTGGAAGAATTTGGGTTTTAAGTTCCACTATCTCGGGGAAAAATGAGAAATAATCTTAAGATTGCATGGACATCCTTGTGTTAAACTTGATGGTAGTAGTCAAAGCATGATTTGTAGCCAAGAACACACAAAAGAGACAACAGCTGTAATTGGCTGTAACTGTAACAAAGGAAAATTGTTTCTTATACTCTGCCAGATTAGTGGTTGATGAACAGTAGTACACTATAGCTTGCCTAAACAGAGCTTTTATCCCAAGCTTTGTAGCCCCAGATTCAATTTTTTTGGGAATGCTTGAGTCTTCTACATTAATTAATTATTATTTGTTCTAATATTATGTCCATTTGTGTAAAATGATAGACTTCTGTAAGGGAAATTCAAGGGCCATTATTCTCATGTACCACAATGCCCAAGCAAAATAAATAAAATAAAATAAAAAAATAAAAAAATAAAAAAATAAAAAATAATAATAAAATAAAATAAAATAATAAAATAAAATAATAAAATAATAAAATAAAATAAAATAAATAATAAATAAAATAATAAATAAAATAAAATAAAATAATAAAATAAAATAAAATAAAATAAAATAAAATAATAATAAAATAATAATAAAATAAAATAATAAAATAAAATAAAATAATAAAATAATGGAAGAGTGTGTAAAGCAGAGGTCTTCAAACTTGGCAACTTTAAGACTTGTGGACTTCAACTCCCAGCTGGCTGGAGAATTCTGGGAGTTGAAGTCCACAAGTCTTAAAGTTGCCAAGTTTGAAGACCTCTGGTGTAAAGTCTATTTACAGTATTGTAAAGCCAGTTTGAGAATTCCCAATTTAATTCCCAATTTAAACACTTTTATTTATTTATTTATTTATTTATTTGGTCGTTTTTATATGCCGCCCAACTCCCGTAGGACTCCGGGCGGCGTACAACATAGTGCAAAAACAATGTATAAAATTTTAAAATTACGATCGTGGTTAGGAAGGGGTAACAACAGAGTTACCAGAGTAACATAACTCTGATGACCCTGGAGAGAATAAGGGATTTTAAAAGGTGAAATGCATGCCCCAAATGTTGCAGACATCATAACATTTTAAAATTTCACCTTTCCCTCCCCGCAAATTATGACATTCCCCTTCCTTTAGCCTGCCTGTGGCACCTGGGCAATGCCCATACAAACTGTAAGCCCCTAGACCAAAAATACTGCTCAGCAGCACTGACTATTCAGCTAGTCCTTGACCTACAACCGCAACAAAGTCCAACATTTCTGTTGTTAAGTGAGACCTTTGTTAAGTGAGTTTTGCCCCGTTTTACGACTTTTCTTGCCACAGTTGTTGAGTGAATCACTGCAGTCGATAAGTTAGTAACTTGGTTGTTAAGTGAATCCGGCTTCCCCATTGACTTTGCTTGTCAGAAGGTCACAAAACTTGACCGTATCACCCCAAGATACTACAACCGTCATAAATATGAGCCAAGCATCTGAATTTTGGTTACGTGATCATGAGGATGCTGCAAACATAACTACGAAAAACAGTCATAAGTCACATTTTCAGTGCCCTTGTAACTTTGGACAGTTACTAAACGAATTGTTGTACTAGAGCACTACACTAGTTTTTCTTTCCCTGAAGGAGGCTTAGTGTGTAGAAAGCTAAGCTGCCAAGAAAGACCTTTGCAAGAATTCTTTCCCAGTTCCTAATTGTGTGTGTGGGTGTGTCTGTCTGTGTGTTGTTGTTTTTTTTCAAGGTGTTTTGGGTTTCCTTTAATTAACATTTCATAAACGAGGGATAGACTAACATTCAATTATCTAGCTCAGTGTGGGCGAATCTTTTTGGCACTGAGTTCTGAAACGGGGGCATTCCTGCGTGCCGGAAACCGGAAGAGCAGCCGCCCAGTGTGTATCTGCGCGCCAGGAAGATGATCTTCCAGGTTCCACCGCGTGCATGCGCACTGGCCACCTGGTCTTCCGGTTTCCGGCATGCATGCGCGCGCAAAGACCAGTTGGCTGGAGCGCATGTGCGCGCCGGAAACAGGAAGATCATTTTCCAGGCGCGCGCATGCGCACCGGGCGGCTGCTCTTCCGGTTTCTGGCGCTCCCGCGCACGTGAAGACCATCTGGCCGGCGTGCCGGAACCCGGAAGAGCAACGGGCAACAGCTCGCGTGCCCGGAGAGATGGCTCTGCATGCCATTTCTGGCACGTGTGCCATAGGTTCGCCATCACGGATCTAGCTTCATGAATTCGAAAGGACTATTAGTCAATGCATACGTATATTAATAAATAGAACTGAGTATTTAATGCAGGTAGTCCTTGACTTACAACAATTCGTTTAGTGACTCTTGAAAGTTACAATGGCATGGGAAAAAATGACTTATGACTGTTTTTCACACTTACAACCATTGTAGCATCTCCATGTCATGTGATCAAAATTCAGATGCTTGGCAACTGGTTCATATTTATGACGGTTGCAGTGTCCCGGGGTCATGTGATCACCTTCTGTGACTTTCTGGCAAGCGAAGGGGAAGTGGTTGTCTGGGGAAGCCACGTTCACTTAACAACCGTGCTACTAACTTAACAACTCCAGTGATTCATTTAACAACTATGGCAAGAAAGGTGATAAAATGGGGCAAAACTCAACAAATGTTTCACTTAACACCAGAAATTTTGGGCTCAATTGTGGTCATAACTGCCTTAATATTAATATTAAGCAACAATTGCCATCTCTTGTGCTTGGGAATGGGACCGTGTGTCCGAAATCGCTTTTCTATGAGGGGCTGCCCTGCGGTCATAAGTGCAACCACGGAAATTTCTGGAACTCCTGATAATTATTCCACATATTGCCAATATATAGAAATTGTGCCAGGAGTATCCCACTTAACATGTTAGGGTTTACGTGGCTGGCTAAGCATAATTTACTGATATCTCTTGTGAATTAAGTTTTTTCCAATTAATTTGTAGCTCATTAAAGTTTTAAGTGATTGCTTAACTTTCATAACAATGTGTTTCTGATATAAAATGCCTTGTACAATACAAGGCCTCAAAGTTTTGTTAATGTTCTCGAATGACTTGCGATTTTGTGCTGTCCTTCAGAACATCAGCATATATTCAAGTTGAAAAATGCCCTGATATATGAACGAGCAGTTGATATATTTAACAAGCAGTTGTTTCATTCATATAAAAGTCTCATTTTAAGTCTGGTTTCTTCAATTTCATTTGATTCTCTTATGATATGAAGCAAAGGTTGGAAGCTCGTTAAAGAGAGATCCTACCTGCAACTAAGGAGAATTTTCTTAACAGTGAGAGCAATTAACCAATGGCATTGCCTCCTGGAGTTGTGGCTGCTCAATCGCTGGAGGTTTTCAAGAAAAGATTGGACAACTCTTTGTCCAGAATGGTATAAGGCAGTGATGGCGAACCTTTTTTGGTTCGCGTGCCAAAAGGGGCACGCACATACACATACCCACACCCATTTCCTCCCCCACACGCAAGCGCACAACCCCCCACGCTGCCCCTGCGCACACACACCCACGCCCCACACAAAGACCTTACTGAAGCCTGGGACGGTGAAAAACAGCAAAACGGGCAAAACGGAAGTTCGGAAAAACGCACTTCCGTTTTGCCGTTTTTCACATTCCGGGGCTTCAGGAAGCTTCCCTGAACCCTCCGGAGTGCGAAAAACAGCCCAACGGCAACCCGGAACTGCGTTTTCCAAACTTCCGGTTTGCCCAATTTGCCGTTTTTTGCATTCCGGGGCTTCAGTAAGCTTCCCTGAACCCTCCGGAGTGCGAAAAACAGCCCAATGGCAAACTGGAAGTGTGTTTTCCCGAACTTCCGGTTTGCCTATGGAGCTGACATAGGGCAACGCCTCGCGTGCCCTCCGATATGGCTCCGCGTGCCACCTGTGGCATGCCATAAGTTCGCCATCACTGGTATAAGGTCTCTTGCCTTAAGACAGAACAGACTAGTCCAGGGGTCTCCAACCTTGACAACTTTAAGACTTGTAGACTTCAACTCCCAGAGTTCCAGCGAAGCTGCCTGAGGAATTCTGGGAACTGAAGTCCTCCAGGCTTAAAGTTGCCAAGGTTGGAGGCCCCTGGACTAGAAGACCTCCCAAGGTTCCTTCCAGCCTTATGATTCTAATTGTATCTAATTGTAACTGCCAAATGCTTTTCTCTCTTAACTTCATGCTTCCTTGGAGATACGCTGCGGCTTTCCTTGGGAGTTAACTCCTGTTAAATCAATAGGAACTTTGCAAAATGAGTAAGAGCCGAGGTGGCGCAGTGGTTAGAGTGCAGTACTGCAGGCTACTTCAGCTGACTGCTAGCTGCAGTTCGGCAGTTCATATGTCACCAGGCTCAAGGTTGACTCAGCCTTCCATCCTTCTGAGGTGGGTAAAATGAGGACCCAGATTGTTGGGGGCAATATGCTGAACTCTGTAAACCGCTTAGAGAGGACTGTTAAGCACTGTGAAGCGGTATATAAGTCTAAGTGCTATTGCTATTGCATTATGAGGCCACTTTTAAATGCTTTCAAATATTTGTTTTCAAAAGATCCAGAAGGTATTATCATAATGCTAAATTTAGTAACAGTCCTTCTTGGCATGAAATTAGCCAAGTAGTTGGCTCCATTTACATTATAAATGATAAGGCCTGAGGAATGGGCCTTTTCGGGTTGCTGGTAACTGTACTCATACCCCTGAAGCATCTCTCCATTTTTATTGCTTACCATATTTATTTTTATATTAGATATTAAAGTTCATTGTTCACTGTCTTCCAATGTCTAAACTGGACTCGATTTATTTTTTTAATAAACTATTGTAACTGAGAAAAACTGTTTCTGAGGAGAAGTGAATTAAAAACGTCCATCTTAGGAAAAAAGATGGGAGACATGCTAACTTGGAAGGATTAGCTTTTCTCTTTAAAGATTTTAAAAAAAATACAAGAAATAAACGAACTTATATTTCTGCCATTACCTGTTTAAATATGTTGGCTGCTCCCTAAAATGATAGGGTCACCTTAACCCTTTTTTTCCTCCCAAATAGCAACCTTAGTGTCCCGAGTAACACAGTGCAGTCAGTACAGTCAAGTTACAATCCCTTTGAAGATGAAGAAGATTCTGGAAGTACTGTCAGTGAAAAGGAGGACAATAAAATCAAAAAGTTGGTGAAAGACTGTTCTCAACTTGTTTTTCTTGCTTACACTTCTCTATCCAGGGTTTCCAACTCTGGGTTTCTTCAAAACCATTGTGTGCATGAAATCCTTGCTCAGAGGTCACATACCTTTTTCAGTCTTGACTAACCTACCAGCGCTTTATTCCTGTTTCATTTTCGGACTGGTTTTTCTTCACTGATTCCACAGACGTGATCTTTGGTAGTGTGCTTTGAAACCATTGCTGGAATTTTACCACTGACTGTATTCATTTGGATATGTTCCTTTAGGAATCTCTCTTTTATCACATAACATTTTTCCTTAAACAAATTATCTTTCTAGTGTTGATGTTGAACTGCTGGTTAACAGCTTATACACATACTCTATATGCTTCTCATTGCACTGTTAATACTGACTTTTCTCTGTTGTTTGACATAACAAAACATCTCATGATTAAATAGGAGCCCTTGTTGGCCGCAATAATGGCATATTTACAGCTCTTGCCCAATAGTTCTGCTAAATAATGTATTCTTTGTGTTTAGTGTTAGCAGCTATGAGAAAAACCAGAGTTTGGGGACTGAATGGTCTGATGAAGAAACCAGCAATCCGTTTTCATCCAATGATGCCCAAGGAGAATCTAATCCATTTGATGAAGATGTTTCCCCTTCAGTGGAAGTCAGAGTACGAGCCCTCTATGATTATGAAGGCCAAGACCATGATGAATTGAGCTTTAAGACTGGTAGGTCCTGTCTGGTCATATTACATATTTTTCTACCATAGGAAATGCAAAAAACTCCAGGTCTGTGATGTGTCTGCATTTCGGAAAGTTTGTGGTACTTTTTAGAAATCAGCTTGCTAGAGAGAAATTAGCCTTCCCACTCAAATTTGTAGGACGTTTGCAGGTACAAAGTACGAATGTGCACACTGTTGTGTCCCAGCACGGAGACACCTCAGAAATGACACACACACAACTGGTTGCAAATAATAATAATAATAGGTATTTACTAATAAATGTGCTTAGTAGAAATCTGGTTTAACGTCCATGGGGAACTGAGAAAGTTCTTTGTGCAGAAAGTCCAATACTGTTGCTTCGTGAGATTTGGCCAGAATTCAAATCCCCTGTATAAACAGGCAATTAATCCCCTTATCAGTTACTCACTGAAGTTGGCTGAAATACCGGAACCAATTATATCATGAACCGAAAATCCAAAGTCTCAGAACAGCAAACACGAGTGCGGAGAAATCAAGTCAGTTGTTTCCAGCATCAACGTCAGTGGGCTGAAGCCTTAAATAGCCTTAGGGCGTGGCCAATTAGCCCGCAGCTCTACATGCGAGGGGACCTCCTCCTGCAGAGCCATTCTTGCCTGCTAGCTGCCCTGCGTGCCCTAGCATCAAGCAGAGGCTCCTCCTCTTTTCCTGAGTCACTCAGCTCCAACTGAGGAGGTGCAGAAGGCCCTGGCTGGCTTTCATCCTCTAGCACCGAGTCCTCCTCACTATCGGAGGTAGCCAGGTGCACGGGATGATAGTGCCGCTCCACAGTCGGCTCTTGGTCCTCTGAATCCATGACCAGCTGCGCGGGACGCGGGCAAGCCACAACACATACATCATATGGGAATTCAAAAAGCTTTTGATTGTCGTAGTAAAATAAAATAATGAACTAATTACTTTAAAATTAAGAATACCTACTGATTAATTCTCTTTCGAATCAGGCATTTGTTTATTACATGGGAAGGTAAAATAACTACTATTTGCTTTGTCAGGCACCTGTCCATTTTTCTTCACTGAATTTTTCTCTTTTCAACTAAACTGGGATAGGAATTCCAATGTCTTTTTTGGGAAAAGAAAGGGTATTTCAAAAATCTAAGAGCCCGTTTATTCTTTCTCTTTGATAATTAAAAAGAGTTAAATGATTGTTAACAGACAGATTCTGCACATTCTGGAAGTGTGCCATAAGACATAATATGGTGATAGCTCGCTGTTCTCATAGTTTTGTTTTGGAAAAAGATGGCACTCAACTAACTTTTTTTTCAGGTGGAGCAAAGCAGAATAATGAAGATGTTAGACCTCTGTTATGACCCAGTATGCTATTAGCAGCTTCCTCTTAAATCAAACTTAGTCTAAATCACATAAACATCTCAATCTCAGTCTGCAAATGCCACAGCATTACCTCCAAGGGCACTTCAACCTAACCTCACTTTTTAGTATAAAATTTTCAGTTACTCTTTTAAAATAATAGCAGTAGGGGTAATTCCAAATTTGATTCCCACTGACTGGATGGTGGGGAATGGAAGGATTTATATTCCTTGCAGACAGCTGGTCATTTGCATTATTCCATTCCCCACCATCCAGTCAGAACTGAAGAAGTTTCTTGGATGAGAAGCAAAACGTCTTCAAAGAAAAACCAGAAAGTCCAGTTGCCTCTTGAAAAAGCATCTTTGGGACAATAGCAGCAGAAGAAAAATATAGTTCTGTTTTGAAGTAATCAAAAATATTTCCTGCTTGTACTTACTTTGATGAGCATAAAGCATTCCCAATGTATATTCAATAATAAGAGAATATTATAAAAATAGTGTTAATATTAGCTGGTAGACCCAGATTGGTATAGTAGTTTAAGACAGGGATCCTGAACCCCCAGACTATGGCCTGTTCGAAATCAGGCTGCGGGAGAGATTGGCAAGCGCCCGCCGTTCACACAAACAGAACTGTGCACACAGGTGTGCGCCTACCATTCACGACCCCCATCCCTGGGCTGCCAAGCTGGAAAGCTTGGGGACCGCTGGTTTAAGACACCAGACTAGAAACCAGGAGATCATGAGTTCTAATCCTGTCTTAGCATGAAGCCTGCTGGGTGACTTTGGGCCAGTGACTCTTGTCCTGTGAAAAAGGCCAGGGCAAACCACTTCTGAAAATGTTGACAAGAAAACTGTAGAGATTTATCCAGGCAATTGCCGGAGGTCAAAAATGGCTCAAAGGCACAACCCCCTAACCCAGGGGTCTGCAACCCGCGGCTCTGGAGCCGCATGTGGCTCTTTCATCCCTCTCCTGCGGCTCAAAATATGCGTCACAACCGCCAATGTGCGGCACCCGCCAGCAGCGATTTATTGAGCTTTTCGACCCATCTTTTTTTTCAGAGTTCAAAATGTTTTTGTTGCATGCAGAAATAAAAATAATCAGTTGTTTTCTCTGCAGCAGTTCATTGATTTCAAAAATGCAAGACACTATAGTTTTTTTTATACATAGCATAAAGGTAAAAAATGATATATGCAGTGTTATCTTCATTTTAGATGTCAAAAGGGTTTTGTGGCTCCCGGTGTTTTCTTTTCTGTGGGAAACGGGTCCAAATGGCTCTTTGAGTGTTTAAGGTTGCCGACCCCTGCCCTAACCCTACGCAGAATCAATCTTGAATACTTCTAATAAGGAAGATTTATATTTAAAATGCAGATTTAAAAAGTGGACAATGAGGTTTTAAATATCAGCTCATGAATGACTCTATTTTAAAATCGTTGTTAGATGTCTCATCCCAGTCGCTATTAATGCCGGTTGTGGTTAATAACAACCCAATTATAATTTGTGTTTGGCTTTTTTTCCAATTTGTTAATTTGGTTCTTGAATAGGGCTTGGGGAAAGTAAGGAATCAGTGTAATTTTCTTATAATTTACTAGTGGAAATAGTGAAGACTGTAACTGCTAATCAGGGGCGGGTTCCTAATTTTTTTACTACCACTCTGTGGGCGTGGCTTATTTTGTGGGTGTGGCTTGCCAGCCATGTGACCGGGTGGGCGTGGCTTGCCGGCCATGTGACCGGGTGGGCATGGCTTCTCGGACTGCTGAAGGGGAGGGGAACTGAGATAGGTCCTGCCGCCCATTCCCCCTCCCCTCAGCAGCTCGAGAAGCCTCAAACGTGCGAAAATGCCTAGGATCATCACCGCGCGCGTTCGTGACTTCTCGGACTGCTGAAGGGAGGGGAATGGAGATAGCTCCTGCCGCCCGTTCTTTCAGCGTCTCACGCACTCCCTCAGCCATCCTCCCCTGCTTGGACTCACTGTGGGGTTGGAAGGTAGTGCATGCGCAGTGCCGGAAGCTCGGCTTCTGGGCATGCGCAGAAGAATATGTTAAAAAAAATTTAAAAAATTTTTTTTTAAAAAAATGGTGGCACCCAGGCATTGACCGCACCGGTACTGTGAC
The DNA here is from genome assembly GCA_023053685.1 of Diadophis punctatus similis. Classification (NCBI taxonomy): domain Eukaryota; kingdom Metazoa; phylum Chordata; class Lepidosauria; order Squamata; family Dipsadidae; genus Diadophis; species Diadophis punctatus. The sequence continues at coordinate 72,955,726 of JALIGW010000004.1, read as the reverse complement.
GTCACCAACAGGCCGCTACCGGTGCTATAGAGTGGACCGCACCTGTAGGAACCCATCACTGCTGCTAATAGAAAGGCAACATTTATTCACATTCTGGTATATAAATGGGTTATCAGATTACTTTTTTCTCTCCCACAGGAGAAGAACTGACTAAATTAGAAGATGAAGATGAACAAGGATGGTGCAAAGGACGTCTGGACAATGGACAAGTTGGGCTGTATCCTGCAAATTATGTAGAACCAATCCAGTGACCAGTAATTCTGAATGTGATATTATAACTATCGGTCAACAAGATGCCTGTGGTTCATTATAAGAGGAACTGAAATATATCTATTGATCTATCTATATATATCTTTTAATGCAATTAAATTGATTGGTTCCGATGTTCCTTCAGCAATCTCCAATGCTTCAGGCTGAAACCTAGGAAAAGGTTGGCATCTTAAAGATAGCAGAAAATCAGCAAGAAAGTGACAGCATTCACTTTTTATCGTATTTTATGATGACTTTTTAATTTTGCTCCAAAATTTGCTAAATCAGTGCCTCGTTTCCTTTATTTTGGATGTTACCTTACGTCCAGTTTTGTTCAATCAGTAGTGACTTGATCTTCGTAATTTGAAATTTAGGGTGTTTTTTAAAAACTGCAACGCTGCATTTGTTAGCAATCTCTGAAAAATGCATTTTTAAAACTTGTTATGTAGCATTTCATTTTTCATGCATGGTCTACTACTTCATTAGCTGTTACATAAATAATGACTCAGAAGTATTGTCCTCTCAATCCTGTCCTCTTACTTTTTTAATTCTGTCAGCATGGCTTAATAGTGTAAAATGCCATATATACTACAGTATCTATTGCAAAGATTCCAGTAGAATTATCTGCAAATATTAAGGATTCGTTTTTCTTGGTGAATATGATTTTGACACTTGAAATCCCAATTTACTTAAGGACAACATCATGTACATTGTAAAGATTTTCCCATATTTCAAGAATGTCATTATAAAAACAATATACAATTATAAAACTTACATTCTGTAAGTTGATGATTTTATGTGATTTGGAAAGTTAAACGTGAGGTTTATTTTTTCAAGCCAGAGACTTAAACGTACTGCCTTTTTACTGATATGCTCTTTAAGTTGTCTATATGTATATATAATTTGATATTAAATTTAAGGAGCATGTGTTAATTAGAAAATCTATTGTATATGCATTAGATTTCAGATTGAATCTGACACCAGAATATCAATGTTTTATTAACTTCAGTGGAAAGTTAACAGCAGCTTTTAATGTAAGCAAAGCAACTTAAAATGCAGGCATATTTAAATTTGCTGTTTCATACATACACATTTAGGTATAAGGTAGAAGACAGCTGTGCCCCATCCTGTCTACTGTGAATGTAACCTTCCTCTTAAGGTATAACAACTCAGTTTCCCCTTTCATATTATATTATAATCAACTGTAGTTATCATTCCATCTGCGCCTACCCACAAGTGTCTGCATGAACACACTCACATCCAGTCTTGTAAGAATGTGAGTTTGTCCTCCCTTTGTTACAGCAGAATTCCTCTTTGTAATTGGCACTGGGACCAGAGGGTTAAGAGTCCATTGTGTACCTTTGGACTCTTTTGACAGGAAATGCATCCAAAGCACACTAAAGTAAAACAAAAGTATACTGTGATTGAAGTCCTTAAATGATAATATTGGGGTTTTATTCTCAAGGCCTATAATTGTTAATTAAAACGTGATTCCAAAGTTAACATTAATCCAATGTAGATTATTGTAGCAAAACACTGTAAAAACTTGGTTGGTTTGCGGATCAGCTGTGGAAGTGTCAAACTCTATAGATTTGCAGTCAGTTTAAACCGCAAAATTGTGAACTTGTTTAAAACATTGCTTTATAGGAAATTTAGAACTTATCAGTAGAATGATGTTTTAGGGAATCACACTGTAATTGAAATGATAATTGAAACTGAAAATACTGTAAGTGCTTCCTGACTATTCCATTTGTCTGTGGAAATTTACATATTTATTAATATTGAAGATGAATTATATTAAGTGGGTATTCGATCTCTGTTGTGTTGGTATTCCAGCATAAATTGTTCAGAAATGGAAATTTTGAATAAATGGTCAAGAATTAGTCCACAATATTTTTGACAGTACAGTATTTTAAAAATAAAAAATTGAACAAATTTTTTAGTACCACATAAGGTCTATATTATTTTAACTATAAGCACTGTATTTGTATATTCTCTGGATTATATCCTGAGAGAAATTAAACCTATTTATTCAAGGTAGTGGATGCATAATGACTATCTGAGTAAGAACCAAATACAATAGCTAATGTGGGAAAAGAAAAGGTGCCTTCATTTAAATACAAATTCCCTTAGAACAGGGGTGTCAAACACAAGGCCCGTGGGCCGAATCCAACCTGCGATGTGGCCAGATCAGGCCCGTGGGGCTGTCCTGGAAAATGTAAGGGGCCGGCCTGCGTCACTTCGGCCTGGTCTACCCAATGCAAAGAGGAAACATGCCAGCAGTTTGGGGAGTGGCGTCAGGCTGACCACGCCCATCCAGTCAGCTACGCCCAGTGAGTGGCGTCAAGCTGGCCACTCCCACCTAGTTGGCCACACCCATCCATTCAGCCACGCCCACCTGGCCCTCCGAGGTCAACCACAGCCCTGATGCGGCCCTCAATGAAATTGAGTTTGGCATCCCTGTCTTAGAACATATATGGGGTACTGCTAATGTGTAGCATTGTTGTAGTATTAGTATATTCTAGAAGTGACACAAATAAAGAGTTATAGTCTGCAGGAATTCCTGGTCTACCAACCAAAGCTAGGTGACACTTACCTCACTACAGCTGCAACTGATTCTCAATCAGAAACCACGAACAACTCCCAAGTCATGACTCTGTTCCTTCTGGAGACCGTCATAGCTGGAAATGGTAGAAAGCCAGATTGTTTCTGGAAAAACAGCACCTTTAACATTCCAGGATTTAAATTGGGCTTTTCCTTCCCATCCACTTCCTCATAGCTTCCAGATACCAAATCAAGATTTTCCCAATGTCACTAGATTGAATTGGTGTGAAAATGTAAACCTAGATACTATTAGCACACTGATGAAAGTTCACTCTATGCCTGTGGATAAACTTTCCTAGTGATTTCTTGCAGATGATGAAGATCAGGGTAGATATGAACCCTAAAATATCATACCCGCACGTAACTCCTCTCTCACAATTGCCTAAAATCGTCTACTCAGGAAGGTGTGGAACCACTATATGAGAGGGATTTCCAATTCCTAACCCTCATGTGGGACAAGAACCCTATGACTGATGCTATCAAAAGCTACTAAGAGATCTGAAAGGACCAGGTGTACATGTGAGGGGGGAGCATCCAGGTTGCAACAAAAGTCATGAGCCCAAATAAATCCATTAGAATAAGTAATGCAGTTGCTATACCATGTCTACCCTGAACTTTGACTAGAACATAGAATAACAGTGTTGGAAGGAACCTTGGAGGTCATCTAGTCCAACTCCCTGCACAAGCAGGAGAGTTTATACTATTTCAGACAAATGACTGTCCAGTCTCTCCTTGAAAGCCTCCAGTGATACAGGACCCACAACTTATGAAGGCAAGGCATTCCACTGGTTGATTGTTCTCACTGTTAGGAAATTTTTCCTTAGTTCTAGGTTGCTTCTCTCCTTGATTAGTTTCCATCCATTGGTTCTTCTTTTGCCTTCTGGTACTTTGGAAAATAGTTTGACTCCCTCATCCTTGTGACAGCCCCTCAAATATTGGGACACTGCTATTATACCTCTCGTAGTCCTTTTCACTAGGCTCAACATACTCAATCCCTGCAACCGTTCTTCATGTCTTAGTCTCTATTCCCCTAATCATCTGACCAAAACTGAATGCAGTATTTCAAGTGTGGCCATATTAAACTACTAATTAATTATGGTTTGTCAGCCGGTGGTGATGCTATCTATCCCACATATTTCTAGCTTATCAAGAAGTAGCTTGTGATCTACTTTTTCAAATGCTTTGCTGAAATTGAAGTATACTATACCAGCGGTTCTCAACCTGGGGGTCGCAACTCCTTTGGGGGTCTAGTATACTACTGCATGCATGGCTGGCTCAGGAATTCTGGGAGTTGAAGTCCATAGGTCCTCAAAGAGCCATAGTTTGCCCACCCCTGACCTAGGGCCAAAAAGCACTGAGAATGGAAGCAACCTGTTGGCTTGATCGTGGCTTGCTGCACTCCAGCAGCTGATGGTGAGATTGGTCTACCTGGCCTCCAGAGGGCTAGGGCAGGACCAGTCTTCAGCAGCCGAACAAGCTAGTTTGCCCAGCCTCCAGAGAACTACAGTAGGATTGGGCTACTGAACCTCTGGATCAGTGGTGAAATCCATTTTTTTTTACTACTGGTTCTGTGGGCGTGGCTTAGTGGGCGTGGTGTGGCTTGGTAGGCGTGGCAGGGGAAGGATACTGCAAAATCTCCATTCCCACCCCACTCCAGGGGAAGGATACTGCAAAATCCCCATTCCCGGAGGAAGGATATTGCAAGATCTCCATTCACACCCCACTCTGGGACCAGCCAGAGGTAGTATTTGCTGGTTCTCTGAACTACTCAAAATTTCCACTACCGGTTCTCCGAACTACTCAAAATTTCTCCAGAACCTGTCAGAACCTGCTGGATTTCACTCCTGCTCTGGATAGTAGCATAGCAACACTAAATCGACCACAAATTGCCAAATTTAATCTCACAGGAGTCATAGGTCTAGATTTTGGACACATTCTGTAAATTAGTTCATTTGAGGTATCCTTGATTCAAAAATTGTTGTCCTGTGATGCACTGTTTTGCCCAGTTAAGGTTTACAGACATGACATGTTTAGTAGTACATAGACATATTGTTCTGGGCAGCTCTGGAAGGAAATATCAAAGTACAGAAATATTTATCTCTATACTTAGCTAATAATGATGTTTTTTTTAAGAAAAGATCCTTGCTTTGTCAGAAAACCTCTAGGGAAAGCTTTAATTGTATGTTGCTTGTTCGTAAGTATTTCATTCAACAAGAGAAAAGTTAGTTATCCTCTAAAGAATAACTGAAGCTTGCGGCTGTTTAATTAAAAGTAAAAAAAGTATATTCCTTTACAACACACAGGCAAAAGTAAAGCCTTGAGCTATGCATAAAAATAATAAAGATGGGATAGAAAGTCATTCTATGAGGGAGATTGGCAGTCTCTAAATATAAACAAATAAATAAACAATGTATGTTTGTTGGCAACCCAAGATGATTAGTGTTCATTTTATCATTCCATGATTTGACTTCTATTCTGTTCAGGACAGCAGTAATTAAAACATCGTTTAGAAACAGTTTCTTCTTTTTAGTTAACAATACTACAGTAAGTTTAACTCCTGCTGATTTCAGGAACACTCTCTTGACAACAATCGAGAAGTCGTTTGCTATTTGTCGTCGTCCAGCCTATGACATCGTCATAAACAATACAGGTAGTCCTCAACTTACGACCACAATTGAGCCCAAAATTTCTGTTGCTGACAAATCTGTTAAGCGAGTTTTGTCCCATTTTACGATTCTTCTGGCCACATTTGTTAAGTGAATCCCTGTCGTTGTTAAATGGGTAACACGGATGTTAAGTGAACCTGGTTCCTCCATTGACTTTGCATATCAGAAGGTTGTAAAAGGGGATCATATGACTCCTGGACATTGCAACGTGTCGGTTGTCAAGCATCCAAATGTAAATCACCAGACCGTGGGGGACACTGCAAACGGTCATAAGTGTGAACTATGATCATAAGTCATTTTTTCAGATCCGTTGACACTTCGGTCACTAAGCGAACTGTTGTAAGTCGAGGACTACGTGTACCGCTTCGTCTTAAGTTCCAACCCCTGCAAAAGATCAACCCCAAGTTCCTTTCAGGGCAGAGGATTTTCAAAGTAATCCAGGAGCCCCTCAAGCCTGTCCACCCGTCTGCTGGCATTCTCGGCAGAGGATGAGTGGTGGTGGTGGTAGGGAGTACACGAAGGGGTGCACCGAAGCTCCCTCCCAAGCCGAGTTCGACCGCTGGACGCATCTTTCGCTTGGGAACCAGCGGTTTTTGCCCTCTTTCTGGATCTTGTCGAGATCCTCTACTGCCCTGGGAATTTTTCTGCTAGTCTTCCCCAACCTAAATCGATCCAACCAGGTTGCCAACACTCTCTCAGAGGTCTCCAACCTTGGCAACTTTAAGACTTGTGGACTTCAACTCCCAGAATTCCTCAGCCAGCAGACAAGCCGAACCCCACCCACCAGCTGTCTTTCCCCCGTCCCCCACCATCAATGCTCTTAGGCCCCTCCCCCGAATGAAGGCTAGCGCAGCGCAGCTGACGTCATCCGCGACGCCTCCGAAGCTCCTCCCTGCAGTCTCCAATCTCTCCTAGCAACGGGACGCCATCTGTATCACGCACGGCTGGGGGTGGGGGGGAAGACGATGGGCGGATTCGTCCGAGGGACGCCCTCCAATCCGCGGCGGACAAATCAGCGGCAGGGACCCGTTGCGCGCGCCTGGGCTCTCTCGCTCGTTTTCTCCGCGACGTGGGGCGCGCGCCAGGGCTCCTCCCCTTGGTGGGCGGGCGGGAGGGCGGGGCAAGCTGTCTCGTTCCTGGTGCTAAACGCGCCTGCGTCGCCGTCTCTTGTTTCCGCCGGTCTGGCAGCAGCGGCGGTGGGGAAAGCAACAGCGGCGGCAGCAGCAGCAGAGGAGCGGCAGCGTTTGGAACGGCAGCGAGCCCCGCGGAGACCCAGAAATAGGGGCGCGGAGGGATGTGCGAACCGAGCAAACACGATCTGGTGACTGTCTTCAAGCGGCTCCGCGCCGTCGCCACCAACAAGGTAGGCAGAGGAAGCGAGCGTCAGGCTTCCGAGTGACACGTTGCAAGGCGGCGAGAGGCGGAGCGAGGGCGGTTGTGTGTATGTGGGCCGGGAAGCCCAGCGTGTTTATCCTGAGAGGTGTGGGGGGGTTGCGGGGTGGGAGACCTCCAGGAAACCTGAAGGAGGGAGATTGCTGAGAAACATCCCCGAAGAAGGCAGTTTGTTCCCAGAGGGATTGCCTGGATGGGTTCATCCATTTACAGCAGTGTTTCCCAACCTTGACAACTTGAAGATGTCTGGACTTCAACTCCCAGAATTCCCCAGCCAGCATTCGCTGGCTGGGGAATTCTGGGAGTTGAAGTCCAGACATCTTCAAGTTGCCAAGGTTGGTAAACACTGAAATTTTACAGGATTTACTGCTTTACTGGGGGGGAAAGTTTATAAATAGAGTTAATATTTGGATGGGGCTGTAGGAAATCATAGACTTGGAAATCGAAAGAAAGAAAAAAGACTCCCACCATCTGGGAAGGCATTGGGGCTTAACCACTTCTCTAGCACTATCGTGAGAACGGTAGGGATGTATCCACAAAGCCACAGATGTATCCACAAATCAGTAGATTGCTTTTCTGCAAATAAAGGTACAGGTTTGGGTGTTGAACTTGGGAGAGGCAAAGTCAAGTCCCCGTTCAGGTATTTAATAATTTAATTTAATTTAATAAACGTTCTTATAGTCCGCCCAATCCTTTAGGACTCAGGGCGGCATACAGCATAGATAAGAAACGTACAATAAAAACAATAATAGCCATTAAAAAGTAAAAACATTATTAAAAAAAACATTCATTCGAGGGGGAATCTGATCTTCCTATTCACCCCGCCTGCGGGAAGAGCCATGTTTTTATGGCTTTACGGAAGGCCAGCAGGGTGGGGATAGTCCGGATCTCTGGTGGGAGATTGGTATGGTTGGTGTGAAGGTAAGAAGACTTTAAAGCCAGTCTCTGCACCTTGCAGGGTGGTGGTATGAAGATATTGGTGCCATCCCCATGTCCTCCCAAGAGAAAAGCACATTGTGTAATAATAATGCTGACACTTGGATCATGCCTGTTATTTCAGCTGCATTCTAAAGGGAGATTTTACTAAGCTATGTGAAGAAAAGATTTCAATAAAATCACAGTAGCAAAGTGGCCCAAGTCAGCCAGCTTCTACAAGAGAGTGGATTTGAACCTGGATCTCTACTTCTAGAAGAAGACTCGACTATTGTGTCACAGTGGTTTCCCCATAATTACTAAATCTTACGCACTTTCCAGAATAGATTTACACACTTTCAGTATTGGATTTAAAAAAAAAAACAATTTAAGAGCCGAAGTGGCGCAGCGGTTAGAGGCAGTACTTCAGGCCACTTTAGCTGACACTGATCCGCAGGTCAGCGGTTCAAATCTCACCGGCTCAAGGTTGACTCAGCCTTCCATCCTTCCGAGGTAGGTAAGATGAGGACCCAGATTGTTGGGGGCAATGTAAATATACATTGCTTACTGGTGTAAACCGCTTAGAGAGTGCTTGCACTGTGAGGCGGTATATAAATCTCACTAAATAAATAAATAAATAAACCCCAGAGACTTCCTGGCATAGATGTCTTATTTTATCACTCAAAAGTGTTGCACCTAAACTCCAATCCTGTTAATTCCTGGGCCCAGCATATATTGTGGGATGCTGCCATCATTTGACAGTCTCACATTCTAGAATAGAATAGAATAGATTCTTTTTATTGGCCAAGTGTGATTGGACACACAAGGAATTTGTCTTGGTGCATATGTTCTCAGTGTACATAAAAGACAAGATACGTTCATCAAGAAACATAAGGTACAACACTTAATGATAGTCCGGGTACAAATAAGCAATCAAATCGTATTAGGAACCAGTCAATATAAATCGTAAGGATACAAGCAACAAAGTTACAGTCATAGAGTCATTAGTGGGAGGAGATGGGTGATGGGAACGATGAGAAGATTAATAGTAGTGCAGACTTAATAAATAGTTTGACAATGTTGAGGGAATTATTTGTTTAGCAGAGTGATGGTGTTCGGGAAAAAACTGTTCTTGTGTCTAGTTGTTCTGGTGTGCAGTGCTCTATAGTGTCGTTTTGAGGGTAGGAGTTAAAACAGTTTGTGTCTAGGATGTGAGGGGTCAGTAAATATTTGTACTATTTGTATAAATATATTTGTAATATTTGTACTGCAGTATACAAGTCCTCAATGGAAGGCAGTTTGGTAGCAATTGAATAGCCAGTGTTCATTTGCAAGCAATCATTTAATGTAATTATATACTCATGAGAACATAGGAGAATACTTTATAGCATATTTAAATCTTTACTAGCCATATCATTTTTAAATGAGTCCCTTGGGAGTTGGGCGGCATATAAGAAAACCTAAATAAATAAATAAATAAAATAACGTTAATGTTCACTTCCTCTGTGCTGGAATTCAAGTTCAAAGTCCCTTTGACGATTCCAGTCGTATATGTTTACATCACTGTGTTTTAAGTTAGTTTAAGTTTAATTTTAAGTTAGAAATTGATGAGTTAACTGAAAATGACTTTTCAGTGTGTACGTCAAAAGAAACAATTGTTTTCGCAATGCAAGCTTCAGTGCCAGTTTATCTTAAGGTATTTCTGTTTGCTTCTGAATATTTGACAGAAATTATTTTTATTAAATTAATAAAGTATCAAGTAATTCTATCCCCTTGCATTCTGTGAAAATAACTTTGAAGCTCATTTTGAGCGTTTCAGAATTTTTTCCATTAATTAAGCAAAGAACTTAATGGTGTATATGAATCAAGTTCACAAAAATATAATGCCATCTTTAAGATGAAGAAATAAAGAGCAGCAGCGAGCAGAGCAAACCAATTTATTTAGTTGAATGAGTTCTTAATTAAGCATTGAACAGAATTTTAATACAATTGTTTGTGTCCATAAACATTAGATTCCAAGGTTATTTTATGCAAGTTGGTTTGGGAACAAGATATGGGGAGTACAGTAAAAGGGAACATTTTGGATTCATATGTTTATTGTTGCTCTCCAAGAAATGCCAGCAAGTTATCTTGAAGACCGGTGAAGTGTGCAGAATCCAACCAAAAGCCACTGAGGTTTTTTGTCTTCTAAGTTCACAGTAATCAATCAGCTGCCTATGAAGCAGCTGAGAAATAGGAAAACATGCTTATTTTATGGGAGATGCTTTGATTAGGTTCTTTAAATAGTATCTTATATAAAAGTAGTACCTTCTTAAAATAAAATGCAGTTCCTAGTGAATATTACATGATGTTATCTGGGCCACAGTACAACGATTGGGCACTAACTACTTCAAGAATTATTTTAACTTCCTATTAGCCTTGAGATCTGTGATGGTCTTGCATCCAAGAGCTAATCAGGCTTACCCTGCTTTGCTTTTTGAAGTAATCCAAGGACTGTAAAGTCTTCCTATTTTGTGCCATTTTAATGTTGGTTGAAACATATGTTCATATGCAGTTGTTGGAAAGTAAGAACAGCTAGCATGATGCAGCAGTGTATCTAAGTCATTATGTTGTTTTACCAAATCTTAATCCTACTTTGTATATGTTCAGGTGGTTCTTGACTTAAAACAGTTCATTTAGTGACTGTTCAAAGTTACAATGGCATTGAAAAAAGTGACTTCTGACTGTTTTTCACACTTAAGACGGTTGCAGCATCCCCACAGTCATGTGATCAAAATTCAGGCACTTGGCAACTGACTCCTATTTATGACAGTTGCAATGTCCTGGGGTCATGTGATCCCCTTTTGCGACCTTCTGACAAGCAAAAGTCAAGGGGGGAGACAGATTCACTTAACAACCACGTTACTAATTTAATAACTGCAGTGATTCACTTAACAACTGTGGCAAATTAAAATAGGCAAAATTCACTTAACAAACATTTCACTTAGCAACAGAAATGTTGGGCTCAATTATGGTCATAAGTCGAGGACTACCTATACTACTATACTAAGTTAGCGGGAACTGAATGCAACCCAAATAATTTTGGGTATACTTTTCATTTTTTCTGACCAGCCCAATTATCAGAGAGATACATAATTTATTGGAGAAATCTTGCAGTTAATCAGGGTGGTTAATTAACTTCTTGCCTTTCCTGTAATTTCAAGCCACAGTTTGAATATTTTAGAATTATCTCTCTTTATATCTAAACCTAACGGATATGTTAGGTTTTTTATTGTATTTATTGATTGGCAAACATTCATCTATCTGTGCGGCCTCTTAGGAATTGTACATGCCTCTTGAATTGTATTTGAAGCCTTTGTTTCATTAATTGAAACTGTGACTGTGCTTAACACCTAATTTCAGCTTTCCTTTGCAGACTTTTATAGAAGTTTGTAAATTTGATTGGTCTTAATGTTACTTTTTCATCACTATCATAGCTGCAAATGGTCACTAAACATGGCAATCACTAAACAAGGGCTACCTGCATATATTTGCTTAAGTTAAAATATTTTAAATGTCAGATTTTAATGTCAATATCTTAAATGTCAGATTTTAGTATTTCTGTTACTTTCCTAATCTCATTGTACCACAGAAACTACCTTGAAGGTAGGTTAATCGGTTGGTTCACTTAATATATTAAGTGTTTAATGTTGTTTCAAAAAAATCTTAGTGGATCAAGAGTCTTGTAGCATCTTTCCCAACACTCAAAAGCTTCTAGTATTTTAATAAAACTTGTTAGTTGGAAAAGGTGCTACAAGACTCCTGATTTTATGCCACCATAGGCAAACATGGCTTTCCTACTTTTAACATCCAGTCTGTTAAACTTTCTTATCCTTGATTTTATTTGGACTTAACTACCATTGTAGAAATTGAATGAATGAATGAATGAATGCAAATGAATAAATAAATAACTTTCAGTTGGACCTAAATTCCATTTATTTGATTTGAATTCTTAAAAGTAACATTTCCCTAATGTTGTACCTAAGTAGCAGCTAAATTGATGAGTGATATTTGCATTCTGTGTGCATTTTGCAGATCATACTTATTTAGGAGAGAAAAGTATGCTGTGTAATAACAATTAAATTGTGGCTGTTTTCTAGTTATGTTTTGACTGTGGAGCGAAAAATCCGAGCTGGGCAAGCATAACATATGGAGTTTTCCTCTGTATTGACTGCTCTGGGACTCATCGCTCACTTGGAGTTCACTTGAGTTTCGTTCGGTAAGCAATTCATTTAGCAATGCATGCGGTTCATTCTTGGGGGATATTTTCCTGAGTTTTTGTATCTATATGTATACATATTTTTCCTCATCTTGTAGAAAAGATGCTTCTTGGTTCAAAACCGTCGTTCTTGTTAGCTATCTTTATTGTGCACCGATACAAAATAAATAGAAATAGTCTGACACGTCTTTCATGAAAGTACATCTTACATGAATTTCAAAATATAGAGTATCAGATGAGAATTTCATTTTCAAGCTAAACTTTAGTTTAATATTTAAACTGATTTTGGTCACTCTGACATATATGCTCTCATAGCTTTTGTTTGTTCTTAAAATGTTTGCATGATTTGTTAGCTGTACTAGTATCTAATATCAATTGCAGCTCTTCTATTATGTCTTAGGGCAGTGTTTCCCAAACTTTTGACATATGTGTACCCCTTCTATAATTTTTGTAACCCTGAGTACCCCTCATAAAAAACATATGCTTTAATAAAAATAAAAATATATTTATTTTTTCTAATGATTGCTACTACAATCATTACTTTCTTTCGGTTTAGTAGTTCCAGATTTCAACCAGCGATCCATAATCTCTGTTAGGGATAAAAATTGTATTTTATAAAAATAATCAAAATCAGTGGAACTTACTAAAGCACGATAACAGGCGCCCGGAACTAACTATTAAAGAAGTAAGTTGTCTCTGTAACGAAGTGCAGTATATTCACGCCGTGTCACGCCTCACAAGACTGTCTAAACGTTAGATAACACTGCAATTCTCCGGCGTTTAAACAGCTCCGCGGCTCAACGTCAACTGTTAATGTTCCCGCAGTTTAAAAATGGCCGAACCCGAGCTGCGCGAAGGATGCGCAGAAGTTCCCGCCATAATGAGTTGCGATACGATGTACGATGGCCCCAGTTCCCATGTAAAAACTGCGATACGCGCCTATTTCTTTCCTTGTTCTATGGGCGCAGCTAAGCACGGTGCAGTGGATATTCCCACGTGATCCCCACCAAACTCCGGTGCAACGCGTACCCCCACCAAACTCTTCCCGTACCCCTGGGGGTACGCGTACCACACTTTGGGAAACACTGTCTTAGGGCTTTATGCCTTAACTCCTTTGAATAGTAAGTTGCAGTTCTCTTCATAAATTAAAATATCTTCAACTTTACTGTGAGTATTGTTCTGCAGATCTGATAAAGAACAATCCTATAATTGTTTCCAACTAAAATGGGTGAAGTTTATGTATCAAATATAGCACTAGCTTTCCCAAGATTGGCTATTTTTGTTTGATAATCCAACTCCTCTAAAATCGAATACTCACATACTCATTGGGAGATTGTTCTGCAATTGACTATTTAGCTTTTAAAATATTTTCAGTAATTCATTGGCTCTCCATCAAGTTGAATATTATTTCGTTTCATGTGCCAATAATGCTTTTTGCATATCTTATCTCTTTCCTGGCTCTTCTTGTCCCGTTCACAGTATTTTCAAAAACCATGCAGCAAGCATTCAGAAGGAGATGCTTGATTCCTTATAAACCTTTTCAGTGTTAAGTATGCAAGGGATAACCAACCTGTTCATCTCCTCAGTTCCATTTAATTAATTAAATTGTGGTGAAAAGATCTGCTTCTTGTCTTACATCTGGGGTAATAAAAAAGACTATCATAGCTTTCTTCCCAAATCCTTAACCATTCCATATAGATGTTGTGACCCAGCACGGGAACCCTCAGAAAGGACACACACACAACTGTTTGCTAAATCATAAGGGGTCTTTACTAATAAATATGCTTAGTAAAAATTAGGTTTAAAGTCCAGGGAAAAACAGAGATTTCTTGGTGCATAAAGTTCTATATTCTCTTCGTGAGCTTTTGGCCAGAGTTCAAAGTCCCAAACAAACAGGCAATTAATTCGTCCTTATCTCTTACTCACTAAAGTTGGCTGGAATCCCAGAACCAAATATCAAAGGAGCCAATAATCCAAAATACAAGGCTCAGAGTGGGAACACCAATGCAGAGAACTCTTGAGTGCACTAAATCACCGTAGCTGTTTCCAGCAACTACTACTGTGTGCTCCAAGCCTTAAGTAGCCTGAGGGCGTGGCCAGTTAGCCCTCAGCTCTGCATGTGAGGAGACCTCCGTCTGTAGAGCCATTCCTTCCTGCTAGCTGCCCTGCGTGCCCTAACATCCTGCAGAGGCTCCTCCTCTTCTGATGACTCACTCAGCACCAGCTGAGAAGGTGCAGAAGGCCCTGGCTGGTTTTCCTCCTCTTACACTGAGTCCTCCTCGCTATCAGACTCAGGTGCCAGGTGCACGGGATGATAGTGCCGCGCCACAGTCGGCTCTTGGTCCTCCGGATCCATGGCCATCTGCGCGGGACGCGGGCAAGCCACAACAATAGAGCTTGATTTCCAGGCTGTTCACCATCTGGGAAATCCTCTACTGAACTTGTTCTAATCTGTAACTGTCCTTTTTCAATTATGGTGTTCAGTACCGGACACAGTATTCCAAATAAAATCTGACCAAAGCAAAATGGAATGAAACCATTTTTTCTATTATGTGGACTTATATTTTTGATAATACATGCCAAGACAGCAGTTGTTTTTAGCAAAAGCATCACACTAACTGAATTAATGTTAATTTTGTGTTGACAAGGATACCCATAGGTTACATTTTGCTTATCAAAGATACAGAAATTTAATTTCTCTATATCAACTTCCATTCTACTCCTTTCACTCCATACTTCAAGCCACTCTGGACCTTCTTGGATCTTGTTTCATTTCATTTTATTTATTTAACTAAATGGAATAGGGGAAAATGATAGAAATAAGAAAGAAAAAAGGAGAACAAAATAACCATGATATAAATTTTCTTTGTGTATATGTGTATATATAGTTCTTATTTTATTTATTATTTGTTTATTTGTTTATTAAATTTTTACATCACCCATCTCACTTAAGTGTCTCTGGGTGGTTTTAAACATCTATATTGCATCTCTACAATGGTTTCAATGAAGAATAACCATATTTCATTATAATCATCTAAACAATTTGCCTTTCCTAATTTTGTGTCATCCATCCTCCTTAACCTGCTCATCCAAAACATTGCTAAAAATGTTGACCTAAGACACTCCACATAAGTTACTTTTAGGTTGAAGAGTATTCTTAGGTGTGATCAGGGGTGGGTTCCTACTTACCTCACTGCTGGTTCGCTTCCTCCCACGCCGCGTGGGTGCACCTCATAGGCACGCACGCTTTGCGCGCATGCGCATGTGCAGTGGCAAAAAATCCAGAAAAAAATAATAATAAAAAAGCCAAAAACAAGATGTTGACCGCATGCACAGTGCTGGAAACTCGGCTTCTGTGCATGCTCAGATAAAAAATCTTTTTTAAAACATTCGGGAAAAAAAGATGGCGGCGCCCATGGACTGGCACCGACCAAAGCGCGTTGGTGACATCATCGTGACATCACCAGCGGGTTACTACCGGTTCGCCCGAACTGGGAGGAACCCACCCCTGGGTGTGATCATTCACTCAATTGTGAGTGCATCTAATACTAAGTAGTGCACTCGGCCCATGCTTTACCATTTTATGAAGAAATATACCATGAGGCATTATCTTAAAAACTTGGGTGTAATCCAGATGTATTATCTTTGAAATTCTCCCAATCTACTGAATTAGTAATTCTACCTAAGAAAGAGAAGTTGGTTTGGCATGAATTGTTGACTCCTGTTAATTGTAGCATGCCTATCCAAGTACTCACTTATTATTTGATCATGTTTGAGGAACCTGCCCTGTATAGATCTCAAGCAGAGAGTTTCCTAGGCCCTTCTCCTCCCTCTCCCCACTAGCTAGCCCTCCATTTCCTTTCTGTGAGAGGACAGTTCAAAAATTAAAAAGTTAAATAATTCTATCTTCTCACCATGGCTCATTACAATTAACTACCTTGTTTTTTCAGTGGGTCTGTATCCTCTTTGGCTTTTGTTTTATTTCTAACTTGTCCCCAAGCCTCCTTGTTGCTTTTGGTGCATTTCAAAATATATGCTGCTTTTTTTTAAAAGAGCTGTGGTGGTACAGTTGTTAAAATGCAGTATTGCAGGATAATTCTGCTGTCTGCTGACTGTCAGCAGTTCGGCAGTTCGAGTCTCACCGGCAAAAGGTTGACTCATCCTTCCATCCTTCCGAGGTCGGTAAAATGAGGACCCAGATTGTTGGAGGGCAATATACTGTCCCTATAAATTGTTTAGAGAGGGCTGTAAAGCACCATGAAGAGGTATACAAGCCTAAGTGCTATTGGTATTGGTATTAAATGGTTCTTCAGAAATTACTTCTATTTTTTGGTTTTAGATCTACAGAATTAGACTCAAACTGGTCATGGTTTCAGTTGAGGTGCATGCAAGTTGGAGGAAATGCAAATGCTGTAAGTACATTAAAACTTGCTTGGTTTTTTTCCTGGTTTCTAGGAATCAGTAATTAACTGATTTATCAGGGTTCTATGCATATTATGAGTTACATTTCATGTATTTTCTATCCTTTGATATAACTTCCACATATGCCTTCGCAGTCTTGAAAACCAGGAAAATAAATGAATAAGATAGGCTTCTTATTGATGTGTTTCTTTGACTTTCAAGATTGCTGCACTCGGTTCCCTGTTGGCTGCTCTAAGCATCTCTTGCAGTTATATCAAAGGATAGAAAATGCACAAAACGTAACTCATAAAAATCTTGGTATGCATAGAACCCAGATAAATGAATAGACATTTTATTTATTTATTTATTTATTTATTTATTTATTTATTTATTTATTGAATTTATATACCGCCCTTCTCCAGGGGACTCAGGGCGGTGAACAGCCAAGTAAAAAACATTAAAATACATTTAAACCAAGTAAAAAACATTAAAATACATTTAAAATAAAATATTCAATATGGCCCTAATTTAATACAGTTAAAATTTAGTAAAATCTTAAAATTTTTAAAAGCCCCAAAAACTTTTTCACGCCAGCCCGGCTTGATAAAAATAATGTGTCTTGAGGGCACGGCGGAAGGTGGACAGGTCGTGAATTGTTCTTAAGTCTGGAGGGAGCTGATTCCAGAGGGTGGGTGCTCCCACAGAGAAGGCCCTCCCCTCAAATTAGCCATCACACGCAAATTGCATAATGAGCAGGTCCCTACCGGAGCTGCGCACTGGACCGCATCGGTAGGAACCCACCCCTGACATGACCCCAGGACACCCCAGGACACCCCAGGACACTGCAATTGTCATAAATAAATGTCTCAGTAATATAAATTTTTGGCTCAATTATAGTCGTACGTCAAGGACTACCTGTATCATACTTTGGATACATTATGGAAACATCCAGCTTTATTGAGAAGTTTATCATGTTGGGAAATATGGAATGGAAAAAAGAGCAACTCGTGTCAGGCGCAAGAAACCTGGAACTGGGATAGAGTTCAAAAGGAGTACAAGTTTATTTTATACTACCTATATACAAGAATCTGATCTGCTAACAGAAAAGGCAAATTGGTGCTAGATAAAGAGTCAACATAATTCATGGGGGAGTGGGGTGGACTCCAAACTGATGATGCGTTTGACCCTGCCCTCAGGCTCAGCCTTGTTCTAGCAGCAAAATGGATGGACTCAATCTCACAGCAGGAATCTGTGCACTATTGGAACAGCTAAAGAGGCCAGCTGAGGACAGATCATCCTGGAAAAGGTCCATCTGTTTGGTCATTAAGAGTCGATATCCCCTTCATGGCACATCATCAATTCTCTTGATGCACACAATTCTATTAAGGAATAAGCTTTGATGACAGGTAGTCCTCCGTGAACAACCATTCATTCAGCAACTGAAATTTCGATGGTGGTGAATGAAGACACTTAACAGCTGCAACTATCACAGCATCCCTGCAGTCACATTATTGCAATTTGGGCACTTGGCAATCAGGCCTGCAATTACAATCATCATCCTGTGGTTACCTAATTGCCATTTGCAACCTTCACTGCTGGCTTTCGATAAATAAGCAAAGTCAGTAAGGAAGCTGGCAGATCACAAATGGCAATCATATGATGTCACGTCTAACAACCATGCAGCATTTACCTAACAATCGCAATTAGAACTACTGTTGTAAGACAGTTAAGAAAAGCAAGTGTTGTACTTGCAAGGTTTTACACCGAGGCAGGAAAAACCAAAGGTAGAAGTACAGATTAGGCAAAACCTGTCTGAAAAGCAGTAACTGTGAGAGGGACCTTGGAATGCTAGTGGATGAACACTTGAATATAAGCCACCAGTGTGTAGCAACAGCCAAAAAAGCTAATACACACCAAACATAATCATTGTCTGTAAGAAAAACAAAGAAGTATGGATAGTGAACATGACAGTACCTGGAGGCAGCAGAATAGAAGAAAAGGAACTGGAAAAGATAACAAAAATGTTAAAATGTTAAGACATACTGTATTTTTCGGAGACGCACCTTTCCCCCCCCTAAAAGAGGCTGAAAATTTGGGTGCGTCTTATACTCCTAATGTAGCTTTTTCGAAGCTTTTTTTTCCAGCCCTAACGAGGTGCTAACGATCTTCCCGGCTCTTCCCAGCTTGCAGGGTTGTTTTCATTGCTACTCCCTCCGAGTTAGCACCTAACGAGGTGTTAACGATCTTCCAGGCTTGCAGGATTTTTTCATTCCTACTCCCTCCGAAGAAGTTTTTTTCCAGCCCTAAGTCTTTGTGGGCTTGTTTTCATTGCTACTCCCTCCGAAAACGTTTTTTCAGCCCTAATGAGGTGCCAACGATCTTCCTGGCTTGCAGGATTTTTTCATTCCTACTCCCTCCGAAGAAGATTTTTTTCAGCCCTAACCAGGGGATAAAATAATGTGCTGAAGCTGACCAGACTAAGGACGTTAGCCAGATGAATACCTGGTAGGTAGATTTTTCCCTGTTTTCCTCCCCCAAAACTAAGGTGCGTCTTATACTCTGGTGCATCTTATACTCCGAAAAATACGGTAATTTCAGAACCACTGGACCATATCTTTCAAAAATCCTAGACCACCGGGGGAATTACCAGAGGACTGGAAAAGAGCTGATGTGTTCCAATCTTCAAAAAGGGGGGGGAAATGGACCCAGGAAACTAGAGACCAATCAGCCTGACATCAATATCTGGGAAGATCCTGGAAAAGAAAATCAAGCAGCTGATTTGTGAGCACTTAGACATGAAAAAGCTGATTATTAAAAGTCAGCATGAGTTGTTAAAAGCAGGTCATACCAAACAAATCGTATTGCTTTCTTTGATAAAATAACTAAATTAACGAACCAAAGAAATGTGGTGGATATAGTATACTTGGAATTTAGTAAAGCATTTGACCACAGACTACTTCTTGGTAAGATAGAAAAATGTGGTATATAGACAGCATCACCACCAGCTGGATATGTAACTGGCTGACCAATCACACTCAACATGTAATCCTCAATGGAACTACATTGACATGGATGGAAGGATGCAGTAGGGTTCCGTCTTAGGCCCACTACTCTTCAATATCTTCATACATGGTTGAGATGAAGGGATGAAATTGGAACTCATCAAATTTGCAGATGACACCAAGCTGGTGGGAGAATAGTGAACAATTTGGAAGACAGGCTCAAGATCCAAAAGGATCTTGGCAGACTTGAACACTGGGCCCTATCCAACAAACAGCAATTCAATGCTGAGAAAAGTAAGACTTTGTACTTAGGCAAGAAAAACCAAATGCACAGGAATAGAATAGGTGGTAACTGGTGCAGTAACTCTGAGAGGGAGCAGGGGATTGGACCAAAATACCTCCAAGGTCCCTCCCATCTCTGCTATTCTGTATTCTTCAACCCTCTGAAAAAATGAACTAGTCAGCAATGACATTGAGGATTTTTTAATATATTTTTTCTAAAACCACATCTTCTCGATGTTTTCTTTTTAGTCTGCATTCTTTCATCAGCATGGTTGCGCCACAAATGATACCAATGCCAAGTATAGCAGTCGCGCTGCACAGCTCTACCGAGACAAGATTAGATCTCTTGCAGCTCAGGCAACACGGAAATATGGCACAGATGTAAGTAATGTACACATTTTACAGTGCTTACTGATTTTGTGTTGTTCAATCATTTTAATGTTTATAAAGCTAAAATGATATGATATTGGTATCATGATATTCATATATGTCAAAATGTTGCAGGTAATTTGAAAAGAGAAAGCATGTTGTATTTTTAATATTATCTTTAAGCTTTGCTTTTCTGCTTATTATAACCAGTTCACATGCAAGGATAAAATATACCATACTGTTCTTGTTGTACGGCAGAGTTCGTACATCTATTTGGACCCCTACAGTTAATTTGCAAAAACTGTTGCGTTTGACTGAAATGATTGAGCCTAACTGCTGGGGCTGAGATCCTGGGCAGAAGTCCATCTGCTTTAAAGAACTGTACAGATACTCCTTGACATACAACCACAATTAAACCCAAAATCTCTGTTGCTAAGAAAGATCGTTAAATGAGTTTTGCCCCCATTTTACAGCCTTTCTTGTCACGGATGTTAAGGGAATCACTGCAGTTGTTAAGTTAGTGAAACAGTTGTTAAGTGCATCTGGCTATCCCATTGACTCTGCTTGTCTTGTCATAAGGTCACATGAACCACTGCAACCATCATAAATATATATGTCAGTTGCAAGGAGTCCAAATTTTGATCACATGGCCATAGGGATGCGGCAACAGTCATAAGTGTGAAAAATAGCCATCAGTCACTTTTTTTCCGCTGCTGTTGTAACTTTGAACAATCACTAAATGGATGGTTGTAAGTCAAGGATTCCCTGTAATGTTTACAGTCCAGATCACCTTTTCTGAATTTGATCCAAAAAGCTTAAAGCTTTATAATTACAAGCGATTTCATCTTGTTCACAGCCGATTTGTCCAGTATTGTGTAACGGTTTCAGAAAACCGGTTGAACAATTTTTTTCCCTTACAGATGAAAAATGTAGTGCAAAGCACTTTAAACAAACAGAATCCTGACAAACTTCTCACTTTGTGTTTGTGTTACTATGTATTTTAGTTATGGATAGATGGCTCCGGAGCTCCTCCTTTATCACCTCAAGAGAAAGAAGAAGATTTCTTTGCCTCTCATGTCTCTACTCGGGTATAGAATAAATGAAAAGTTTTTAATTTCATGGAATTTTACCTATATGTGAATGATAAGGAGGTAAGCTAGCATGGACATCATTAGAGATGTCTCCGTGGCACCTGAAATAATGGTTTATCCCTGTTATATTCTCATATGTCACAGTAAAATGCTGAAAGTTGATCATGCCTCCCCAAAGTTGTCTCCAAGTTAAATAAATCAATGTCTCTAGCAGTTCTTCTTAGGTTTTTCTTTTCAGCCTCTCAGTCATCTTGGGTTTTAATTTATCATTGCCCTTTCTAAAACTGTACACTATAGTCTAGGTCAGGGGTCCCCAAACTTGGCAACTTTAAGACTTGTGGACTTCAACTCCCAGAATTCTGGGAGTCGAAGTCCACAAGTCTTAAAGTTGCAAGTTTGAAGACTTCTGGTCTAGATACATTCTGATCAATTTAGAATAAAAAGGAACAGTAAGTAACTGCTGTCCAGGGTGGTCTCTCATCCTATGCTTATCCCTTTGATTTTTCCTGTCGAAGTGACATTGCCCCTGCTAAAATTCTTTATGCTGATTTCCAGACGCTCCTGAATTATATATTGAGTAGTACAAAGCCTAGAACAGGGGTGGGGAATTATGGCCCTTTTATGACTTGTGGACTTCAACTCCCAGTATTCCTGAGCCAGCCATAGTTCCCTACCTCTGGCCTAGAACAAAGTCCTGTGATAAGCAACCCAACACCTTCCAGCTTAATCCATTGGTTACAGTTGTTCAGCCATCTCGTTTTCATCTAGTGGTAGTAATGTACTAATTCACATGTTGTCAGCTTCTCTGGTAGAACCTAATGGGGAATTTATTGGATGCTTCGCTGAAATCAAAATATGCTAAGTCCATCACAATCCCATGGTCATATTAGAGATAGTCACTTGGCCTAATTTATTTTTGACAAATCCGTACTAGATCCAATAAGTTATTTTCTAAATGCCTATCATCATCATCATCATCATCATCATCATCATCATCGTGCCAATTGGGCCCACAATACTTGCTGATGCCGTCGATCCATCTTGTTTTAGGTCTCTTTCATGGACACTTTTTATCAAGTGGGATCCATTCTATGACTGCTTTGGTCCACCTGTCATCAGTTCTTGCTATGTGACCAGCCCATTTCCATTCTTTTACTCTCTTGATGATATTGTATACTTTCGTTTTTTCTCTAATCCATATATACACATAAACCCATACACCCCCCCCCCCACATTCCTCCTCCTCTTCATTCTTTTCATCTGATTACCTTCTTTGTCCTGGGAAGTTCCTTGATGCCATTTTCCCTCTTCAGGGGCTTCCTGTATCTGATCCAAGAGTTCATCATTTTTCCTGATAAAATAGAAGACGAACAGCTTTGCCTCAGGGTGCTTTACCTCTTCTTCCAGGAGAGCAACCAGCCTTCATTTATGTTGTTGTTGTTAGTTGCGAACTCGTGTCCGACCCATCGTGACCCCATGGACAAGGTTCCTCCAGGCCTTCCTGTTCTCTACCATCCTCTGGAGTCCATTTTAGATGTAACACGTATATATTCTGTCTGTGGAAGGAAAGCAAACATGGACACATTCTCTGCAGGTCATAAAAGAAATTCCGTTTGTCTTTGTGCAAAAAGAAAGATTCTGTTTGTTCACTCTCTAAGCTTGCTCCTTGAAAAGTTGATTGCTTTATTTGTCTCCTGAACCTATCTTAAAAACTAGGTCAGCAACAAGCACTATCTGTCACACAGTGAGCTGTAAGTATCACTCCAGGAACAGTCAGCAGCCCTTCCACCTTCCTAGCTCTTCTCCTCTCTCCTTGTTCTCTTTCTTCTCAGTTGAATTCCCTTTAAGCACCTTCTCGGTCTCTCTTCACATGCTCACTAAAGCCAATATAATTCTGATCAAATACAAATCCATTTAATTTGGTCTAGAAACAGGGGTGGCCAAACTATGGTTCTTTGAGGACCTGTGGACTTCAACTCCCAGAATTCCTGAGCTAGCCATGCATGCATGGCTGGCTCAGGAATTCTGGGAGTTGAAGTCCACAGGTCCTCAAAGAACCATAGTTTGGCCACCACAGACGAAATGTATTTTTTGTACAAGCAAATTTGATAGTAAAATATTTCACTACACTCACTACCCGGGACTTGAAACTAAAACTTCCCCATTATTCATATCCAATATGATTTTTCAGCTGTATTTCTGAATGAGATGTCAGAAAAACTTCTTAACATATAATATCTTAATATCTTATATACATGAAAATTAGTCTGTACCTAAACTAATTCTGATGAGCTTAGTTTTAATTCTTTGGACTTCAACACTGCTAATAACTTGGTTTTTTTTCCCCTTCCTCTTTTATAGGTTAGTGATCAGGAATCATTACGACAGGAAACAATTAATCCACAGCAGAATTCTTCAGAAAATAATTCAGAAAGCAAAGATGGTATAGTTTATCAACTTCATTTCTAAAATGTGTAACAAAATGTAGCAAATATGTTAAAAATCCTAAATCCTGTATATTGTGTTTTTATAAGACTGTTGGATAAATAGCTTTTATCAATTGTGGTGCTTTTAAAAACATATGCAAAACTACTTACACAAAACTAGATGAGTTTTGCTGCTTTATAACCCATGCCGGTTATCGTCACATATGAAAAGTTCTAGAGATATGACTGTATCTGATAAAAATATACTTTAAATTTGCCTGTTATCATCAGTTCAGATCCAGATAAATTTTCAGCATACTGCAACTGTCTTTAATTCAAATAGATAAGAACAGAAGTTGACTGACTGGGAAAACAGGAAGTTGAGTTGACTGTATGTGAATCAAGGACTTAGAACTGTACTAATCTTTAACATTTATATGTTTGCTGTTTCCTTTTTATATATTTCTAGAAGATCCAGAATATGGACCAAGTGTTGATTACCTTAGTGTGTCGCCTGAAGCTTCTTTAGGTAAACAGTACAGAAGAAAAGATCTTTGAATGTCTACAGATGTAACAGGATGGACAAAACAATACAAATCTTACGTTGTGTTTGCTGACTTGTCAGCAGTTTCATAGTAATAATTATCCTAGCCCTCAGCAGCTAACTCTTGCTAGAGTTTGGAAGATGCCATGAATCAGATTTACACATTATTGCTACACATACATTACTGAGACATGTTTTAGAACACGAGTTTCTTCCGATAGCATCTGGCTTACTTGTAGTTGTTTTTATTTGAGGATGTAGTGATTAGCATCATATAATAGAGCCACGATTCTGGATATTCTGTTTAGAATTTTTGCAGTTCAGTCAGAAATATCTTTCCACTTAGAGCAGTGGTTCCCAACCTTCCTAATGCCGCGACCCATGCCCCGCCCCCGCACCACCACCGTGACCCACCCCACCGCCACCATTTGGATTCTTTTACCCTCTGCGCATGCGCAAAGCATGCTGCGCATGCGCAGATGGTAAAATAACCCAAATGGCGGCAGCGGGGTGGAGAGCGGTGGGGGCGCGAGTTGTGGGGCGTGATATGGCCAGGCTTGTGGCAGTGGGGGGGGGAGCTGAGGATGCCGGGGCGACCCCTGGGAAATGGTCGTTCGACCCCCAAAGGGGTCCCGACCCCCAGGTTGGGAACCGCTGACTTAGAGTATTCTGAGTCTTCATTCCTGATGTTTGTTTTTCAGTTGACATGCTGCATCCAAGTTTAAGCTATATAAAATTTAAATGAACAGAATGCAACCACACTTCCTTTAGGAGATCAGAAATATGCTCACTTGTTCTGGCAGGATGGAGAAATTTAAATTGTTTTTTCATTCTGAAATGGTACAACTCCCTAACATCGGAACCAGTAATGGGTTCTAAATTAGTTTGCTACCGGTTCGCGCGCGTACTCGCGCGCACGCGCTTTGCATGCGCGTCCTGGGCGGGTGGGCGGAGCCTCCCTCACCGCCGCTACCGGTTCTAAGAACCGGGCTGAACTGGGATCAACCCACTGCTGATCGGAACCATATGCTATTTCTTGGGGTGTGGGTGAGGAGAGTTTGGTAAATTGGCTCTTAGAATCAATGCAGCTGCATTCTTGTATAAATGCATATGTTTGTTTAGTTAGTGATACATATTTTTTATCTCTTATTTTAGCCAACTTGGAGAAGGTAAATACTTCAGGCACGGCACCTAACAAAGGTGACTGGATGTTTTAGTTACCCTGTTTTGCTGCTTCAGTTTCCACATACTTCTGTGGAATAGAGCATTATATTAATTTCCTTAGTTTGCATTATCAGTTCCAGCAAATATATCTACATGCTTCTAATTTCTTTTTCGATTTTCTCTGGCTTCTGAATCTACTTTTTTCCTAGTTTTCTTGATGTAACTAAAGAGCAATGAGATTTATTCAGTAGCCCGGTATTTAACATCTTTGAGGTGGCTTTCATATGGTGATCCAAAACTAGTTTGCATGCAGGTGACAAGATAGAGAACTGGCAACAGATGATGAATGCTCTGTTATCTGTTTTATTGTGTTGATATCTATTTATTACGTTTTCTGAACAGTTTATTGCTTGCAGGCCATTCAGGTTACTGGTCTTTGACTTTAAGAAAGAATCTTATTCTATTCTGTTATATGGGGTTTCAATTTTCTCCTGCCGCTGAAGGAAGTTATTAGGAGCTAGAAGTGATGCCATAATTTTTTCTCACTGTTTACATAGAACAAAGCACTACATGTTCAGTGCTTTCTTATTTTTCTTCCTTTCAGCAGTTTAGAGTGGCATACAGAATCTTAATTCTTAATCTGATCCATTTACTGGGTCAGCAGTAGTAGTTGTGGATAACATTAATAGTTAAATCTTGCAGCAAAAGTGGATTTACTTGGTGAGAAATGGCATAATTTCTTCTAAGTTTACTTTGGCAATAAATGTATACAACATTAAAGCTTTTGGCCGCTGCCTCAAAATATTCAAGGTTCCCATATTGAGATTCCCGTTGTTCTCTTTTGTCAGATGTTTTCCTGACAGAGTTGCGCCTTAGATGTAGAGAAGTGTTATGTTCTGGCTTTCATTTATTTGGAGAACTCTTCATAAACAGTTAAAACTGTATTATACTAAGTTGATTTCATGATTTACAGAATCACTACCTGGTTTTTTTGTACAAGAGTTGTATCTTTTCTATGTATTAATTATCTCCTCTTCTTTTCCTTCTCACTCCTTTTACTTTTATCAACTGCCTTTGCTCCCTTGGCTCTCTTAGCTTTTCCATCCATTGTCTCATATGAAATTAACTGGTTACTCTATAGTGGCATTCTACTAGTTCAGCAATCCATTGTTTTTAATCACCCCCCTCCCCACATTATTTCTACTTATTCTGTCAAAGTGCAATAAAATGACGATCAGCCACAAATGCAGATCAGATAGTAATAAATACGTATTTTGTTTGCTGTAATATTAATAGCAATAGCACTTAGACTTATATACCGCTTCACGGTGCTTTACAGCCCTCTCTAAGCGGTTTACAGAATCAGCATATTGTCCCCAACAATCTGGGTCCACATTTTACTGACCTCGGAAAGATGGAAGGTGAGCCGGTGAGAATTGAATTGCTGAACTGCTGGCAGCTGGCAGTCAGCTGAATTAATTAATTAATTAATTAATTAATTAATTAATTTTATTTTATTTATATTGCCGTCTATTCGCCCATGGCGACTCAAGGCAGCTTATAGAATATAAAACCACATTTAAAACAATAAAAACTAACAAAAAGAATCAGATAAATTAATATAGTACGATATAACAAAATCACCTCCCACTCCCAGCGACAGCAAATCACACGAGCCATTTAATGAGCTCCATCCCGCTCTGGGTTCCCCAGGCCCAGTGGCAGAACCAGATCTTCAGCGCCTTCCAGAAGAGTATTAGAGTGGGAGCCATTCTAATATCTGGGGGAATGATGTTCCAGAGAAAGGGAGCCACCATGGAGAAGGCCCTTCTTCTGGGTCCCACCAGGTGTATCTCCCTCGGGGATGGGACCCGCAACATTCCCTGTCTCCCCGCTCTGATGGTTTGGGTAGATGTGACTGGCAAGAGACGGTCCCTCAGATAATCTGATCCCAAGCCAAGTAGCCTGCAATACTGCATTCTAACCACTGCGCCACCACAGCTCCTAATAATATACCATGTACCCTTTAGTCTAGTCCAGGGGTAGGCAAAGTTGGCTCTTCTATGACTCGTGGACTTCAACTCCCAGAATTTCTGAGCCAATCATGCTAACTTAGGAATTCTGGGAATTGTAGTCCACGAGTCATAGAAGAGCCAACTTTGCCTACCCCTGGTCTAGTCCTAATGCCATTGTTAATCAAATTTCCTTTGAAAAACAAGAGGTATCTATTTTCGCTTGCATAGTTCCATAGACATTAACACAAAAGTTAATTCCCCTGCCCTAACTGCTATGTGGCACAGGAATTACTTATAAAGGCTGAAATTTCCAAATCAAGGTCAATGCCTTGGGACCACATCTATGCAATTTTCTTGGTAAGGCTACCAACTCAGCTTGCCTCCTTCCAGAATTTTTTGTTAGTTTAAAATGGGGGATTCCCAGTCTCATCCATATTCCCGGAGTTTCTTGTTATCCGACCACGCCTACTTGGCTTCTTAGATCAGTAAGGACTGGCCAGGCACCGCATCTGTTGAAGCATCATTATAACAATACTCACCTCTGAGGTACATCATATTAATCCATCTCAGCTTTATGAAGATAAGTTGTTGGTGAGATTTACCACACTGGAGGAAAGATTGTTGGGACAGATTTCAGTTCACTTCAGTAAGGCATTTGATAAAGTAGACCATAACCTACTACTTGATAAAATAGAAAAAAATGAGTTAAACAGCATGGATTTTTAACTGGCTGACCAACCACACTCAATGTGTAGTCCTCAATGGAACTGCATCTACATGGAGGGAAGTATGCAGTGGGGTACCCCAAGGCTCTATTTTAGGCCCAGTACTCTTCAAGATCTTCATCAATGATTTGGACGAGGGGATAGATGGGGAACTCATCAAATTTTCAGACGACACCAAGCTAGCAGGAATAGCCAACACTCCAGAAGATAGGCTTAAGATACAGAGGGATCTTGACAAACTTGAACATTGGGCACTATCTAACAAAATGAAATTCAATGGTGAAAAAAGTAAGGCTCTATATTAGGCAAGAAAAACAAAATGCACAGGTACAGTGTACCTGTGGTATGTGGTACCTTGCTCAATAGTAGTAACTGTGAGAGGGATCTTGGAGTCCTAGTGGACAATCACTTAAATATGAGCCAGTCGTGTGCAGCAGCTGCCAAAAAAGCCAACACAGTTCTAGGCTGCATTAACAGGGATAGAATCAAGATCACACGAAGTGTTAATACCACTTTATAATGCCTTGGTAAGGCCACACTTGGAATACTGCATCCAGTTTTGGTCGCCACGATGTAAAAAAGATGTTGAGACTCTAGAAAGAATGCAGAGAAGAGCAACAAAGATGATTAGGGGACTGGAGACTAAAACATAAAGAACGGTTGCTGGAACTGGGTATGTCTAATCTTATTCCAATATTTCAGGGGCTGCCACAAAGAAGAGGGAGTCAAACTATTCTTCAAAGCACCTGAGGGTAGGACAAGAAGCAATGGGTGGAAACTAATCAAGGAGAGAAGCAACTTAGAACTAAGGAGAAATTTCCTGACAGAACAATTAATCAGTGGAACAACTTGCCTCCAGAAGTTGTAAATGCTCCAACAATGGAAGTTTTTAAGAAGAGATTGGATGACCATGTGTTTGAAGTGATGTAGGGTTTCCTGCCTAAGCGGGGTTGGACTAGAAGACCTCCAAGGTCCCTTCCAACTCTGTTATTCTATTCTATTCATTTTTATTAAATGTGTCAGTTGGTAAACTGTTGAGGGACTTAATTGATTTACTTGTATACAAGTATCCAGTTATTTTATTCAACTTAAAATGTCATCTTACTTTCCCCTAAGAAAAACTCTTATGTAGACATTCTCGAGAAACATATTTCCCTTTTTATACTAAATTCTTTTCTTGAAAAATACAGAACTTTGGAAATGCATTAATTTTTAAGCAGATGCCTAGGATTCCTTTTCTCCGGCTGATTATATATTATTTTTAAATGTTGAAAACTAATTCCATATTATATTGCATTGCTTTTCCTAATTCTTGTAAGCTAAATGGGCAATTCTGGTGTTTTATACTTTTACAGATATTACTGTTAATGCTAATTTCATCATGTCACCGTGTGTATAATTCATAGGCTGTGTGTTTTTCTTACAGAAATCAGTTGTCTGATGAAGAAGAAACCAAATCAAGTAAAAAAGGGAGTAAGTGTTTAGACTGATATTTTCAAGACTCTCTTTTAATGGACTGTTCAAGATCCATGCTCTTTTATGTGGTTGTGAAAGTTACTATATAAAGAGTTGTATAGCTCTGAATTTAATCAAACTAGTCCTCAGTAGTCAGGCCTATATGCAGATTATCCTCTCCTAAAAAGTGGCATCCTATTATTAAGTAGTTGAAGGGAGGTGGCGAGGGGTGGGGGGAGAATTGAACCTTCCTTATGGCATTCATACCCACTGCTCTTAAATCGGCCCACAGAGCCTCCACTACAATAGTATGGAGACAAATTATGAAAAGCGAGTGATGATGGCATAATGCATATGCAACAATTTACATCAGTCAGGTAATGGGAAACAGCTGTTAACTTAAATAATGAGGTGTTAAGGGAAGAATTCCCCTGTAGAGGCGACATTGGATCTTTTACTTGGAATTCAAATACTTAGAAATAAAACCGAGATTAAATGTCTAATAGAAAATATTTATTTCAGTACAAAACAATATAAAACAATAAATCCTAAATAAACTACATTTTTGTTGTGCAACACGTCCTTCCAGTTCGGAAGGCATAACATAAGTGATTAATGGTGGATAGGAATGTAGACATGTGCAGAACATCATTTCACGTTTTCTGCTTGCATTGGGAAGTAACATAGTATTTAGGATAGGGGTGCATCACCCTGCATAGACTCACAACTGACAACATTCACATCGTGACATGAGGGAGGGCACCATGCACCTGTGGTCTCATTGGACTCATTGTGGCTTGCTGCAGATGCCACTGGACTGGGTTATACATCCATTTAGATGTCTATGGAGATTCTCAGTCATCCAGGTCATGGTTGTCCCAAAGGTGCTTTTTTCAAGAGGCAACTGGACTTTCCGGGACTGTCCAGTCAGAGCTGAAGAAGCTTCTTGGATGAGAAGCGAAACGTCTTCAAAGAAAAACCAGAAAGTCCAGTTGCCTCTTGAAAAAAGCACCTTTGGGACATCCATTTAGAGAGATATTTGCCAGTCTTATTTCCATGCTATATAGGACTGACTTTGGGAGCAAGCGGTAGTAATTTGATCAGCTGTTTTCTTAATTCCATGCATGCCTAGTCTGCTTTTCTATATGGTAACTTAGAAGTAAGCTGCATTCATGTGATTTATATCTAGCCACACAAGCAGGTGCAATTAGAATGCATTTTTTTGTATTCATCTTACAACGTTGCTTTACCAAATTTGACATCCGAATTGTTCATTAATTGCTTTCACAGCAGAATCGGAACTCTTTTTTTTAATACTGTGGTAACTACTAACCGTAGATTTGCCTCATCCAGCAATAAAAATGTAGTAGTGGCCCATCGCTCACAAATTACAGCTCACAAACCAGGAGCTGCAAGGCTGCCCTAGGAACTGCAAAGCATCATGAATGCCGAAGCCAGGCCTTGCTGGTACGGCTTCCCTTGCCTTTACAAGAGCTGTTTCCTTTCCCATTTTGTCCTTAAAGAAAGAAAACATGAAATAACATGCATTCTTATATTGCGATAACTTTTTTTCATTTTTCTTTCACATCCAAATTAAAGGTTGGAGCTAAGAAATGTGGTTTGGGGGCCCAGAAAATGAGCAGCAAGAGTTTTAACGAGATAGAAAAACAAGCACAGGCAGTAGATAAAATGAAGGAAGCTGGCAAAGCAACAAAGAAGGAAGAACCGCTGTAAGTAGAGTTTGCTTGGCACCTGTTAGATTCTCTCTTTACAGACTTAAATGGGTATTTGAAGTGGAAAATGTTTGAATGCCCTCTGATACAAGGAACTTTAGGGATGATACCTATTTTACTTTGGTATAGGCCAGCGGTGTCAAACTGGATTTCTTTGAGGGCCGGATCAGCATTGTAGTTCTCCACGGGCCGACTGGGGTGGGGTGGGGGAGACAGGACCCCCACCCCACCCCACCCCAGACGCCTCCTGCAGCACCCTGCTGGCCAAAACGGGGAGTGGGGGCCAGGTAGTAAATATTTTTTACTACCACTCTGTGGGCGTGGCTTATTTTGTGGGTGTGGCTTGCCAGCCATGTGACTGGGTGGGCGTGGGCCTTGGGAGTGTGGCAGCGGCCGGAGAAGCGGGGGGGCATTGCCCACCCGCAATGCAGCCCCCCGCAGTGGGAGCAGCAAGACCACGGCAGCGGTTCTTCTAGGAGGCTCCGTCTGGCCTGAATGCTTCTCCCCATTCGATGATCCTAGGCTCCTGCCGCCCATTCCCCCTCCCCTCAGCAGCTCAAGAAGCCTCAAACGTGCAAAAATGCCTGGGATCATAACCGTGCGTTCATGGCTTCTCGGACTGCTGAAGGGAGGGGAATGGAGATAGCTCCTGCCGCCCGTTCTTTCAGCTTCTCATGCGCTCCCTCAGCCATCCTCCCCTGCTTGGACTCACTGTGGGGTAGGAAGGCAGCGCATGCGCAGTGCCGGAAGCTCGGCTTCTGGGCATGCGCAGAAGAAAATTTTTTTAAAAAAAATTTTTTTTTAAAAAAATGGCGATGCCCAGGTACTAGCAACCGACCGCACCGGTACTGTGACGTCACCAGCGGGCCGCTACCGGTGCTATAGAGTGGACCGCACCTTAGGAACCCACCACTGGTGGGGGCCCCTGTGCCCCCTTTTGGCTGCCAGAGGCACTGCAGGCCAGTCCTTTGTTATTTCCAGGCTGGCTCCGCGGGCCAGATTTAAGCACCCCGCGGGCCAGATCTGGCCCGCGGACCTTGAGTTTGAAACCCCTGATATAGGCCATGGAACTAAGGCAGCATGATGGCTCAGCAGTTAAGATGCTGGGTTTGTAGGCTCAAAAGCTGACAGCCCGGGTTCAAGATTTTGCCTAGCTCCTGCCCACCTCGCAATTCAAAAGCATGCAAATGCGAGTAGATAAATAGATACCACCTCAGTGGGGAGGAAACAGTGCTCCATGACATCATGCTGACCACATGACCACGGAAATGTCTTCGGACAGCGGTGGCTCATGGGCTCGAAACGGAGATGCCCCCTATAGTTCAGCAATTAGTAGCAGAATAAAATCCATAGAGACTCCTTTCCTTTCCTTCCTGGAATTAAATAATAGTATGTCGTCATTTTTCAAAAACTGATCCAATAACTTAATAGGCTGCTTTTACCACATATGTCTGTACAGTATGGGTCTATTTGTGAATAAATCTGAATTCACTTCATGAACAGTTGAGACTGAACAGAATTATAATAAAATTCCATTAAACATAAATATGCTTTTAATTATTTTAGATTGCACGGAGAAAATGGAGCAAACATTTACATTGTGTATTGTTTAGTTCCTATATATACCTTTCTGTTATCTTCACGGATAGAATAGGCATTGTATTTAAATAGAGCTCCATTCGGAAATATTCCTCTAAATAGCACACACTTTTCTTGTTCAATTATGGAAATGTTTATCCAGGTTTTATGTCTACAAAAATGTACTAAGCTATCAAAATGGGATACGAAGTTATTCTTAATGACTTCACTTTTCTTCTTTATTACATTGGTTAAATGCTTGTGTTGCAATTTGCTAAAATTCTTCCAAAAATAGGCTAGAAAAATTATTGCATCTTTCTTTGAAGAACTATGTTCTGATATTTTTGATTTTGTTAATGCTGTCAGACAGAAATAACAGTAAGTGTGATTTTTGTCTTGTAAATGAAAACTCAAAAGAATATTTATTGAAAGCTTTTGTAGCATATTTGCATGGCTTTCAAGATAGGAATTAATACCACAGAACTTCATAGTCAATTGATTTCTTCAGATAGCTGTTCATTTGTCTAATTAGTAATTCATTCGTTTCCATTTGCCTGTTATCTCTTTAATATCTCTTTAATAAATTATCTGGTAATCTAAGATACTTTCTTATTAGATCATTTTTATACATTTCCATTTCTGTTCCACACCATTACAAAGGATTCATTAAATATACCAGGAGTAAATGCAAAACTAGTAATTTTTTATGAAAATCAAATACATATAATTGATTCATATTATTTTCCTAATATGTGTGTTCATAACCTGCACTATCCAATTGTTATGATTTGTGTAGAGTTCTACTTGTTTATAACTTGCAGCAGCTGCCCTCAGATTGAAGATGCTCCAATAATAAGAAACATTCAGGATTTTTTTATCCAGTATGTCTTCTATATTGGCATTATATTTTACTTATTGAGAGGGGCAATAATATGGGTAGGGGAGTGTTTGTTAGTTGGGATTAATCTAAATGATCATTAAATCCACTATGTATATATTCCTGTCACCTAGACAGTTAAGAAAAAGAAGTTCATTTCCATTTTAGACTAACTTAAGTTTAGCAGCATAGCTAAATTAGGATAAAACATTACTCTTAACTATGATTAGTAGAAGCAAGCAAATGTAAAATACAGTTCATAAAAAGTTAGCTTGTTTCAACTAACCATAGTTAGGTGCAGGCACAGTTAAACTCTAATGACTGACATCTGAAATAATTGTTTCCAGTTTTTTCTTCACAATCTTTCTGGAAAAAGTAGGTCTTAATCGTAAACAGTGCATGGGGTGGCAAGTCATGCCCATATTTCCCTATTATAATGTCACACACTTTAATTATCAACACATTGGCAGGGGTGGGCTGCTGGGGGGTTTGCAGGGGTTCGGGAGAACCTCTAGCTAAGATTCTGTGCAGTTCGGACAAACCCCAAATCCCATTCCTGGCTGGCCTTCTCCACCCTGCCCTCCCAGGAGTCCCCACACAGCCTGTTTTGGATGCAGGTAAGTGCAGGGCGTGCAGAGGCTCGGGGAGGGCGAAAAACGGGCCTACTGGAAGGCTGGAAACGGGCCTATTTCCGGCCTCCCGAGGGCCTCCAGAGCCTAGGGAGGCCATTTTCGCCCTCCCGGAGGCTCAATGAAAGCTTCCAGAGCCCAGGGAGAGCAAAAACGCCCCCGTGCCGTGATGCAGGAGGCCGACTAGGCCACACCTACCATGGCCACGCCCACCCAGCAACCGGGCAGAGAACCCCTTGCTAAAATTTTTGAAGCCCACCCCTGCACATTGGTATCCTGTCACTAGCTCCTTTAGTGTGCTTTGCAGGAGGTTGGAAAGCCAGACAAACATTATTCTTCTAAGAGGAGTGTTGCTTGCAGTTAATATCTATATCCATATTTGTAGGTCTGTGAGTAAATCATTTCTCTCCATTTGTTTTTACAGTAGCTGTCTGATTTGTAAATGATCTGGTAGGGCCAGTCTTTCCCAAATACAATTTTCATTATTCCCCACCAGCATTGCCAAAGAGAAAAGAGAATTGTGGGTAATGATGCTCTCTGAGCTTGATTGTTTGCTTGCATATGCGTCATTATCTAACTAGATAACATCATCAGTGCTAGTGAGGGTGGGGTTTGCTCCCAATTTATATATAGTAGCTTGCCCTGCCAGTGTTGGTGGAGGTATGGTTTTCTCCTTGGTAGTTCCTTGATTAAACCATTGTTTACTGCTTTATTGTTTGTCTGGTATCTATCTCTATATCTCCATTCCTATCCTTCTCTCTGTCTCTCCTCTCTATACACACACACACACACACACAGACACACTTATCTGTCTATAAGAGATAGTTTAGTCAAGTGGTTAAGGCATGGGCTAGAAAGTGGGAGACAAGTGAGTCTAAGTCCTGCCTTAACCATGAAAGCCAGCAAGGTGACTTTGTGCAAGTCACTATCTCCCGGCCCATCTCATCTTCTATGGTGGTTGTTGTGGGGAAAATAGGAGGAGGAAGGTGTCTTGGATATATTTGCTGCCTTGAATTGTTTGTAAATATAGTAAAGGCAGGGTACAAATAAATAAAAACACGTATCTCTATATATGTGTAAACATATAGATGTGATTTATCTTTTTAGATTTACAGAAATTTAAAAAATTTGGTTTATTTTTTAGATTTATTGAGATAAAATGTACACACCAGGGGTGGGTTCCAACTTACCTCGCCGCTGGTTCGCTTCGCGCCCCATTTTGGCCGGCAGGGTGCTGCAGGAGGCCATCCAGGCCAAAAACGGTGCAGGGGGCCTCACGTGCCCCCCGCACCCCATTTTGGCCGGCAGGGTGTGCACGTATGCACAGTGCTGAAAACCTGGCTTCTGTGCATGCACAGAAGCAAAAAACAGCTTCTGCGAATGCGCAGAAGCCAAAACCAAGATGGCAGCACCTATGGCGCTGCCGAGAGAGCCAGTTCGGGAGCGTGGCCAGCCGGTGATCGCTCCCGGTTTGGCGAGCGGGGGGAAATTCCTGCTACCGGTTCTATAGAACTGGTCCGAACCGGGAGCAACCCACCTCTGGTGCACACCGTTCAAAAGAGACAATAAAAATCAAGAAGGAAACAAAAAGACCAGAATATATCCTTTTCAAAACCCAGAGAAGCAGGGATTTAACACCAAGCTTAGAGAGCACCAAGGACTCCACAGTTCTACCCTGAGCTACATATATTCTCTTCTATTTTAGAAAAGATAATTGGCAGTCATAACATAAATATGACTTCAAGAAAAACTGCTTTTGTTGTGCACTATTACAAAAATAGCCACAATTTTTCCTGATTGAATTTTGGACTGTAGATGTGTCCTGTTTCCTGCAGTTTGAGTTCAGAGACTCTTTTTCTTATTACAGCTTTAAATTATCTCAAAGTCTGCTTTTCACCGTACGTTCTGTTTCTCCTTGATCCTGTGGCACTTTTCAATTACGTTTTTCCATTGTTGTGCTCTTTATTATTCCTTTACCACTAACAATGCCCATTACAAAGTCTGGCATAAATTTGAATCCTCCTATAACGGTAGAACTCTTCGATTTTAGAAGTATAAGAACAGGAATTTTACTCAGTTAAGCCATGTACTTCTGGTTTATGCGCCGAAAAATATTACTTCGTTTATACTACTTTGAGGAAAATTTTCTGGCATTCATTTAAGATATAATCAGTTATATGTGGGCTTTTCTTTGTAGGGTATCATCTTTACGACTGGCCTACAAAGATCTTGAAATTCAGATGAAGGATGAAAAATTAAATGTGCCTGGTAAAAAGAAAACAGAATTAGAAAGACTTGGCATGGGATTCAGTGATAGTAGAAGGTATGTATTTGATTCAGATCATCCACTTTTCATTGGATATCTCTTAACACTGGTAGTCCTTGACTTATGGCCACAATTGAGCTCAAAATTTTTGTTGATAAGTGAGACATCGATAAGTAAATTTTGCCCTGTTTTACAACCTTTCTTGCCACAATTAAGTGAATCACTGCAGTTGTTAAATTATTAACTGTTGTTAAGTGAATCTGGATTTCCCATTGTCTTTGCTAGTCAGAAGGTCGCAAAAGGTGATCACGTGATCCCAGGACACTGCAACGGTCATAAATGTGAGTTAGCTTCCAAACGTCTTAATTTTGATCACGTGGCCAAGGGGGTGCTGCAATGGTCGTAAGTGTGAAGAACAATCAGAAGTCACTTTTTTCAGTGCTGTTGCAACTTCGAACAGTCACTAAATGAATTGTTACAAGTTGAGGACTATCTGTACCGGTTCTGTCAGAAGCTGCTTGATATCAATCATTCAAATATTTTATTGTGCATATTCAGAATAGTTGCATAACAAGTTTTGAATCCAGAGACTGCTATTCAAATGTTTCAATTGTTCAAATACATTTTACTTTAGTTTAAGTTAATAGATATATATGAGTCATGGGGGCAGAGTGGTTAGAATGCAGTATTGCAGGCTAATTCTGCTGACGGCTGACTGCCAGCAGTTCGGCAGTTCGATTCTCACTGGCTCAAGGTTGACTCAGCCTTCCATCCTTCCGAGGTCGGTAAAAGGAGGACCCAGATTGTTGGGGGCAATATGCTGACTCTGATTTTTAGGCTTACACTATTTTTCACACTTCAGCAACCACAGTGGAAGTTCTGCAGGTCACACTGCAGATTGCCCACCCTTAGAAGGTCTGAAATAGGATTTGTGCTACAAAATTTCCTTTTGTTATTCTGGACTCT
The DNA here is from genome assembly GCA_023053685.1 of Diadophis punctatus similis. Lineage (NCBI taxonomy): Eukaryota > Metazoa > Chordata > Lepidosauria > Squamata > Dipsadidae > Diadophis > Diadophis punctatus. The sequence goes on along the minus strand of JALIGW010000004.1, from coordinate 72,918,122 downwards.
GTTGGCTGCAATTATAGTGCATCAAGCATCTTTGACTTCCATCTGCATTTGTTTTTCCTCTTTTTAAAGATAACATTTTAAATTTCAATTTTTCCCTCCAGCGGTATTTCCCATTCGGTAAGCTCAGATATGCAGATCATCCAGCAAGAAACACCAACAAGTGCAAAATCGAGAAAAAAGTATAATGATGAAGATGATTTGTATTTTTCTTGCGTCAATTCAAGGTAATCCTTTAAAAATCTTGAAAATAATAGTTAACATACATGTGCATCCATGACCTCATTCTAATGGCACAGAGTTTCAGCAAGTAACAGCAATGGACTTAATACTGCCTGGGCTCTAATATTAAAAAGGTCAAACCTGTTTAAGAGCTGGGGTGGAAGACCACTGGGAAATCTTAGGATTTTAGCCTAGATTGGGAAGATGAACACTTCTAGAAAAAACAAATAGCAGAATAGCACCAAGATTCAAGCTCGACTCAAACCTGTGTGTCCTTTTTCCTAGGTGTCCTGGAAATGCTTAGTGCAGTGAATGAATTTCTTTATTGATTAGCCCTTGGGCCATATCAAAATGCAGAGCTCCAAAAACAGAGTTTGGTAAAACAATTTAAATGAAATTGGAATAACGCACGATTTAAAATAAAATTAGAATAAAATACGATCATTTGAGATAAAAATTAAATATGATTAAAATTATATTATGTCACCCCTGCATCTATCCAATCAGTCTTAAAACTACTATTAAAATTACATTATTAAATCAAATGATCTTTCCTACAATCTACCACATTCTGCTGCACCAACTTTGTCCTTTTTTCCATCAACTTTACCGCAAATTTGGCAATCAATTTCACCAGCTGCAAGTTAGAACCTAACAGACAATGTTGCAAGAAGCTCTCTTTAGACTTAGGGGTGCTGGTATAAAAGATCCTGCCGAGATAGGAGCCGAGGTGGCGCAGTGGTTAAAAGCAGCACTGCAGGCTACTTCAGCTGACTGCTAGTTCAGCAGTTCAGCTGTTCAAATCTCACCGGCTCAATGTTGCCTCAGCCTTCCATCCTTCTGAGGTCGGTAAAATGAGGACCCAGATTGTTGGGGGCAATATGCTGAACTCTGTAAACCGCTTAGAGAGGGCTGTAAAGCACTATGAAGCGGTATATAAGTTTAAGTGCTATTGCTATTTCTCCCAGATGAACTTAGTGTATTTTACACTTTGCTGATCTGTTATTCAGCAGCTTGGTATAAAATCACTAAAATGGTCCTGGCTCCATCTTCATTAGAGTAGATTTGATTTCCCTTATGTAGGATTGGAGAGCTTAGGAGAGAGGGTGTTTTCTGGGCGTTAATATCATTGGCGTAAGTGATGGAAAATTTTTCCCCACACCACTGGCTGAATGCTAAAGGGCAAAAAGGATGTTTTAAGTTCTGCAAGGTTTAAACATAAGCAAAAAAAGTTAGCTTTTTTTTCTTCATTCTGTTTTAAAGCATGGGGCTTACAGTAAAGTTACCTGTGAAATGAGGATTAGCTACATGCAGGCATTGGGCAAGTATTTAAGTTACAGGCAAAAAATAATTAGCTACCGTATTTTTCGGAGTATAAGACACACTGGAGTATAAGACACACCTTAGTTTTGTGGGAGGAAAACAAGGGGAAAAAATTCTGCCTCTGCCTCCCAGCAATTTGCCTCACAGCAAACAGCAAACAGTACAGATGATATTCACTGTTTGCTGTGTATTTCTGTGCATGTGTGCCTGACCCATAGAAATAGCAAAGAATTGGAGAAATGTACATTATGGCAGTATATTAATGCCAGAAAGTTTTCTTAAATGTAGTTACACTAACTCCTCCCAATTATTTAAATAGATCTACTCTAAACATGACTAAGTCAGGGTTTAACTCAGCTGCCTTATCTTAATACTAAAACAGGACACTGTTACATTTCAGACTATACTTGTACAGATATTGTTAAATTGATGTGGCTTTCTGGAAGTATACATTATTCTCTGCTATTTAAAAGAAGATACAAAAGCACTGGGCCTCTTCAGAGCAAGCATTCATTTTAAAAAGCTTCTTCATTTTGTTAAGTTGTCTAGAACAACAATAAAGCAGTCTTTAAAAAATAAGTCTAATAATTTGAACATTCTATAGACATTTATAGTTATTGACTTACCTCCTTGCATCCAGTTTCAGCAGTCTGATTAGCCCAAGAAAATAAAATTCTGCCTCTGCCTCTACCTCCCAGCAATTTGCCTCCTTGCAGCTTTAGTTTCACTTTCAGTTTAGCACGTGGCCGTCTGTCCTGTAGCCTTACTCAGCTGAGAGTCAGGAAGCTGATAATCAGTTGCTTGGCTTAACAGGCTCTGTTCTGTTTGCTGCAAGGAGGTAAATTGCTGGGAGGCAGAGGCCAAAGGGTGGGGGTGGCTGGGTGGGGCTACATTCGGTGTATAAGATGCACCCAAGTTTTCACCCTCTTTTGGGGAGTAAAAAGGTGTGTCTTATACTCTGAAAAATACGGTAATTGGGGTAAATAAATAGGACAAAACTAGATTGTCCAAGCAGGCCTTTGGATGTTAATTAAGAGCAAGGTGCTTTCTAGTAAAGCAACAGTCCTTGCCAGGTTGTAGAGGAATGGATCGAAAGTGAATCTATTTTACTCTCTTAGACTTCAAATATCAATGAAATGTTTTCCCCCGATTGTTCAGATATTTTGACTCGCCTGATTTGAGAAGCAGTGCTTTATCTAAATGGGATGACAATTCTGATTCGTTCTGGAAGAAAGAAAGCAGCAGCAGCAGACACATTGATATGATTTTGTCTTCCAAGCCTACAAGCTATTCAGAGAGGTACCTTTCTTTACAAAATATCAACACTTAACAAAGACATAAACATGAAGTCAATTCATTTTCTTGCTGACCTGCCACTATTAAATCACCTTTGCAAAATAAGGGTGAACTTGAATATTCAAATTCCAGTATTTGAATGAACATTTGCATAACAAAGAAACCTTACCTATTCGAAATCTGAATGTTATAGTAACGTCTCCGCAAATGGGAGCGAGGGTGAAGGATTTAGAGTCAAGAGTCTCAAAACGTTTTGCTTTCTGGTTGCTTCGGCAAATTGCATGAGTATATGACAAATTACTTTGACAAAGCAGTTAGGAATCGGAAAACTCTGGAAAACATTCTAATGAGGAAGTGGCCAGTGGAATGCGTGCACAATCCAGAGCAGGAGTCTCCAACCTTGGCAACTTTAAGACTTGTGGACTTCAATTTCCAGAATTCCTAAGCCAGCTTTGCTGGCTGAGGAATTCTGGGAGTTGAAGTTCACAGGCCTTAAAGTTGCCAAGGTTGATCCAGAGTGTAGATTTTATAGCAAAATTGAAGATGCCTTGCTTTCCAATTTTACCAGATTATACTCATGGTTGTGAAAGAAAGGAGGAACATCAAGGGAATATAAAGCTCCAAATCCCTTAAATAATAAATACTGCACACTTAAAAATATATTTTCTGTGCTTGTTTTCTATTTTTATGCTTCTTTAAAAGTTTTCCAAGTAGTTTTCAGTACTGATTGTAAATGATTCCATAGTAAGGAGGACAATCTGAAAATAGAATTGTTTACAATTGTAATTGTTGTGCATAATCATTAGTTAATATAAAAATCAGATAAAAAGTAGTTGTCTTTATAAATCTGTCATACTTACTAAGATAGCATTCACAATGAATGTAGTCCTCCACTTAACAGCCATAATAGAGCCTGCCCTGTTGGGGAGAATAATATCTCATAGAGACGATTTAGATCTTTTCTTGGAATTCAGACAGTTAGAAACAAAACCGAGATTAAAGTCTAATAGAACATATTTATTTCAGTACAAAAACAATAAATCCTGAATAATTACATTTTGCTGAGTAACACGACCGTTCAGATCAACAGCTAAGTAAGAAGAGAATTAATGGTGGTTTAGGAATGCACACATGCGCAAAGAACATCACATCAAAAGAGCAGAGGTGGCGCAGCGGTTAGAGGCAGTACTGCAGGCCACTTTAGCTGACTGATCCACAGGTCAGCGGTTCAAATCTCACTGGCTCAAGGTTGACTCAGCCTTCCATCCTTTCGAGGTAGGTAAAATGAGGACCCAGATTGTTGGGGGCAATATAAATATACATTGCTTACTGGTGTAAACCGCTTAGAGAGTACTTGCACTGTGAGGCGGTATATAAATCTCACAAATAAATAAATAAATAAATATCACATGTTCTGCTTATATTGGAATGTACCATAATATTAGATAGGGGTGTATCACCCTGCATAGCCATACAACTGACAATATTCACTACGTGACATGCCCATTAAGTCCTAAGTCATGATTGTTGTAAAACAGGTCACCCACATCAGGGGTCTCCAACCTTGGCAACTTTAAGACTTGTGGGCTTCAACTCCCAGAAGCTTTGCTGGCTGAGGAATTCTGGGAGTTGAAGTCCACAAGTCTTAAAGTTGCCACGGTTGGAGACCCCTGATCCACATGACTCACCTTACTTTATAACCTTTTTTGCCATGCTCATTAAGTGACCCCGTTATTTGCTATGGGGTGTTTTTGCCAAAAACTGGAAGTAAACATGAGTTTTCAGCCAAAATATAAATCACAGTCATGTGATTATGGGGTACTGCATAATTCATCAGGCCAGTTGTTTAGCACCCAAAATGCAGTCACATGACTGCAGGGGTTGGCCATCAGAACTTCAGAATCAGATCCTAGTCCCTTTTAGGAAGTCCATCCTAACTTCAAACAGTTGCTAAATGAGCCATTATAAGTTGAAGTCTACCTGTATTAAGGATATTTGTAAAATACACATTTCTTTGTTGATCTGAGATATAACCACTTTAAAACATTTTGTAGGTCATCGTCTCGCAGGAAACCAGAGCATGACAACTCTTCAAGCACAGATGAAGCACAAAAGAAATTTGGCAATGCAAAAGCTATTTCTTCAGATATGTATTTTGGAAAGCAAGACCATGCTGAAGTAAGTATAGTCAAAACATTTTGAAATTATTCACTGGTTATGGTTTCAGGATGTCATCCCATCACAATACAACTGGCCGAATAAGAAAAGATGGGGAATACCATGGAATTACGGAAATATTTATATTTTTTATATTTTCTTCAATTACCGTATTTTTCAGAGTATAAGACGCACCGAAGTATAAGACGCACCTTAGTTTGGGGGGAGGAAAACAAGGAAAAAAGGCCTCTGCTTCCCAGCAATTTGCCAAACAGCAAACAGCACAGATGATATACATTGTTTGCTGTGTATTTCTGTGCATGTGTGCCTGACCCATAGAAATAGCAAAGAATTGGAGAAATGTACATTATGCCAGAAAGTTTTCTTAAATGTAGTCACACTAACTCTTCCCAATTATTTAAATAGATCTACTCCAAGGTAACTAAACTCTAATATTAAACAGGACACTGTTACATTTCATACTATACTTGTACAGAGCTGTTAAAATTAATTAAAATTTCTGGAAGTATACATTATTCTCTATTATTTAAAAGAAGATACAATAGCACTGGTCCTCTTCAGAGCAAGCATTTATTCTAAAAAGCTTCTTTATTTTGTTAAGTTGTCTAGATTTACAGGGATCTCCAACCTTGGCAACTTTAAGACTTGTGGACTTCAACTCCCAGAATTCCACAGCCAGCAAAGCTAACAAAGCTGGCTGTGGAATTCTGGGAGTTGAAGTCCACAAGTCTTAAAGTTGCCAAGGTTGGAGACCCCTGGCTCTAGAACAATAATAAAGCAGTCTTTAAAAAATAAGTCTAATAATTTGAACATTCTACAGACATTTATAGTTATTCACTTACCCCCTTCCATCCAGTTCAGTAAAATATAAAAATCTGCTGTGTCTCTGCCAGCTATTTGCCTCTTTGTAGTTAGTTTCACTTTCATTTTCCCACATGGCAAACCTAATCAGCTGTAGATCGGGAAACTGCTATTGACTTGCTCTTCCCTCTTTCCTGTAAGCTCTTTACAGAGCTCTTCCCTCTTTCCTGCAAGCAGGTAAATTGCTGGAAGACAGAGGCCAAAGTGTGGGAGTGGCTGGGTGGTTGGGGCTGCGGTGTATAAGACGCACCCAAGTTTTCACCCTCTTTTGGGGGTAAAAACGTGCGTCTTATAGTCTGAAAAATATGGTACTATCTAAATTTTTCAAGGGGAAAATCAGTAAGAAAAATCAAGAGGAAGGATCCAGGGGGAAAATGATTTCAGTGTCAGCTTGACAGAATATGGAATATAAACTGTATTTATTCAGGGAAAAAGTTCAGTGTTTTAAATATTTCAATACAGTCCATGTAAGTATTGTTTCATTAGATACAGAATAAAAAAAAAGTCTACTCAGAGGAGTAGGATTCTATTTTACATGTTTCGAGGTTATTTAAATTTTGCAATATATGGATTAATTTTGTAGTCCCAAAGGTGCTTTTTTCAAGAGGCAACTGGACTTCGTAGTTTTTCTTTGAAGACATTTTGCTTCTCATCCAAGAAGCTTCTTCAGCTCTGATTGGATGGTGGGGGATGGAAGGATTTATACTCCTTGCAGACAGCTCCTGTAGGTTTTGTAGGTTATTATAATGGACTATATTTTTCTAGTTTTTTAATGAATTTTGGAGAATTAGCCATCACTGCATGCTTGATTTGATTGACATTTTGGAAATCACACTCTAGATGGGAAAGATGGACCTATTCTTTATGACTGAATTTTCTTTGACTCTCTATAGTATGAAGCTAGAGTTCGGTTAGAAAGGCTTTCCGGAAATGCTGCCATAAGTTCAGCTGATTTGTTTGAAGATCAAAAGAAACAGCCATCAGGTATGGAAGGAAAAAGCTTGAGTTTCAGATATTGCCAGTTTTATAAAGCAACCTGCTATGCTTATTAACTATAATGTACTAAGTCAAGGGTCCTCAGACTATGGCCCGCGGGCCGCATACAGCTCGCCAAAGTCATCAATCCAGCCTGCGCAGGACCACGAGGCTGCCCTGTCCATATCGCCCCGCCCACCCGCTAGCCCCCACCCTTCGGCTGAGTGCAGGACTTACCTTCGCGAGCCCCGCAGGCTGGAACTGCAAGGTAAGGCCAACATTTTTGGCCTGCAGAATGCTTCTGCCTCCCCCGCCTCCAGCAGATGAGAGAGAGAGAGAGAGAGACAGAGAGAGACAGAGACAGAGACACAGAGACAGAGACTGAATTGTTGAGTGTAAGCTCCTTGGGGCTGAGAAGAATTGCTGCAAAACTGAGTTTCCTGAAGTGGACCACTAGACTCCTAAACAACTAAAAAAAAACTAGTACCGTGATGGCGAACCTATGGCACGCGTGCCACAGCTGGCACGCAGAGCCCTTTCTGCGAGCACATGAGTCGCCGCCCAGCTCAGCTCTGCTCTGCTCCCGCCGGCCAGCTGATTTTTGGGATGGGGGGGCGCGCGCATGCTCTGGGGGCAGGGAGAGCGTGGGGGGGCATTTTTGGAGGCTGCAGGTGTTTCAAATAGTTTTAATCAAAATGCAGTTAAAACGCTATACAAGCCATCGAGAATATACATACATGCATACAACAGGAACAGGAAGTGCCTCACAGGAGCAAATAGAGGTAAATCCTAGAGAGGCAGGAAATGCATCACAAAACAATGCTATGTTTTGCTTGTTTTTCGCCACTGCACATGCGCCCGCGAGGCACGGCCAAGCGGCGCACAATGCGCGCGCAGCCATGTATCGTGGGAGGAAGCAAACCGGCGGCAAGGTAAGTTAGAACCCATCCCTGGCAAGTTCATATACCACTTCCCCATTTTTGCAAAGAAAACTACAATGGCTCTTAACCGCTTAGTCTTTCCATTTAATAAGGATGTTCAAGGTAGCTTTCAATTTAAAGCACAGATATGCAAAATTTAAAAGAAAAAGAAAGAAAAAGCAGTAACAAATTATTTGGAACACAAATAATGAAAATGTTAACCATTAAAAGCCCAGCTAAAGAGGTGTAGCTTTATAGGTTACCTAAAGGTAGAGAAAGTGATCGCTTTGAAGGAATCCATCCTGTAGGCATAGCTCTCTCCAGGGGTGGGTTCCACTTACCTTTGCCACTGGTTTGCAGAGCGACATTTTGCACGCACGCGGGCGTCCCCTCATGCAATTTTGCTTACGCGCATGCTCAGTAGGTATAATTAGTCCGAAACACAGCTGAGGAGCTGATCAGCTGTGCTTCGGGCGAAGGAATAAAGGTAAGTATAAACCCGGGGGCGGGCAAGAGGGCCCCTTTTCAAGCTGCAGCAGAGGAAAAAAACTTCCAAACAGTAAAAAATTCCCCCCCAAAAGATGGCGGCGCCCATGGACCGGCACCGACCGAACTGGATCCGTGACGCCATCCTGACGTCAACAGCGGGTTGCTACCGGTTCAGGCGATCTGGTCCGAACCGGGAGGAACCCATCCCTGGCTCTCTCCTGTTCCCCATCTTTCATTCTTCATTTTCAGTTTGTGGGAGTTAGTACAAGCTTTATTTCTCGGGTTTAATGTTGTCTTCGGTTGTTTAAAAGGAAAGACTTTATTGTGTGGAAGGAGTACTGACCAAAAACTATATAAGAAGCTGGCTATTTGTTCAAAGATCTAACAATCTTTTAGATACAAATCAACTTTACTTAATTTATCGTGTTGAGTTTATTCCTTTCAAATGGTTTTTTTGGAGCTACATGCCAAAACCTTTCTTTTTCTTTTTTATCTCTCTCTGTCTTTAGGCAATTACAATATTTCAAATGTTTTGCCTTCTGCCCCTGATATGACTCAGTTTAAACAAGGAGTGAAATCTGTTGCTGGAAGGCTTTCTATCCTGGCAAACGGAGTCATGACTTCTATTCAGGTTAGTAAACTTACAAATTTGGAATCTTTCCAAAATGAAATGGTCCCATATGCTATCTTCCTCACTGTTTAGTCCTGTCATTTGGTGGAAGAACTGTGAACTGGGACGATGAGAATATATGCATAGCCACAGAAGGATTGTTTTGTAGCTTAAAAAAAAGGAAATCCCCTTTTTGTTAGGATAGTTAACATCTCTTGTGAAATAAATGAAGAAAAGAACACAAAATGTTCTTACACTTTTTCAGGTTGCTTCATTAAGTTGCCTATGAACCAAGCTAATTAACCAATAGTTATGCCTGTAGAGCAGAGGTCTTCAAACTTGGCAACTTTAAGACTTGTGGACTTCAACTCCCAGAATTCTCCAGCCAGCATAGCTGGCTGAATTCTGGGAGTTGAAGTCCACAAGTCTTAAAGTTGCCAAGTTTGAAGACCTCTGCTGTAGAGTTTTCAGAAACAAATATACCTTAATTTTCCAAGGATTGAGAAATTGTTTTGTAAATTCTGAATTATTATGAACGTAGGCATACAAAATAACTTCAGTTTAGATCTTATTTTGTGGCAAAGTTAATGAAAACTGTGAATGTAAATATGGCAATTTTGTTTATGAGAAATGTAACCTGTTCATTTATTTTTATCTTTCCCTAGGACCGCTATGGTTCTTAACCATTATGGTTCAGGTGACTGGATATCTAGAAGATTTAAAAAAAAAATCATTTCTATGTCTACCATTAACTATATTGCAGACTAACATGAAGGTCCCTTTAGTCTGTAAAATATGTAATCCTAATTTCTGGCACTTATATATTTTTAATGGCAGTCTTTTTTTTTTGACTCCTCATAATATTCATTATTTCTGTTTTTTTGCCCCCGCTGCCTTATTGTACTACAATAATCGGCTTCTAAAACAGAGCAAGAAGCAATATGGGATCCTATTCACTTTTCCAGAATAGTACTAGGCTGAGAAATTAATTCAGTTTTATAAATCTGAGGGATAAGTGGTCATTTTAAATTATGTTTGACCTGCTCGTAAATAACTTTTCATTGTCTCTCTGAAAAGGAGATTGGCAGTTAATTCCTTTGAAAGCGCCTATTTTAGGTGGAGGGGGGACATTAATCCTACCAAGACCTTTCACTTTGTGGGGATTCAGGTAATTGTTGAAAGATACAAATACATAAGAATAAGGTTTAAGAAACGCACAAGCCTATAAGATGTACAAATTCTTATGTGAGAGATAATGGTGGGGTCTGTTCAGCACAAAAATAAGGTGTATAATTTTGTGTCAGATTGCGTTCAGTAAATAACAAATAGTAAATAGATGTGCACATAACAGATAACTGAAAGTAGGTGCAATACAAAATTGGAATAGTTTTTGTTGAATTAGTTTTCCATTTAAGTTTGTTTCCTGAGGATGAGACACGTTTCCTTTATTTAAAATAGCGTAAGTTTGACATTTATTCATCACATTTAATTTCATTCCTTAAGTGCTTAACTGCAATCAATATGGTGTCTGAAATAAAGAATAAATTGTAGGTATATATAAAGTAATAAGGAGACATGCTCTCTGAATCTAACCACATAGACCAGGGGCGTCAAACTTGCGTTGTCATGTTGTCACGTGATGTATCGCGACTTTTCACCCCTTCGCTAAAATGGGTGGGCGTGGCCAGCCCGGGACGCATCCGGCCCACGGGTTTGACACCCTTGACACAGACTGATAGAATGTTTAAATAACGAAGAGTTCTTGCCTTACATCTGTGCATAAAAAACTTTGCCGGCTGTGGCTGAGTTTTAGACAACCAGGAACCTCAGTTACTTAAAACAGTGAATTGAAAATGTTTAATATGGAGTCAGAAATTTTTATTTTTTCCTTGAACAGCAGGCATTTCAATATAAAAATCAGAATAAAATTTGATTTTACAACTTGTGTCTTGGATTTTGATCAATTCTTAAATTTGATATGATATGGATTTTTGTGAATTTGACTTGCCAATTCTGTAGAAGAAATACAGAATATTGTTTTGTATATTTATTTAGAACATATTCATATTGTTTCAAATATTGGCTGCAAGATTAAACCTGATTAATCTTTGGATGGGAGACCACCAGAAAATAGACTGGAAGATAAGAAAACATCTTAGAAAAAGGCAGTGGCAAACCATTTGTGCCCCAGGATCTTCAACTCATATCTCTCTCTCTCTTTTAATAATAGTTTTATTACAAATTTGAATTGTGAAGATAAAAGCTAATACAAAGAAAAAAAAGAAAAAAATACACAGTGCAGAAAGGAAAAATAGAAAAGAAAGAAAAATAAATGTATAAAGAAATGACTTTCCTCTTCATCACAAGTATAAACCATTTAAATAAATTATCACTCTTTTAAAACGGGGGTCCCCAAACTTGGCAACTTTAAGACTTGTGGACTTCAACTCCCAGCTGCCTGGAGAATTCTAGGAGTTGAAGTCCACAAGTCTTAAAGTTGCCAAGTTTGAAGACCTCTATTTTAAAACAAATGGTCTCTAGCCATAGCTCATTTCTTATCTATAAACAAATCTTTAAAACCTCATTGTTTCAGTTCTGATCAGTAAAAGTCCATTAAAGATTACCAGAAATACCACATATTTCAATTTATATTCCTAAACCAACTTTTCATGCAACATTTAAAAAGGTAACACTCTGTTATGCAAACATAACTCTGTTTTTCATTATTTGGAAATATGTGGTAATACCTTCCAGCTACTGATGTTCTCATGTATATGGTTAAAAATAGAAAGTATGGCAATCTGCACCCTCTTTAAAATTGATCTGAACTTCTCTTTGAAAGTAATAACGTTTTACCCTCTTTGCCCTATGCGTTTTACCCTCATTTGCCATTAGGGAAAAATATGCTGCTACAGTCATCATGTGATATAATTTGACATATTTTGAAAAGTATAGCTTCCAGATATGTCCCTCTGACCTTATTGAGTAAATCTTCAGACACTATATGAACTGTCATTCTCATTTTAGATTTAAATAAAATGTAATTTAATAAATTATAATTAATTACAATATAAATTAAATAGGAATGTCAAGGTCAAAGTTGATGCACATGAAGCCCTGTTTAATCATTAATAGTTTTTAATTACTTGAATTGCAACAGGCTTACTAAAAAAACACTGTTCATATACTGTATATTCTGTGTTAGGGATGTACGAAAAGCTCCATGCAAAGAATGAGGACTTGGGACAATCTGTGGATGGAGAGAAATCTGTAGATATCTTATGATTTGCTCTGGAATCTGGGGCAATATACTTAAAATGAAAATGTACATACATATATGTTTGGGTCTGCCATTCCTTTTAAATTCTCTGATTGAACACCATATTTTCTTTTGCTATTGGAATCATCTTAATTTTTTGAAATTTCTGGTCAGGACAAAAAAAAGGAGGGGGAATATGTAGGCATATAATGAATACATACCACATTCTGGATCTACTACAGAAAGTCAATAACAAAGAATGCAGTCCAAAAGCAATCATAGGGAGTAGTTAAATATGTGAAATAACAATCAGAACCAGTAATAATAATGGCAATAAATAAAGCATGAAATGACAGTAAAGCAGCAACAAAACAGATCCATTCTAAGCCATAATCTTAATATGCCTGGAAAAAAAATAAATTCTTGATTTTATAAGACTATAATATAATCAGGCATCTTTGAGGAGGGGTTTCTATTGAGAGACATCACTTCTAAATTTTTTTGGTACCCACTTGTTTTGTTTTCTAAATCTATGAAATATAAATTTGATGTGGTTCATCCCAAAAATAAGCGCACTCAGGTGATTTGATATATCCCGCTAGTGCTGCAATTTTATTTATTGGTGCTTCATCAATTGACATTGTAAAACAGGAATCCAGGACCTTGAACTACAATTCTCAATGAGGTGGTGTATTCACACCAATGCACTCACTCACACTCAACTCACTCACAAAGGAAGAGATCTTTAAAACAAATAACAGGATTGGAAGGGACCTTAGAGGTCCTCTAGTCCGATCCCCTGCTCAAGTAGAAGACCTTGTATTATTTTGGACAAATAGCTGTCCAATCTCTTCTTGAAAAACTGTGATAGAGCACCTATACCTTCTGAAGGCCAAGCTATTCCTCTGATCGTTAATAATGTTACTTCTTGAGCACCTTTAATATTTATCTTACTGGTTTCTATCACTTAAGTGAGAAGGACTGAGGCGCTGGCAATTTGTTATAAAGCCTCATTTTTAAAAAGCGGAAAATGTGATCTTAGACCAGTTTGAAAATTTAAGCTGCTTTCCAGATGCAATGCAACTGAATTTATACTTCTTTTCACATGGCAGGGATTGTGCCAAGCATTTCATGGATTCTCTCAAAGCTCTTCATTTCTATTTGTAGAATATTGCTGACGTAGGTGTGTTGCTGCTTTTTTTGCAAAGGGCAGAGCGTTTTGCTTTTTATCAGAAATAGATAAATGTAGCTGCAGACGCTCCATCCCTGGACTTGTTTGTTTAGTTATGAACTTGTGAGTTATAATTCCAAAATATCTGAAGGACACCAAGTTCAGGAAGATTGGTGTAAGCATGATACATTCTCCTGAATGCTACTTGTGAACATCTGTTTATACAGGTTACAGTGAGGCTGTGGTAGATACTCTAGCTCAAATTGCCAGAATATTTAAAATAACTTTCGTCAGGATTCTCTGGAATATATTCAATTTGAGGAAATCTTTGGGAACTGATATGGAATTATCACAGTGGAAAGAATGGAATTATCAGTGTGGAAAGAATAGAAGAGAATCAAAATAGCAAAGGAACAAAAAAACATCTGTGCTATTTGTTAATTACCAGAACAGCATTTTTATACCATGTAAATTAGTCATACTAACCATTCACATTCAGTGACTCAATATAATCCTTTTAGACCTGAACACCACAAAACCATTATTGGCTCAAAGAGATTTAAAATCTCTCACAAATTAGCAAAGTCAGATTAGTAAAATTGCTTTTGTCTCCTTGTTGGGAGACAAAATCAGTCATACTGGTAAATAACTTCAGTAAAGGGAGGCAGAATGACATTTGACATTTCAATGTCTTGATACTATTCTCCTGGACCATCTCCGTTAATTGAAAGTATTCTTTTACAGTGGTTCTTGTAGGAATGACCTAACAGAGGACTACCGGTACTAGGTCTCATGAGATAAACAGACTTTCAACTAAATGTGCATAATTTTAAAGCAATTTAATCAAGTCTCCTGATTTCAAGAGCATTTGGTCCGAATTATTTTTTTTCTTGCATTGTTTATGGAGATTCTCAGCCATCCAGGTCATGGTTGTCCCAAAGGTGATTTTTCAAGAGGCAACTGGATTTTCTAGTTTTTCTTTGAAGACATTTCGCGTCTCATCCAAGAAGCTTCTTCAGCTGAAGAAGCTACTTTTTCAGGTAGTTTTTCCACTTCTCTCTGGGAATGTGTGATAAGTCATAGATTTGAAAGGCTCAATTAAAGCTGATGACTGAAATCAGGAAATAATCTAGGGTAGTTGAGTCTCTTGATGAGGGGGGGAAACAATTGAAAAGATAATCCATGAAAGCTTGAATGACTTGTGAACAGTCCATTAAAAAAACCAACCAAAAAAAAACACAGTAATAAAAAAGCCAGGTTATATTTGATTTTAAGCTGTGCCTGCTGTACAGAGTACAAGTACTCCTCAGCATACGACCACAACTGAGCCCAACATTTATGTTAAGTGAGAAATTTGTTAAGTGACTTTTGTCCCATTTTACGACTTTTCTTACATTTGTTAAGAGAATTGCTGCAGTTCTTAAATTAGTAGCACTGGTTTTTTTCCCCATTGACTTTGCTTGCCAGGTCACAAAAGATCACATGACTCTAGGACACTGCAACCATCATAAGTGTGAACCAACTGCCAAGCGTCACAAGACTCTGGGGACGCTGCACACAGCCATAAGTGTGAAAAATGGTCACAAGTCCCTTTTTTCAGTGCCGTTGTAACTCCGAACATACGAACTGTTGCAAGCGGAGGACTGCCTGTAAAAGGACATCCACAACCCTACTCATGGTGAATCCACGCAGGTTTTTTTGGCAGCATTAGTGAAGTCACTTGTTCTTTTCTTCCAGGATATTATTTGACTCCCTGTTATTTTTCCCTATTACTCTTAGCCAGCTGTGGCTCCGTTTAGTTTTTGCTCAAGGTTGCCTCAGCCTTCCATCCTTCTGAGGTCGGTAAAATGAGGACCCAGATTGTTGGGGCCAATATGCTGAACTCTGTAAACCGCTTAGAGAGGGCTGTAAAAGCACTGTGAAGCGGTATATAAGTCTAAGTGCTATTGTTTCATAGACAAGCCAGGTAGGTGCTGCCACCTGTTGCAACAACTACTACAGTAGTATATAGACCCCGTGGTCTCCATTGGGAAACAGACTGGGGGGGGAAGGGCTAGAAATCAACAACAGCCTCTTCCTCTCCACAAAGAGAAGGAGGCCGCACCGGGGAAATCCGCGCGCTCCCCCTCAAAAATCAGAGAGCCGCTCCAGCCCAACCTGCGAGCTCGGCTGCGACTCCGCTCGCGGCGCCGGCGCGGAAAGGCCAGCGCGTGACTCCGCCCTGCCAAGGAGGAGCGGCGTCGACGGTGATGGCCGAGCTCGCCGGGGCGCCCCAAAGCGAGCAGACCGGGGCGGCGGCGGCGGCAAGAGGAGGGGCTTCGTTTCGCACTGCGGCTCCTGGAGAGAAGCTGAAACCGCGGCTGGGCGAGAGCCGCCGACCGCTCGCAGTTCCCTGGTGCGGCTGCTGCCACCGCCGCTGCGCATCATCATCGGCGACGGCTTTGCAGAAATCCCGAGGCGGACGCCCGGCTCCTCGCCTAGTAGTCCAAGCGCTATAAAGCGCTGGAGTGGGCGGAGTACGACAAGCTCTCGCCGCCGCCGCGGCTGCCGCTATACCTATTCATTCAGGCGATCACCTAAAATGGCTGGAGAGAGCCGAAGGTGGTGGTGGTGGCAGCAGGGGAGGAGGAGGAGGAGGTGAAGCGAAGGCAGCCGCCACCGTCGCTGCAGCAGCAGCAACAGCAGCAGCAACCCGGCCCCTTAAAAGCGCTTCCCTTTGAGGGGCGCGGGGCGGTTTTTTTTTGGGGAGGGGGTGCACGTTACAAGACACCCCCTTCCACCTCCGTTTGCTCTCCCCGTTTGGATTTACGGGTCTCTTTTTTCCCCCCCCTCCAAAGCCTGTTTGGACTGAATGCTCCTCCGAGCGTTTGCTTGCTTCAGCCTTTTGGAACCATGTCGACCGGCCCAGACGAGAGCGCCGTCCGTGTCGCCGTCAGGTGAGCCCGCGCGCGGGTGGAAGGGCTCTGAGCCTCTCGGGCTTTTTATCTGCAAGGGTCTTAAGCAGCGGGAGGTTACAAAAACTAAAGAGGGCTGTGTGTGCGTGCGTACACATTATGTGCGTACACATGTATGTATATGTGTGTATGTGTGTATGTATGTATGTATGTATATGTAAAGGCCGAACTGGGGTCTCCGGGTGGGCGAAGAGGGAGTCGGGCTTTCCGGAGGCAGGCCTGCGAGGGAGGCGGAGAAGTCGGTTTAAGGTGTTGAATTTTCCTCTGCTGGTTCCCGTGAAGTTTACCTTTGTCCGGCGCGACGCTCCTTGGCTTACCTAACGGCCTGCGCGAAGGGAAGATTGGTAAGAAGAAGAGACCGTCCTGCAAGACGACCGGAGGAGAGTTGAAAACATTTCAATCCAAAGTCGCTGAAGTCGCGCCCTTGGTTAAAACAACAACAACACAACAACAACAACAACCGAGAACTAGGATGCTGCAAAGAAGGGCTTCTATATCAAGGAAAGCTGCCCCCGTTTCTCCAAATTGTAGCTTTCCTTTTTAGGTGGTTATCAAGACTTAAAAAAAAATATCCGGACATTTTTGAGAGGACACTAGAAAATTTGAGTCTTTTTTTTTTTTGCTGCCTTCTAGTGATTGGATATTTATAATCCAGATCTGTAACCTTACTATTTATTTAGTTATTTAGTAATCATTCTTGTATGCTGCCCAATTCCCGAGGGACTCAGGGCGGCTTACAAGCATCATGAAAACAAGAACAATTCATAAGAACAATAATAAAATTTTAAATAAATAAACTATGAAGGCGTTTGGTTTCTTTATATGTTGTGCATTTGGGGTTAGAAGGTGTATTTGCTGTGCCTGAGGAATTTGGGGAGGGGTACTTTAGGTTTGCTCCACAGTGAGATTTGAAAAGGGAGGAACTTAAATTTGGGGCCTTGTCTGCAGAAATGCAAACAAAGGGGTAGTATATTCCTATTTTACGCTCACTGTTCTCTTCCATGTTGCTGTCATGTACCGTGTACATTGTACACTGCACTGAATTGCATTCAAGGGACTTTGAAGATATAGTGATGTGACTGTTCTTACAGGCCTGTGCTAGTAAATTGGCTTTAACTGGATTGGTTGTTGAAATTGCAAAAATACCAGGGAGGAGCATATGTGAGTATTTTTATTCATGATGGAAAATTGCAACATCATTCATCTGCACTAGAAATTAATGGCGTGTTTATAGTAGAGCTTGCCCATCAAGTAGACTTATGCCAACAATTTCCTCCCTTACCTACACTCCAAAAACTAAAAAGATCTTTTTTTTTTGGCTAATATTTCATTGTTTCATTTTTAACCAACAAAAAGGTGGAATATTTAATTGTAGATTCTTCAGTTGCAGCTGGATATAATATTGGCTGCTACCTGTTTGGAAATTCAATATGACACAAGGTTCAGACTTATCCCCTTCCTTGGTTGTCAGATGCATTCAAGTTGAGTGGTTTATTTCTGAAGGGGAGGTATTACACCAGGGGTGTCAAACTCGATTTCATTGAGGGCCATATCAGGGTTGTGTTTGACTTCAGGGGGGCTGGGGTGGGTGTGGCCAGGGTGGGTGTGGCCAGCTCAATGTCACTTGTGTTGGGGGCTCCTGTGGGGGCCTGAGTGCTCTGCCAGTGAAAATGGGCTCCCAAGCCCCGTTTTCGGCTGTGACAGCCTCCTGCAACCTTCTGCCAGCGAAAATGGAGCTCGGGAGCCTTCCCGAGCTCCGTTTTCGCTGGCAGCGGCACCGCAAGCTGATCCTTTGCTGTTTCCACAGGCTAGATCTAAGCACCCTTGAGTTTCACACCCCTGTATTACACCATTTTTTATTTCAGATTTGCAAGATTTGAGGTTGGATGGATATCTAGCCCAAGCGTATCATTCTGCTTCACACTATATACGAAAATCTTAGTTGAGAAGGACAAGTAAATGAACAGAGAGCAGAATAAATGTATTGGTTGCTAAAAGTTTTCAGAGCATTTCAGCAAGTGTTTTTTTATCAAGACCTCTGTAGTGCCATGTCAGTTTTATAGCCACGGTGTTGTTCCCAAATGCTTGCATAGCATTGCCTGGCCTGATTCATTCTTTTTTGCATTACAGGACATACCTCTTAAGCACTTGTAGTTTTTGTGTAATCTGAGTAGAAGTAATAACTTGTTTACAAGACACAACCCTTCTATCTATATTTTTATCATGTGAAATAATAATAAAAACATGAGTTAAAATGAGTTGTTGGGGTGGATTTGTTACCACAATAGAGTCATCCTGCTGCAAGTCACAGATTTAATTTTCATTGTGGTATCATACCCAAACATCCATGGGATTGCCTAAAAAAAGTTGGATGTGATGAATGTTGAAGAATTATCATGATAACGTTACTGACCTTTGATAATGCTTTTATTGCAAAGGAGTTTGGCAACATTTCTTCCGCATGAAAGGGCAACGCCCAATTGAACTGTGAAATGAAACTCAGAATGCTTTTATTTTTTCCCAAAGTGATGTGACAGTGTCACGTTTATCTTGGCACTGAACTCACGTGCATTTATCTGAGGGCAAACAAAAGATGTTACTCATTCTGTAACTAGGTAGGATGCTAAAAGAAATACATGATCTTGATACGGGATGATAGATTTTTATCCTTAGAGTGATTGCATTTGAAATGTTCCAAAGAGGATTATATAGTCACTGAGAAGCTCAAGATTTTTATACCAGTGTGGAGGCTGTAAGAAACAGTACATACAGTGTTCATGTATACAAAACGTTGCAGAGTATGTCTTTTCCATTTGATATGACTAGCATTCATTGAAACGTGTAACCAATTTGTTCATTCCAGAAGACTCTTTACTTTTTTGTCTAATCAGGCATGCATGTTGTTAATAATAATAAAATCTGTGTACCATTGACTCCCAGCAGCTTTAATGGTTCACAAAATAAAAATCCAGGGGGGGGGGGAAATGACAAAACAAATAAAGGAGCAAAAGCAGGCAAAAATGGGCAAAACCTACATACAGTACTAAGAAGGATCTTTAATCATTCCAGCCACATCACAGCCTTCCAAAACACTGGGATGTCAATGGAAACCTCATGTAGAAGACAGATTATTTTTTTAAAATATAGAATTATAATATGGCTGATGTAACAACCAACGCCTTTTGGTTTAAAAGAGGTTGGATTCTATGGTTTACTTAGATTTTTTTTCACTGGCTAATTCTGATGCACATAACTATTGTAAGAAATAAGACCAAAATAATAATCCAGCATTCCTAAAGTATGAAAACCTATATTGCAATTATTAACCAACACAATCCAGCATTCTTAATATAAAATGTGGCTGTAACAGGGTAAATGTGCTAGGTCCATGACATAAGATACTTTTTATGACCTTTCGTTTCTTGCTGCTAGAATTGGAGCAGTATATCTAGGCTATGATCCAAATAAGTTCATTAGATTGGTCTGACTCTTTGCATGTGGAAGTAAATAAATTAATTTTTAAAAACAGCTTCCAGTCTATACTGCAATAGATTTTGAAACTTTGAAACTTCCTTTTTAAGGGTGTTAAGGGTGATAATGAACAAGTGAGGGAATGGGTTGCCTAAAATGTTTCAACATCGAATTTACACATCAGCCATGTATGACATACATACTTGCTTTGTATGTACATCAGGGGTGGGTTCTAACTTACCGCGCTGCCAGTTCGCTTCCTCCCACGCCGTGTGGCCGCGCCGCATGGGTGCATCTCGTGGGCACGCGTATTTTGCGTGCATGCGCAGTGCTGAAAAATCTGGAAAAAAATAATTTAAAAAAAGCCAAAAACAAGATGGTGACCGCATGCACAGTGCCGAAAACTCTGCTTCTGCACATGCTCAGAAGAAAAAAAATTAAAAAAATTAAGAAGAAGAAGCCAAAAACAAGATGGCAACCGCATGCACAGTGCCGGAAACTCGGCTTTGCACATGCTCAGAAGAAAAAAAAGATGGCGGCGGCCATGGACCGGCACCGACCGAACTGGTTCCGTGACATCATCAGCAGGTCACTACTGGTTTGGGCAAATCGGGAGGAACCCACCTCTAATGTCCATAAAGGAGAAGGGGGCATAACAGTCATATTTTTTTAAAATGGACTCTGCAACCTTCTTTATAATTATTTTTATTTTCACTTCAAACTAACAGTTCTATACCAAAATAACTTCTTTACTAAAGGTAATTAAAAAGAGCACCTGAAACTAATATAATTTAATATAATTTAATTAAGCAGGGAGGAAATGGTAAACCTTTTAACCCAAACAAGTGATAAATTTAAATTTCTCTCTTACTTATGGAAAGACAAGTCAATTTCTGTTATTTGGACATTTGGTGCTCAGATGATTTGCCAAAGGCTTACCGGAGTTTTCACAATTTCTTCAACAGGAATATCTGGTACATTATCCCATCATTATGTACAATATTCTGGAATAATTAGGTGTACAAGATGTTGGTTTTAGGGGTGTAATGATTGGGAAAACTGGAACATTTCTTTTAATGCTTCATTATGCGAAGTTAGCATAACGTGCGTCGTCAACGTTTTGGGAAAATATTTACTGACATTTAAATACTTGCAAATATGGAGAAACAAATAGAACTGCAATCATACTCAAAGGTACTGTTGGTATTTCTTCCAGATACCACTTTATTAATACAGTTAAAGAACAAAATTTGTTGAATTTTATGACTGGCCAGTCTTATGAATGAAATGCTTTATTAATGGCTTCCCCTCTTGTCCAATGAAGAGAGATCTCTGGGAAGGGGAAATAAGTAGAAGTGCATCTGCATGTTGAATAAACTCTAAGATAAAATATTTAGCTTTAGAGTGCCACACTCCTACATATCAAAACATTTCATTTTTCTCACTTAAAAAAATGATAGACAAGGTCTCTTTGTGAGTTTGATTACAAAAAAGCTACATCTGGTATCATGTATCCATTATGAAACAAGAGAGCCTTTTGTTAACATTGTAATTGTTTTCAGTTTTCTTCAGCTCAAAAATTTTAATTTGTTTTGGGATACTTATACTGCCCATCTTTCTGACTACTTATCACAGTCACGTTCTACTGCGGGCAAGAATCCCTCAGAAGAAATGGAGTAGCCTTCATAGTCAATAAAAGAGTAGGAAAAGCAATACTGGGATACAATCCCCAAAATGACAGAATGATCTCCGTTCGAATCAAGGCAAACCATTCAATATCACAGTAGTCCAAGTCTATGCCCCAACCACTGGTGCTGAAGAGGATGAAATTGACTGGTTCTATGAAGCCCTACAATACCTTATAGAATTAACACCAAAAATGATGTCCTTATCATCATGGGGGATTGGAATGCTAAAGTAGGAAGCCAAAAGTTAACCGGAATAACAGGCAAATTTGGCCTTGGAGTCCAAAATGAAGCAGGGCACAGGCTGATAGAATTTTGTTAAGAGAATATGATGGTCATAGCAAACACTCTTTTCCAACAACCCAAGAGACGACTCTACACATGGACATCACCAGACGGTCAACACAGAAATCAGTTTGACTGTGCTCTGCAGCCAAAGAGGCCTTTGAACTACGGTGCTGGAGAAGACTCATGCGAGTCCCTTGGACTGCAAGGCGATCAAACCGGTCAGTCCTAGAGGAGATCAACCCTGACTGCTCTTTAGAAGGCCAGATGCTGAAGATGAAACTCAAATACTTTGGCCACCAAATGAGAAGGAAGGACTCACTGGAGAAGAGCCTAATGCTAGGAAAGATTGAGGGCAAAAGAAGAAGGGGACGACAGAGAATGAGGTGGCTGGATGGAGTCACTGAAGCAGTCAGCGTGAGCTTAAATGGATTCCAGAGGATGGTAGAGGACAGGAAGGCCTGGAGGAACGTTGTCGATGGGGTTGCGATGGGTCAAACACGACTTCGCAACTTACAACAATAATGAGGATTGCTTAAATATCAGAAACGAGTGAAAAGTTGCTAGTTTAATTTTGGCATGAAACATTTAAGAAAAAGAAATACATGTTATTCGATAATTAGTCCATATTTGTAATACTACTTGAATTTTAAGTTACAAAGGAAGGCATTTTATTGCATTTACTAATAGTTTTTTTTTTACTCTAGGACAGTGATGGCGAACCTTTTTTCCTCGGGTGCCGAAAGTACGTGCGCACGTGCTATCGCGCATGCGTGAGTGCCCACACCCATAATTCAATCCCTGGGGAGGGTGAAAATGGCCTCCCCCACCACTCTGGAGGCCCTCTGGAGGCCAGAAACGGCCCATTTTCCAACTTCTGGTGGGCCTAGTAGGCCCATTTTTCATCCTCACCAGGCTCCAGAGGCTTCCCTGGAGCTTGGGGAGGGTGAAAATGCCCTGCCCCGCCCACCGGAGGCCCTCCGGAAGCTGAAAACACCCTCCCAGAGCCTCTGTGCAAGCCGAAAATCAGATGGCTGGAGTGCACATGCATGCTGGAGCTGAGCTAGGGCAACGGCTCGCGTGCCGGCAGATATGGCTCTGCGTGCCGGTTCGCAATCACTGCTCTAGGACACAAATTGTAATTTGGATTATCCCACTCTAGTTTTTAATGTTATGCAAGCAAACATGACTGTTTCATTAAAATCAATTTTTCTACCACTTCAGCCTTTACCTTTGTTATCTTGTACCTATAAACACTTCAAAGGGTATATTCATGTGACACACATTGAGCATTTGTCAGCTGACTCGTTTATTGAAGTATATACTGTAGAATAATAGGCTATTGTTACAGCTTCGTTGATTCATAAAAGTAGAAAACCCGGTTCCTCCCAGCCTTATTTAGTCTCTTGTCACAACAAACCAAGCTATATTAGAGGATGAAAATGTCAAAGTAATTTATTTAAAGACACTCTATTTTTTCAGTAGAAATTGAATGACTCAGTAATTTAATATTAAAAGCACCGTAATTATGATCTAGGGTGGAACTCTTTGCTGCAATTCATGTTCTTTTCCTCTTCTTCACATTTGTTTCGAGAATTTTTGAAGTTTAATTGTCTTTTCCTTTCCTTGTTTTGACTAGATTAATAAATGGGAATAAATATCATGAAAAAGGTGTACAAATAGTCCTTGATCAATGACCACAATTGGGACCAGCAACTTGGTTGCTAAATGGCACTGATGCTAAAAGGAAAATCACATGACTGCAATGGGCTTAGCATCTACCTTGCCCTTGGATCATTAAGGGAAACCGCGCGATTACTAAGCAAAAATAAATAAATAATCACATGATTGCAATTTAAGATTTCTGCCTTCTCCACTAACACTGCTTGTTGCAAGCTGGTTGTGAAGTGCGCAAATGTGACTGAGGGATGCTGTGACAACTGTAAATGCGAGGATTGATTGCAATTTTTAAAAAAACTCTTGTAACATCAATGAAGGAGAATATTTGTAGCTCAAGGTTAAAGTGAGCGGTCCTTGCTGCTCTCTCATCTTGGTGGTTTTATTGCGGATGTTTCATTACCCAAACTAGTTAATACAGACTAGCACTGATGATGTTATCTAGTTTGGGTAATGAAACTGCAAGAAAACAAACCAAGCTCAGAGAACACCAAGGACCTCTCAAATGATCACTGCACAAGTCAATCAGTAAGCAAGGAATACCTATAACTGCGGAGATAGGAAGAACTTTGGTGCCCTAGAGTAGGGGTCCCCAATCCAGAACCAGTCCGCGCAAACAAGCGAAGCCTCATCTGCGGGATGCAGGCAGCATGCAAAACCATGACCCCCTCCGATCCGCAGAAAAACCTCTCTCCACAAACTGGTCCCTAGTGCCCAAAAGGTTGGGTGCTATTGCCCTAGAGAGCAAAGGACTGGCCTACCATTGCATTGGTAGAAGCATCCTAACTATAGGTTGTCCTCGACTTACAACAGTTTGCTTAGTGACCGTTTGAAGTTACAATGGCACTGAAAAAAGTGAGTTATGACCCATTTTCACACTTCTTGTTTGCAGCATCCCCATGGTCATGTGATTTACATTCAGATGCTTGACAATTGACTCACATTTATGATGGTTGTGGTGTCCCAGGGTCACGAGATCACCTTTTGCAACCACCTGAAAAGCAAAACCAATGGGGAAACCGGATTCACTTAACCAAATGTATTACTAATTTGACAACTGCAGTGGTTTACTTTAACAAATGTGGCAAGAAAAGTCATAAAATGGGGCAAAACTCACTTAAATTTCTCACTTAGCGATATACATTTTGAGCTGAATTGTGGTCATAACGTTGAGGACTACCTGTATTAAATTGGAGTTGGCTGAACAGAATAATTAGAAAAAGAACATTTTCGGAATGCCTCCATGAGTTAAAGGAAACTTTATATCTTGCAAGGGCTGCTGTAGGTAAATCGGTCATAGGCCTGTGCAACACTTGATGGAAAAATGTGCTTGGAGTACATGGGCATGAACGGTCACAATTTTTTTTAAGCAACTGTCCCTTTTCCCAGGAAAGTCCAGAACTGTAGACAAACCTGCCTACAAATCATGCATGTAAAGAAATGGAAAGTTTAGCAGCTGACTCAACATCCCAAAGAAGTGAAACAAGGAAATGTGATTCTCCCTTATAAGTACAATGTATTTATGGAAAAATATATAGAGTGACATTAAAAGCAGAGTGGATTTGATTTAAATCAAGTCGATTTAAATCACGATTTAAATCACGATTTAAATCACTAGTAAAAAGGCTTGATTTAAATCAACTCGATTTAAATAATAATTTTTGAAGAGCAATTCTCATCTCTGTCCCGCAGCGGCTCCTCCTCTGACCCACTGTTGACTCACCGACAGTCCCAATATTGCAGAATATACAGCCTCATGCTACATAACTAAGCTCCATTTCATGCTGAATAAACTAAAAACTATCTTTAGATAACTTTTTACTCCAAAAGCATTTTATTAAAATAAATTTGATTTTAAAAAAGCGATTTAAATTTAAAAAAATTAGGGTTTTTTTTGGTTTTGTTTTTTAAATTGATTTTTTTCTACCCTGATTAAAAGTGTGTTGGTTGATGATGTATATCTATGTATACTTTTGTATATAAGTGATATTTGTTGACTGAAAAGATGATTAGTTGACATGGATGGTAGCTTATAAAATGCAACACAGAATAGGGACTTGACATTTATCAAAGACTCTGGTAATTGAGCTTGATAGTAAGTGGGAGTGAACAGTTACAAGATGACTGATGCAATGATGAAAAATTAAAGCGAGAATAATGTCTATTTCTTAGTACAATGCTTAAAAGAAAATGGATGGACAAATTTAAAGACTGCTAATTGAAAACTAGAGGTATTACGTTATTGTGAATGTTGAAAGAAATGAAAATGAGCATTTCTTAGAGCGTTTATTACTTTTGCCCATTTTGTTACTTAGATTAAGAATTAGTCATGTCTCATAAAACATAAAAATAAGTTAATGCAATGGCCTTGGGTATAAGCATGTGTAGTTAAAAATAGTCAAGAACATATGGATGCTGTAAGTGTTTAAATTTAGTTAGATTATATATACTTTAATCTCTCATTTTGCACATTCATGGTCATCCTATGTTTTGCATAATGTAGCTTGCCTAAAAAGGAACAGGTTAAATATTTCATAGCTTGTGCTTGCTCCCAGAAAAAGATAACCTTTGGATAATGCATTACAGTATCACCCCGCATCCTCTGAAAGGCCTTGCTTTCTAATCCAAAGCACTGCAGAGTGTGGGATGTTACCTTCTTGATTCCATTCCTGATTGGGATTAGCATCATTACATAGTGTGGCTAATCTGTCAAGATGTGTCTATGAGGCATTCATTTGTTGTTGGGTTGAAGAGCATGCTAAGCAATTTCTGTTACCAGAACACAAATTCCTATGTGTCTCTGTGAAGAATCTGCTGACTAGTGGACATGTCAGCCTGCAGTAGAAATTCTGTCATTTCCCTAGAAACATGCCTAAAAATAAAGAAAAATTGGAAAAAGCTTTGCTTAAGCTGTTTCATACATTACTCCTAGTATTTCTTTAGTTCAGATATTTCCTAGACACATCTGTTCTCTTTGCCCTTATACGTCACAATTTTTATTTACTGTTTAATACTGAAATTTGGGTTCATACTCCTGTACATACCTAAACTATAAGATTCTATTTAAATAGTCCAATATATTAATAAATGAAAGATCTTCTTTTGCCCTCCATGTCTTCAGCTGCAGAATTAGATTTAAAAAATGACACTATGGCAGTGGTTCCCAACCTTTTTGTGATCGAGTACCACTTGGAGGTCCCATACAGTCGCCGCGTACCACGTGGTTCCAGAGAAACTAAATTCGATCAGATATCACTTTATTTCCATAATTGTACCGTTCCTTTTTTGGCCCCGCGCATCCAGCAACTGGATTCTCGGGCCGCTGGGACCAGGTGGGTGGCGTATGGCAACAGTTGCAAATCGTTGCCAGATTATCTTGTGTTAGGCAGTAAACATTTTTGTGAAGTAAAAAATAACTAACTAAAAATCGTTCATGACTCCGAAAGTGTTCGCGTACCACCTGGAAGGCCCTCGCGTACCACTAGTGGTACACGTACCACAGATTGGGAACCACTGCACTATGGTAATGACATTGAACAGTATTTGAACAGACTAAGCAAGTTTTTTGGTACTATTTCACAGCTAATATGTAATCATGTAAGGATTCTTGGTCTAGAACTGATCAGACAAAAGCATAATTTCACTCTTCCCCAGTCTAGAGTCCCAACACTATATTGGGGTATAATTTTCATAAATTCCAATTTAAACATCTGGAAGGCATTAAATTAGAGCCGTGATATTTGCCAGGGAGGCATAAGGAGAATCAACATGCAGAAAGCATAATCATGATGAAAGAATATAGGCCCCACCCCTTTTTTGTACATTGCAAATGTTACACACCCAGAAGGAAAGGTCTATGGCGACTCGCCACCGCCAAGTTGCCACAGCCAATTTGCTGTGGGCGACCCGCTGTGGCCAACTCTCCAAGGGACAACTCGCCATGGCCAATTCATCGCCATGGGACAAGAGTTCCACTAATATCAAAGAAACAGTGGAATAGAATAATTAAAGGATGCCAAAGGAGGGACAAAATGAGATGTGAATGACAAAAATTAAAGTATTTTAAAAATTATTTTAAATAATTAAATTGAATTGTTGAATTGTCCTGCAATGAGTTGTTGCGTGGCGAATTGGCCATGTTGAGTTGTCCCGTGGCAAATTGGCTGTGACGAGTTGTTCATTCAAAAAAGGAATGGACTCTCTGGCTGTCATTGTGTTGAAGGTAATATGTTGGGTACTTTTCTCTTTGCACAATGTGCTAAGGCCAAATTAGAGCTGAATTAATTTCTTAATTCTCCCTTGCTCGATAGCATATTATTATATTATTCCATCCTTCCGAGGTAGGTAAAATGAGGACCCAGATTGTTGGGGGCAATATAAATACACATTGCTTACTGATGTAAACCACTTAGAGAGTGCTTGCACTATGAGGCGGTATATAACTCACAAATAAATAAATAAATTCTAATCAAAACAAAACTTGAACAGAAAAGATCAAAATCTAAACACTGCTGTTTTTCATGGTTAGTGCCCTTGACTCTTCAGACTCTACTAAATATTTTTAAACAACTTGTGACTTTTAGTTCTCTTATATTAACAGCTGATGATGAAACTAAGCCTGGGTAGTACTAGATCGTTGGGTAAAAAGGATTTGTTTTATTGTTTGCATACTATTCCCACACTTTGCAACATGGCTGCAGGTAAACTTGTAATTCTACTTTGCTATAGAACAAGTTTAAAGTAATACAGATTAAAGATAATACGTAGTCTAATTTCCTAATAGGAAATAGAATTAAGAGGCATGTATTTTCCTGGTCCTATATTGCTGTCATTTGTGTATGCTGTTAACTGCACCTAACACAAAATGACAGACATGAAAATGAAGACCTTTTCCTATTTTCTGTTTACTGCTGTCTTCCATAGGCGAATGTGTCATGAGAATTTAAACATGGATAATCTCATAATTGTGGACTTCTACTGCCAGATCTATAAGAGGGGAAGATAGAAGGAGAATATAAGGCTAAAGTGCTCATTTTTAAAATCATTTATAAATGCATGATATTTGAGAATTAAATTAATCATGCAATGTTAATACAGTAAATAAACGAGTTAACCATGATAGAATAAAAACATATGTCTTTGTCAAAAGGTATTTTTAAAGCTGACATTTCTAGAATATTTCAAACCTGGACTAAAGAACAGGAATCTCCAATAAAGTTCCATCAGTGGATTCCTATCCTTAAAAACGTTTAAATGATTTTGGAAGAACTGCAATTAAGGTTGATTCATCACAAAATTGTATTTAGGGTATATTGGATTCACCAATTAATGTGTTTGAAAGAAGGGACATCAGATTTTCTATGCTGGAATGGCTCACTGACCCATATGGTATGCTGTCAGGTCCCAAGAATGATATACGGAGTTACTTCTGAGTAGTTTCTTTATTGTTATTCATTCATAGAGAGAATCTTCCTAAGCTAACGCCAGTGGTGGGTTCCTACAGGTGCGGTCCACTCTATCGCAGCGGTAGCGGCGGGCTGGTGATGTCATCAAGAGGCTACCGACCCGGTGCGGTCGGTTGCCGGTGCCTAGGAGCCGCCATCTTTTTTTGTGAATTTTTCAGCGATTTTTTGCTTCTGTGCATGCGCGGAAGCAAAATCACACCAAAATTTCGCGAGGGGACGCGCGTCCCCTCACAAGATTTTGGTGCAATTTTCCTTCTGCGCATGTGCGGAAGCCAAATCGTGCAAGGGGGCGTGTGCGCATGAAATATGGTGGTGCGCGCGCAGTGCAGCGGTAGCAAGGTAAGTGAGCAACCCGCCCCTGGCTAACGCAACTATCTGCTGCATAACTATATAGATATACTCTGAATTGCTAGGGAGGGCCGGTCTTAATCTTCTTCCTGCCTATCAGACTTTCCAAACTTCGTTGCTTTTTTGCCCTCTGGGAAGCAGCCTCTCCTTCCTGGGACTTTAGACTACATATGGTCATCTCATTTAGTATCTTTTTGGGATAGTGTATTAATGTATATATGCAGTTTTATGGGAACATCTTTAAATGTTAAACATCTCACAATGTATTCCTATTACAGCAGGGAATTCATTAGTGAACCAGTGACTATCGGTAAGTTTAAAATATAAGATATCATTTTCTTTTCTTAGATTATATTTTTAATTTATATTTTTATTTTTTTTAAATATTTTTCTCTTAAGATCAACATTTTAAAAATGACAATCTTTCAGAACATTCCAGTTAGGGTAATGATGGCAGTGATAAAATTACAGTTGTGTTACTGTGATGAGCCACAAGAAAACAAAATGCAACATATGGTTAAAATAATAATTATACATAAATATGAATGCAGCTAGCACTTACTGTATTATCATTCACAAACTGGCATTGTACAGCCTGGCTCCCTGCCAATAGGCCAATCACACAAGCCTCTTTTGCCCTTCTCCACACTTAATCTGATAAGCACATTATACACAGTAATAGAGTGGAGACTATAGGCACATATAACCGATAGTCTTAGTCTCACCTGCTTCATGCCCTTGGGCGTTGACACACCTGGTAGTGCCCCAGTATTCCCCCTCAAGTAATGCTGATAATATGGCAATTAATGAGCCAGAATAAAGGTTCTTCTGCAATTTGATAATTACATGTAAGGGGAAAGGCGAGATCACTCCCTAGTATGAACAGAAATTGCATTTAGAACTCATAATAATCAGGTTCTCAGAAAGACAAATTAGTCTTCTCTAATATCCAGAAAGTATGGTTAGTAAACTTGCAGTGATGCAGCTTATGTGTAATTGAAGCTTTGTTGGGAGAGGAATTGCCTCATAACGTTAGATACGGTAAATATCCAGAGGTAAAAGTTAGTTTAAGCTGATACGGTAGTTGAACAACTAGAACTGGTTACTCTGAACTCATAGAGACATTTGATAGGAGGCATGGGACTAAAAAAATGGCAGTAGGAAATTGAATGAAGTCTGAAATACTTATTTGGATGGACCTTAGCCTTTCCTAGATGAGTGTGAGAATAAGACCTTTGCTTGGTCCAGATAGATGCCAAGAGAAACAAAAATTGATCAATAAAAGTTTCTTTATGAGCTTGGTTGCAAAAACCCTTCAATGCTATGGGGCTATAATTTCCTTTCTTGACACAAGAGAAGCCAAGATTCATAGCATGGATCTGTGAAATGACCTGTCTATATTACATTCATTCTGTAATTCAAACACTTGTTTCTATCTGTGCAGTTTTTAAACCAAAAGTGAAAAAATTAAACATATTCATTGTGAGTCATAGTGAATGTATTGTGTCCTTGTTTTTCTATGCGACATTTAGTTTCTCTACGGGTTTAGAACATAGAATATAGAATAGCAGAGTTGGAAGGGACCTTGGAGGTCTTCTAATCCAACCCCCTGCTCAAGCAGGAGACCCTATTCCATTTCAGACAAGTGGTTGTCCAGCCTCTTAAAAGCCTCCAATGATGGAGTACCCACAACTTCTGAAGGCAAGCCATGCCACTGGTTAATTGTTCTCCATTGGAGGTTGAAGCCAGCATTCAGTGAGGGTTGTCCACAGCCAATCACATCAAGGGCTGAGTCTGTCAATCAAAAACTGAGCCTCTGTCCTCCTCCTCCTTGGATATTGGCCCAGTTTAGACTCAGCCCTTCAAAAAGGCTAGACGTGGATTTACACCTCTCTGACTGCTTGCTTCAACTGTAAGTTAAAAAAAAAAAAAAAGAAAGAAAGAAAAATGCATGAGGATTGACTTAGTTAAGAAAGGAAAAATAACAACAGTTAGGAAACTGTTTCCTTCTCCCGTCCCCAGGCATTAACAAATCGCCACTTGTGGCTGTTAAACGCCTCGATTCCAGCTGCCCCCTCTCTTCCCCCTCTGCTCATTGTCTGGGGAACGGGCTTGCAAGCCCTGAGGGGAGCGTTGTTTGCCATCGGCCGGTGCTTGCACTCCGATGAGGCTGGAGGGACACTCCCTTACCAAAGCTCCTAAGGAGCACAGATACAGGGGAGAATTCAAGACTCACAGATTGTATTTCTGGTAAGGCCGATCTTGCGGCCGGCTTCTTTTAGCCTGGAGACTCGGCGGCGCGGCTTTTAAGCTCAGCGCCGGCCGATCTTTTCAAATTTGGCTGTTTTTCCCGCCCTTTCGCCTCCTGAGCCGGTCGCCATCTTGGGAGCGCAGCGCCATCTAGCGGCACGCGCAACTCGCTATTTTTAGCTGATTCACGATGGCTGAGGCTGGGAAGGCTCCGGCGAAGCCGAAGAGGCCAGCAAGAACGCAGAAAGGGCCCGATTCTGGGGAGGAGATTACTCCTGCCCCGATAGAAGCCAAGCAGCCTAAATCGACCCAAGGGTCTAAGGCTGCAGAACGCGACGAGAGGAGACGTGATCGGGCGCTACAGCGCATAGTGGATAGGGCGGATCAGCAAGAGGAGGCCATGGCACCTCCAAAACACCAGGTAGTGATCCAGGCCCAGGTCCACAATCTGGATGCCCCAGCTCCTACGCTCTTAGACCCCAATGTCTGGGGGGAAGGAGGCCTGGTCTCCTCTGCCCAGGGAAATCCCCAGGAGATTGCTACTGCATTTGGACCAGATATCCCTGTGGCCTCTGCTCCCACCATAGACTGGACACAGGCGGCTAGGCCCCCTGCTAGGGTGGCCTCCAGCTCCCTGACTTCTCAGGCAGGCCCTTCACATCAGCCTGATCAGCCAAGCTGGCAGATGGTCATGGCAGCAACAGTGCAACAGTGCCTAGCTGGATTCCAGCAAATACAGGCCTCTGCCCAGGCCATTCCATCTAGGCCTTCTAGTCAGGCACATTCTCAGTCCCTCAGGGGGGCAGCCATTGCTGAAGACTCATCTGATGATTCCAGTGAGGATATCAGACCTGCCACCCTGGAAGAGGGTGAGTGTGATCCCACAGCACTATCAGAGGATGAAGGCCTCGCTCCAGAACAACCCACTTCAGTGGGCTTATTCCCACCTGCCTTATTCAAGTCGTTACTACATAAGGCCAGGAATGTAGCAGGCCTGGCCTCTGCTCCAGTAACAACAGATGCTGCGACTTCTTCATCCAAAGTTCCGGTTTTTGAAGAACAGGTGACAGAGCTGGATGTTATTCCAGCGCCCAAGATATTCCTGGACAACGTGCAGCGACAGTTCGTGGCTCCAACCTCAGGACCAATGCCTTCCGCGCAGGACAAGAGATTCTTTAATACGGCGGCTGAACTGACGGGTCTACTCTCCCCTCCATCGGTGGATGTTCCTGTAGCTGCGCTCCACTCTCCAAATCCCATACCGGGGGAAGCTGAGGAGCTCCTGAAACCGGATGATCGTCGACTAGAACAACTCCTGCTAAAGTCCCACCATGCCTCGGCCTGGGCGGTTCGCGCTTCCTGCTCTGCATCCTTCTTTGCCAGATCGTCTCTCTTGTGGCTGCGCCAGCTCCAGGAGTGGATCCCCTCATCAGAACTTCGCATTCATCAAGACCTCAATAAAGTCATAGCTGCAACTCAATTTACTGCTGATGCTACACTCAGGGCAGCACGCTTTTCTTCAAAATCCATTGCGGCTGCCACCGCAGGTCGCAGGGTGAACTGGCTCAAGAACTGGACTGCCGATGCTCGCCAAAAATGGCGCCTGGCATCTAAGCCGATTGCGGGTCAATCCCTTTTTGGGGAGGTTTTAGACTCGTTACTGGTGGAGTCTAAGGATCGTAGGAAGGTCCTTCCAACTTATAACAAAAAAGGTTCTTTCCGTCATAACCCATATCCTAGACGGCCCTTTCGATCGGCTGACCAGGGTTCCAATCTGCCCCGAACCCCAGGTCAGTATGGCCAAAGGTCCTTTTACCAGGATAGAGCGGCCAGGGGCAGATCTTACAAACGTCCCTATAGGGGATGGGGTAACAAGTTTTCCAGACGAGGCAAATAATTTATCTCAGGATTTCCCAATTGGAGGTAGACTAGCCAGGTTTGCGGATACCTGGGAATTGACCACTCAGGACGTCTGGGTTAGACAAACTATCCGTTTTGGGTTATCATTGGAATTTTGGTCACGGCCCACTCCAAGTTTTATACCCTGTCATGTTTCTGGAGTTCCAGAAAAGCGCCGGTTAATGGAACAGGCCATCCACCATCTCCTGGAGATTAGGGCCATTGAACCGGTCCCTAGGGAACAAAGGGGAGCAGGAGTATACTCAATACTTTTTCTGGTCCCTAAACCCTCCGGGGATTGGCGACCTATACTGGATCTCAAAAGGTTAAACCAGTTTGTTAAATATCGCAAATTCAAAATGCAATCCCTACGTTCCATCCTCAGGGGTATCCATAGGGGTGACTATCTGGTCTCCTTGGACCTATCCGAAGCATATCTCCACATCCCCATAGCACCTACAGACAGGAAGTTTCTCCGTTTCTGCCTTGCTGGAAGACACTTCCAGTATCGAGCACTCCCGTTTGGCCTCTCCTCAGCCCCCCGAGTCTTTACAAAGATCTTGGCGGCATTGGAGGCTCACCTTCGTTCCTTAGGAGTTCGGGTCCAGTGCTACCTGGACGATATTCTGCTTCAGGCTTCTTCCAGGTCCTTGGCAGAGCGTCATGTGCAAGTAGTGCTGGACGAGCTCCAACGACATGGCTTCTCGGTAAACCACCGTAAGAGCTGTCTGGTTCCTAGTACCTCAATTCTCCATTTGGGCTCATTTATAGATTCCCAGCAGTGCAAGGTTTTCCTATCCCCCGAGCGACAGGGCAGCATTAGGGTCATCATAGGTAATATCAACCGCTGTCCATCAGTTTCTCTAGTCCTGTTGGCCACACTACTGGGAAAAATGATATCGTGCATCGATATCGTGCCCTGGGCACGGTTGCACTCCCGTAGATTGCAGTGGTTCTTACTTCCCCTTATTCCCCCGGGTCAGTCCCCCCCTGCAGTTTGGGTTCGTTTGCCCTCTCACGTTAGACAATCCCTAGTCTGGTGGACATCCTCAGCCTTGGAAGAAGGCTCTTCCTTCCTCCTATCAGATAGAATTACAGTAACCACAGATGCCAGCCTCTCAGGCTGGGGGGCACACATTCAGGGCCAACTGGCCCAGGGTACCTGGTCTAGGGAGGAATCCAAATGCCCCATTAACCTACTAGAACTTCGCACTATCCGTTTAGCGTTAAAGAGCTTTAAGACTAGAATAGAAGGTTCTCATGTGTTGGTCCTCACCGACAATGTCACGGCCAAAGCACATGTTAATAGGCAAGGGGGAACACGTTCAGCGGCCCTGCTTGAGGAGGCCTTGTCCCTGGGTCTGTGGGCAGAGAAACACCTTATTTCCCTTTCAGCGGAATATATTTCAGGGGAAGCCAACAAGCAGGCTGATTGGCTCAGCCGTCGGGATTTAGATCAGACCGAATGGCAACTACATCCAGGGGTGTTTCAGGATATTGTTCATAGATTTGGTTTACCTTTAATTGATCTGTTTGCTACCCCACAGAATGCACAGCTCAGCCGGTTCTACTCTCGCTTCCCGACGGAAGGCGCAGAAGCAGTCGACGCCCTGCGCTCACCTTGGCCCCAGGGACTCCTGTATGCCTTCCCTCCCCTCCCTCTGCTCTCCAGGGTCATCCAGAAAATATTAAAACATTCTGCGGAGGTGATTCTAATTGCCCCTCACTGGCCATGCAGGGTTTGGTTCGGGGACCTCCTTTTCCTCTCCCGCGGTCACCCGTGGAGACTGCCCCCCCTTCCGGATCTGCTCCAACAGGGGGAAGTGGTTTACCCGGACCCTCAGTGGTTACGCTTGACCGCATGGCGGTCGAGCGGGAGGTCTTAAAACGACAACATTATGATCTGGACACCATCGAAGTCATCTTGGCCTCCAGGCGTCCTTCCACTAACAGAGTGTATCAGAATGCCTGGAAGGCTTTCTGTGAGTGGTGCAGACTGGAGGGTATCTCTCCTCTTTATGTGCCCATTCCTCTCCTACTCCGTTTCCTCAAGAAAGGACTAAATTTGGGGTTGGCCCCTAACACCCTTAGACGCCAACTGGCCGCACTTTCCACCATTCTCTCCTGCCCAAATTGCCCCTCTCTGGCACATGTGCCCACGGTGCATAGGTTCCTTAAAGGAGCCTCCAACATCTGCCCGCCAGTCGTGCACCGTTTTCCCACCTGGGACCTACCCCTGGTCCTGGAGGCCCTAACCGGTCCCCCCTTTGAACCTTTAAGAGAGGCGCCCCTTAGCCTCCTGTCTTACAAGGTAGCTTTCCTTGTGGCTATAACATCAGCCAGACGTATCTCCGAGCTCTCAGCTCTCTCTATTCGGCAGGACCTTTGTCTTTTCCATCCAGACAGAGTGGTCCTCCGCCTAGACCCTTCCTTCCTTCCCAAAGTAAATTCCTTATTTCACCGTTCCCAGGAAATCATTCTCCCGTCCTTCTGTGCCCACCCACGTCATCCTAGAGAGCGTCAGTGGCATACTCTGGACGTGAGGCGTGCCTTGAAGGCTTATATCAACCGTACTTCGGCCTTTCGTAAATCAGAGGCCTTGTTTGTTGCCTTCCTTCCCCGTTCCATGGGGCTCAAGGTTTCATCCCCTACCATAGGGAGGTGGATCAGAGCCACAATCACTAGAGCTTATACCTCAGCTGGAAAGCCGGTACCAGAGACTATCACGGCCCATTCCACCCGCAGCGCCGCTACGTCGGCTGCATGGAAGACTCGGGCTTCACTTGAGGAAGTGTGTAGGGCTGCTACTTGGGTTTCCCCTACTCAGTTCATACGCCACTATAAAATTGATTCTTATTCTTCTACAGAGGCAGCCTTCGGCAGGCGAGTGCTTCAACAGGTTGCTGTGCCTCTGTCCTAGTAGACACTGGGGAGGAGTGGTTGCTTTAGTTGCCCTCCCTCGGGACTCGTAGCTTGGGTATGTCCCTCACTGAATGCTGGCTTCAATCTCCAATGGAGAATGGGCGTTTACTTACCGTTGATACGCCCGTTCTCGTTGGTTGAAGCCAGCATTCAGACCCTCCCTTATGTTCTTTGGTTCTTATTGAATACGTTCTACACTGTTTTTTGCTCTACTACTTGTTGTATTAATAAATCCAGTTTTTTGTTACTTAATTCCGCAGTCTGAGGTGTGACTTACTCTCCTATTGGTGCAGTGTATTGTTTTTTGTTCGGTTAACACTGTTCCTTTCCACGTCAAGTCTGTCTTTCAGCTTCGTCTAAACTGGGCCAATATCCAAGGAGGAGGAGGACAGTGGCTCAGTTTTTGATTGACAGACTCAGCCCTTGATGTGATTGGCTGTGGACAACCCTCACTGAATGCTGGCTTCAACCAACGAGAACGGGCGTATCAACGGTAAGTAAACGCCCATTCTCACCATCAGGAAATTTCTCCTTAGTTCTAGGTTGTTTCTCTTCTTGATTGGTTTCCATCCATTCTTAGGAAAGTTGAAAAAAATTTACCTGTAGTTGTTTCATTTATTAAGATTCACTCTTAAGAAATTATAAGATCAATATTGCCTTAGAGGCAATCATTGTTGTGCCAGTCTACATGTGGTGCTTGGGAAGCCAGTTTGATCCTAGACAATTTCTTTGATTTCCAAAATAGTATCTTTTTTTTTTAAAATGGAAGCTGGCTCTCAGCAAAGCAGACTGATATTCTCTGGCATTAACTGTATTTCCAAGAATGACACTTTAGAAAGATTAAATATGTAATTGGGAGCACAGTATCCCATCTGTCAACAAAAAGGATAAAGATAAGCAGGAATAGTAGAAAATATCATGAAGGAGGATGGATTTGAGAGGGAGCATATTGTACATGTTTATCAGAATGCTTCGTTTTGATTATATTCTGATGACAGTTATTTGGTAAATTGGCACGTACTGAAGAGGGCCCATACCCCTTTCTCAAAAATGAAAGCTGTATCCACAGCTTTAATAGTGGCTTGTTTATTTGCTTGTTTGTAAAGCCACCAATAGAACCAATTTGGTATAATAGAAATTGGAGACTGTTCTAGTCCTGCCTTAGACACAAAGCCAGCTGGATGACCTTGGACTAGTCACTTTCTTTCAGCCCTACGGGGGAGGCAATCGCAAAACAATTCCTGGAAAACTTTGCCAAGAAAACTTCAGGGACTTGTTTTTAGGCAGTCTTTGAGAATTGGGCACAATTGAAGGGAAGGGAAGAAAACAAAAGTTGCCCAGTTTGTTAACAATTCTGGTTGGTGTACAACATTAAAAACACAAGTAACAAATGACAAGCACAAAGAGAAAAGGAAAAATAAAGATCATTCTGGTGGAACAAGCATCCATTAAAAACTTATCAAATCTCTCACAGAGAGCTCACACTCCACTCTAGACTAGAAATTGAGGAAAAAGCCGGGTATTCAAAACCTGTCTGAGAGAATGTTGTTCAAAGGGCAAATTCTTTGAAGGAGAACTAGCTTATGGAGTCTAAAAGATGAGGGACATAACATATTTTTAGTGTGGAAGGAATTGGAAAAAAAAAAGCTATTTCCTAATTCACTTATTATGCCTTGCCCTGACTTTGTCTTTTCAATATTCTCAAATGCCTGTGGCACTTTGTCTCAATGACATGCTATTGGCGTTCTCAATTGAATTGTATAACTTATTTCTGTGATGGCAAACCTATGGCACGCAGAGCCATATCTGCTGCCATGCGAGTCATTGCTCTAGCTCAGCTCCAGTGCACATGTGCGCGCTGGCCAGCTGATTTTCGGCTCTCACGGAGGTTCTGGGAGGGTGTTTTTTGCCTCTGGGTGGCGTTTTCACCCTCCCCAGGCTCCAGGGAAGCCTCTGGAGCCTGGGGAGAGCAAAAAATGGGCCTACTGGGCCCACCGGAAGTTGGGAAACGGGCCGTTTCCGGCCTCTGGGGGGCAGGAGAGGCCGGTTTCGCCCTCCCCAGGCTCCAGGGAAGCCTCTGGGGCCTGGGGAGAGTGAAAAACAGGCCTACTGGGCCCACCGGAAGTCGGCAAATGGGGGTCATGCGCGCATGCATGGGGTGGGGTAGCACGGGGGGTTGTTGCATGTGCAGGGGCACAGGGGGCATTAAATTATGGGTGTGGGCATGTGCGTGTGTGCAATAGTGCGCGCGCGCTTTTAGCAGCCGAGGGAAAAAAGGTTTGCCATCACTGACTTATATGTTATACTAAAGGTGGAAAAAATACTGAAGTGATTTTTCTTGGTCTAATTTTTTTACAACTAAAAAACCTGGCATTTTAACAGGGTGGTTTAGTCATTTTATATCTGTACACTCATAGTCACTGCATATTATAATCTATGAATTTTTGATAATCTGCCCCGAGGTTACAGTTACCATCTTTTTAATATCATTACAATAGTACAGGAAAGCATACATACAGTGTCTCAGATATTGTTCCTATAACTGGCAATTAAAATATAGTTGCCCTATGCCTGGGCTGACTACAGTTGATGCTAAAATGCAACTCTCATAATGGCTAAGAGCTGTAATGGATAGTTTCTAAAGATCCATAGGTCATATTTGATATTTAGTCTTGTTATCTTTTCAACAGAAAATATGCTTACTAGACTTTTAGTTGATTTTTTTCCTACACTCAATTCCTAGAGTGCATTGTTTCATCATTTATCATTATACTGTATATGGCTTTTTTTTGTTGGTAAGCCAATTTGGGTTGAGTTTTGATGAAAAATAGTCTGAATATATTATAGATAAAGTTGGTGCTAATCAAAAAAGATAATCATAGTTTAAATCAGTGGTATAAAGCAGCTTTGTAAGAGTCAGGTCCAGTGCTAAAAAGTTTCTTGCATTTCAAAATGCCATCATATATTGGAGATTCTTACCATCACATTTTAAAAAACTTTTGCAAAACATTTTAGCCAGTTTTATCTAGTGGTTAAGACACCAGGCTAGAAAGTGTGAGACTGGGAATTCTAGTTATGCCTTAGCCATGAAAGCCAGCTGGGTGACCTTGGGCCAGTCACATGCTTTCAGCCTAGCCCACCTCACAGGGTTGTTTTAGGGACAATAGGAGAAGGTGTATTGAACATGTTTGCCACCTTGAATAATTTGTAAAAGTAGTAAAGGAGGGATAGAAATACATTAATAAAATGCACATGCAAATGACTTCAATGGCTCATTGTTAAAAATGCATTAAGTGAATATGTCTTGCAACTTTTCCTTCACATGTTGCTCTTTTTCTCCTTCCCTGTTTTCCTGTAAGCTTATTCATACATGCATCATACAAGTATGTGAGTAAGCTAAAGATCACTGAGTTGAAAGTATTAACCAATTTGTAGGTGGAACAAGACTAAAAAAATATCTCTGTGTTGTTGATACTAGTACTGAAATGACTGAGAACAGGTTCAAATTAAAGTCAATTGATTTAATTGATAAAAGCAGTAATATGTCATTCTCTTTAGTCAAAATTCTGTGTTTATGTTAAGGGG
This sequence comes from Diadophis punctatus similis, assembly GCA_023053685.1. Lineage (NCBI taxonomy): Eukaryota > Metazoa > Chordata > Lepidosauria > Squamata > Dipsadidae > Diadophis > Diadophis punctatus. The sequence continues at coordinate 72,878,280 of JALIGW010000004.1, read as the reverse complement.
CATTATTTCTTTCCCATTTCTTTATTTCTATGGAGATTAATATGTAGTGACCAAAAGTAATTTGCATTTAGTAATTTTCTGCTGGCAGAAAATGTGAAAGATTTTCATTTGGAATCATTCTCTTTTCTAAAAGTTATAAACCGACTTACTTTTGACCCAATAAAATTCTTCTTCTTCTTTTTTTTAGTATTAGACTGGAATGGACTTTTCGTTGTCCCCAAGGAGCAACAGTAAAGATTAGATAGATGAGATCAGTATCACCACTTTAAATGATGAACTGGAATAGGGTGAGACTGTCAGAGCACTGTGTGTGTGTAAGCAAATAATTGTTCCTAGAAATTATGCAAAAGTAATTCCTCAGTAGCATGAAATATAATAACCGATAACATTTACACAGTAACTTTTATCTGTTGGATGGGACAGCCTGGTGTAGACTTTTGCAGACCAGAATAGGCCAAAAGGGTCATTTCTGATATCTTTATCACAGAAACAAACCAACATCCCAGAAAATATGCTTTCAAGTTGGATTTTTGGATCTACTACCTGCTAGGTAATTTGGGATTGCAATAAAAACATGAAGCATTAACCAACCAGCGTGTTTCAAAGGACCTCTAAAAATTATACAGGTAGTCCTCATTTACGGACCATAATTGTAACCAGCAACTCTGTCACTAAGTGACACGATCATAAAGTAAAACGTGACTGTGCTTGACTTGCAGTATCAGTTCCGCCGCAGTCATTAAGCAAACCATGTGGGTTTTTAATATTTTAATATCACATGATCACAACCTGTGACTTCCTGTTAGCTTCCCCATTGACTTTGCTTGTTGGAAACAATGATGACCATGGGACTGTGGGACTGTGCAACAGTCATAAACCTATACTGGTTGCCAAACACCTGAATTGCAATCACATGACCGTGTGGACACTGTGACAAGTTTGAGGATCAGCCATAAATTACTTTTCAGCACCATAATGTCAGACCATCGCTGAACAAGACAGTCAATAAGTGAGGATGACTTATTGTCCCAATTAACTTGAAGGCACAAAGTTGTAAAGACTGTTGGTTGGATGCTTTTTAAATTGTTCAGGGTGGACGGTGCATTTGCTGCAACCTTTTGAGTAAGTCTAGTAGTATTAGGGGTTTTTTCCACTAACCCATGCTTTTCAGAACTATCTCTTCAATAATTTGATTGTCATATATTAGAAATTCACAAGTTTTGCGATCTAGAGCGAATGAAAGTGCCCAACAGGAGAGTTTTTTGCAAGACAACTTCAGACAACACAATAATTGCTGATAGAAATATAGACTATAGTGAAAAAACCCTGAGTCAGCTGAGGATTGTTTTTCTAGAGTTCTTGCCAGAGTAAGTTTGGATCATTGATCAACCACAGAAGGTTAGTGTAAGATATAAAACATCCTAAGCAAAGGGAGAATATGACCTCTTTGATTTTGGCTTGCTCCGAGAACCCTTGGAAAGGATGCAGGCTGATGCAACTCTGGCTGTGTCCCTCTGCCAGAGTTATAGAATAGAGAAACAAGGTAAAAATAAGGAGAGTAAGTGATCAAAATAAAAATAAGGAGAGTAAGAGCCAAGGTGGTGCAGCGGTTAGAGTGGGGTACTGCAGGCCACTTTAGCTGACTATGATCCTCAGGTCAGCGGTTCAAATCTCACCGGCTCAAGGTTGACTCATCCTTCCGAGGTAGGTAAAATGAGGACCCAGATTGTTGGGGGCAGTGTAAATATACATTGCTTACTGGTGTAAACCGCTTAGAGAGTGCTTGCACTGTGAGGCGGTATATAAATGTCACTAATAAATAAATAAATAATAAATCAAGGACAAGGTAATCAGCTCTGTTAGAAGAATGTTTATTTGTCATCAATTGTATCTCCCCTCCACCCCCATATTGTATAAAGGTTGCTTGGCTTTAAAAGATTTAATAAAGGTAAAAGGTAAAGGTTCCCCTCACGCATATCGCGCATATCGTTCCCGACCCTAGGGGGCGATGCTCATCTCGGTTTCAAAGCCGAAGAGCCAGCGCTGTCTGAAGACGTCTCCGTGGTCATGTGGCCAGCATGAATAAATGCCAAAGGCACACGGAATGCTATTACCTTCCCACCAAAGGTGGTCCCTATTTTTCTACTTGCATTTTTTACGTGCTTTCGAACTGCTAGGTTGGCAGAAGCTGGGGCAAGTAACGGGAGCTCACTCCGTTACGCGGCAATAGGGATTCAAACCGCTGAACTGCTGACCTTTTGATCGACAAGCTCAGCGTTTTCTGCTGATTTGTGTGTTTTGGCAACAATGTTAAAGAGACTAGATTTTAGCTTTTATGCTGATATATGTTAAGGGGTTTTTTTTAATTGAAATTTATTTATTTATTTATTTATTTAAGTGTTCTTATATGCCGCCCTACTCCCTGGGGACTCAGGGCGGTGTAAGGTTTATAAGATTTATAAGGTTGAATCTAGGCAGTGTAGTGTAACAACAACAATTTCAAACACCCAAAAAAGAACAGCTATTAAAAGACAATCAAGCCCTCAGGATCTACCTCTCTACTCTTAACTCAAGGCACGGATAAACAGAAAATTCAAAATTCAGATAAAAGTTTTCAGAATGTTTATGGTAAGATTTCCTTTAAAACAACAATAACATGGGTTTATCATCTTTTGCAGGATTTATTTGAAACTAATTTGTAGCCTATCAGTTTTTGTAAGCAATTGTAAAAGCAAGAAGGATGTGGGGAGGATAGAAAACGGGCCCTTTGTTGTTCACCTGGCATTCTCATGGAAAAGAGATTGTTGGCTTCTGTTCTAACTTGAAAGAACTTGGGGCACCTCCCAAGGCCAAGCTCCTAGGAATTAAAAAAGAATCTTTGCACCAGTCTCCTAGATTGATAGAGGCAGTGTAAGAACCTGATAAAGGGGGCTGGTAGATCAGTGATTTTTTTAAAAAGACAAAACATGAGAGACATAGATTTCTAAATTATCAAATAAGCTTCACTGATTGATGCACAAACTTGAATATTAGTTGATGCGGTCTAACTGATGTGTTCTAATGTTCCTGTTAACACTGAAGTATTAATACAGGTTTTTCAAGTGACTCAGATTCATCTAGTTATGAAACAGGAGCCCTGAAGCAAAGCAAAGGTGGAGAATTTCTTTTGGTAGGATAAATTGGGTGAAAGATCAGAAGACCATCCTATTTGGCACTATAACTCTCACCCAGGGGTGGGCTTCAAAAATTTCAGCAATGGGTTCTCTGCTTGGTTGCTGGGTGGGCGTGGCCATGGTGGGTGTGGCTTAGTCGGCCTCCTGCACCATGGCGGGGGGGGGGGGCATTTTCGCCTTCCCCAGGCTCTGGAGGCTTTCCTCGAGCCTCTGGGAGGGCAAAAACTGCCTCCCCCGGTCTCGGGAGGCCCTCTGGAGCTTCCGGGAGGCCCATTTTTCCCCATCTGTGAGCCTCTGCGCGGACCCTGCACTTACCTCGCATCCAAAACGGGCCGCGTGGAGACACCTGGGATGGGCGGGGCCAGCCAGAGGTGGGATTTGGAGGTTCTCCAAACCGGCCATAACGTTAGCTACGGGTTCTCCTGAACCCGGGCAAACCCGTAGCAGCCCACCCCTGCTCCCACCTGTGTGCTGGTGAACTGAGTGACTGGAGTTTCCCATTCCTGATCTACTGTATGTTAAATACCACTTTTTAAGTTTTAAAAAGCACTGGTATCAACTGAAATAATGAGGTTGTGTAGAAGTGAAATGTCACATTTAATGCCATATGCTAAATAAATAAAACCCCATTTAATGTCTACTGAAATCTAGAGGCAATATTGAAAGACATGAGTTGATGTTGGCCAAACTTGTATGTGGTTTTCACTATAACTCTTGCAGAAACTAAAAAGGGGAAATAACATAAAACATGCTCTATGGGCAAAAACACACACAACTGTCTGTGCATTGTATTAATATTATAAAAGACATTCATATAAGCAAAAATAAAAGAATTAGATAATAGTGTGAGATATGTTCACCTAGAAATGTTAAACAAGCTTTGCATTTAATGTATTTTGTGGTTTCAAAGAAAATGTTGGGTGGCTTTTTGAAAAAAGAGATCTATTTAGTTGAAAGCCAAGCCACATAATTTTCCATTTCTTCTCTCCCCCCCCCCCCCCCCCCGGCAAGCAAACAAAAGATCTTGTCAGACTTAAGTGGATGCCATCTGTATTGAGCTGGTGGACTGGGATAAAATAACGAAGGAATTATGTGGGGAAACAATAATAGAAAATCACAGTTTCATTATTTTTCAAGTAATGTTAGCAACTGTCTAATAATGAAGATCCAAGATAAAAAAAATGAACTCAAAACTGTAAAAGAGAATAGTACATTCATCCAGAGAACTGTGGTGCAGTAAAATAAATATGAATCTTATGCACACAATTAATGGGTAGAAAAGCCCATCCCAGTTAGAGATCCAAAAAATAAGAGAATAAATCTTGTTAAGCCAAAGCCATCAGAGCAACATATGTGAATTGTTGCCAGACAAATCCAATTATTTCACAGCCATATTTTTTCTTAATTAAATTACATTGCCATCCTTATTTATCTCTCTCTTATTTGCCATTTAGAAGGGTTAGTTTATAAATTCTTATTTTCTTAGACTTCTCCTTGCCTTTGTTTAAATTAGTTGTATAATAGATGGCCTAGCCATTGGTTAAATTATTAAAATCATTGGTTTTGGTGTGTGTTAGACCATTTATCATTTTCTATGTAAGCCCAAATAAATCCACTGAAGAATGAAGTTTGTTCACTAAAAGTCAGACTATAACTCACCACCATGGTCCAGTGCAGGTTGCTACCAGATACAGGTAGTCCTTGACCAACAATCACAGTTGGGACCAGATCTTCCATTGCTAAGTGATGTAGTTACCGTATTTTTCGGAGTATAAGACGCACCTTTTTCCTCCCTAAAAGTGGCTGAAAATTTGGGTGCGTCTTATACTTCGAATGTAGCTTTTTTTTCCCAGCCCTAACTAGGTGCTAACAGATCTTCCCAGCTCTTATCTTGCAGGCTTTTTTATTGTTACTCTCTCCGAATAATGTTTTTCCAGCCCTAAGTCTTTGTAGGGTTTTTTTCATTGCTCTACTTGCTCCAAAGAAGTTGTTTTCTAGCCCTAACCAGGTGCTAACGATCTTTCCAGCTCTTACTGGCTTGCAGGCTCTTTCATTGTTACTCTCTCAGAAGAAGGTTTTTTTAAGTCCTAACCAGGGGATAAAATAATGTGCTGAAGCTGACCAGACTAAGGATGCTAGCCAGATGAATACCTGGTAGGCAGATTGTTTTCCCCTATTTTCCTCCCCAAAAACTAAGGTGTGTCTTATACTCCGGTGCGTCTTATACTCCGAAAAATAAGGTAAATGATGATGGATTTTATCACCTTTTCTGTTGCGGTTCTTACCAAATCACTGTGTTGTTGAGGTTAAAAATCCCTGTTGTTTTTAATGTTCTATATTCTGTATTCCAGAGTCACTTGGATAATGACATGGGTGACATATGAATTAATAAATAAATGTAAATAAATAAATAACAGATCTGCTTATTGGATGAAACTTGGTTGAATGTTTCTAGAAAAATGCTTTTCAGCTCCCTCAAAAATTAATTTCTAATAATACAGTTTGAGATCTCCTCTATACCTTTCCGTCTTGGTGGCCTGATGAGTGGGGAAAGGGGACAATTCTGCGCAAGTGGCAGGCAAATTCATGAGTACATGCAGGTCCATTTGCACAAGTGATGGGTGTGTTGTGCCCGCCGTTTGCACAAATGGAACTTTGTGCATGAGCTTGTGCAAGTGGGCCACAGCCCAGGGATTGGGGACCTCTGCTCTACATCACAAGATTATTTTGTTTCCATTGGCAATTACTTCTTATATTCTTTAACATTTCAAAACGACAAATAACATCGGTAGATATAACAGTTTGAAACTTAGCATTGTGTTTTTATATATCCTTCTCTCCCTTGGATCATCTTGGGGGTCCTCCTAGATCCACAGCTAAAATTGGATCACCATCTTTCTGCTGTGGCTAGTGGGGCCTTTGCACAGGTTCGCCTGGTGCACCAGTTGCGGGCATACTTGGAGAAGGAGGCCCTACTCACGGTCACTCATGCCCTTGTCACCTCGCGCTTAGACTACTGCAACGCGCTCTACATGGGGCTACCCTTGAAGAGTATCCGGAGACTTCAGCTGGTGCAAAATGCGGCTGCGCGTGCTGTGGTGGGTGTGCCAAGGTACACCCACGTGACACCTATACTCCGCCAGCTGCATTGGTTGCCCATCGGTCTCCGGGTCCAATTCAAGGTGTTGATCACCATCTTTAAAGCCCTTCATGGCTTAGGACCAGGTTATCTCCGGGACCGCATTCTGCCTCATACTTCCCTTCGACTGGTTAGGGCCCACAGAGTTGGCCTCCTCCAGATCCCGTCGGCCAAGCAATGCCGCCTGGCGGGCCCTAGGGGGAGAGCCTTCTCTGTGGCTGGCCCCGTGCTCTGGAACCAACTTCCCCCAGAGACCCGAACTATCCCCACTCTGCTGGCCTTCCGAAAAGCTGTCAAGACATGGCTTTTCCTGCAGGCTGGGGGTAGAGCCTAATCCACTCGAGCTCACCCCAAGTATGTATGGTTATTGAAATGGGTATTGGATGATTTTAAATATTGTGTTTTTTAATTTTTATATATCTCGTTTTAATGTGTTATTTATAAATTGGTGTCCTGTATTTTTTTTTCTGTTGTACGCCGCCCTGAGTCCTTCGGGAGTTGGGCGGCATATAAGAACACCATAATAAATAAATAAATAATAAATAAATAAACATTATTTTCATGAATGAAACATCAGGATATAGTAGAATGTAAAGTTTTAAACTTGTAGTGTATGTTCATACAGCAAATAAAGTAATCTGTCTCATTTTAAATAGCACCTAAGTGACAACTGGGTTAACTTTCTTAAATGTGGTGGTAGCTATTCATAGCCAGAATGTTATTCTAAGTAAAGGAGGGATGTTAGAAGTCAGCTTATATTTACGTTGGGCATGGTAGGAGTGTAATACAGACAGCTTCTGCTTCCAGAAGCAGAACTTTGTTGTCTACATGACAAGAGTATACCACACCAAATATGTAGCTGTGTAACAGGATATGGGATTTTTCTTAGAACAGTTTTTTAAGAAAACACTCCCAACTTAGTGGTAGTATAAACCATGACGATGTTTTGTGGAAGAGAATTGTAGAATAGAGACATCACTTGCAATTTAAGATTATCCTCATGTTTATATTGGCTTCCATAATTTAAATTTGTTTTTTTAATAGGCAGGTTGTCAGTATGTTTTGTGATTTGAAATAATTGTTCACCAAGAATTGACATAAATGATGTTTGCAGTTTCCTCCTGTATGTTTGGGACAAGTGCAAACTTTTGCTTTGCTTGAGTCACCTAAAAGGGATTAATTGGCAATAAGACTGTACATTACTTACAACTATTGTTTGGTTTGTCATGTAGGGAGTGTAAGGGTTTTTTTGCCAATGAGATGTTTGTAGCTTTCAATCAGTTGGCTTTGTTCAAGTTAACATAGCGTATTTATAGGTTTTTTTTTACTATCAAACAGAAAAATACTTGCTTGACGTTTCAAATATCTAATTCCTGATTCAGAAATAATTCATAGATCTCAAAGACTACTATTATGGTCATTTCCTACCAGACCCCAAAAAGGCATAGTAACAGAATAACAGACTTGAAAGGGATCTTGGAGGTCTTCTAGTCCAACCCCCTAAATAAGCAGGAGACCCTATACCATTTTGGACAAGTGGCTGCCCAATCTCTTCTTAAAAACCTTCAGTGACAGAGTACCCCAAACCTCTGAAGGCAAGCTGTTCCACTGGCTAATTGTTATCATTGTCAGAAAATTTCTCCTTAGTTTTACCTTGGTTCTGTCCTTGATTATTTTCCATCCATTGCTTCTTGTCTTGCCTTCTGTTGCTTTGGAAAATACCATATTTTTCGGAGTATAAGACGCACCGGAGTATAAGAAGCACCTTAGTTTTGGGGAGGAAAATAGGGGGAAAAAATCTGCCTACCAGGTATTCATCTGGCTAGCGTCCTTAGTCTGTTCAGCTTCAGCACATTATTTTATCCCCTGGTTAGGACTTAAAAAAACTTTCTTCTGAGAGAGTAACAATGAAAGAGCTTGCAAGCCAGTAAGAGCTGGGAAGATCGTTAGCACCTGGTTAGAGCTGGAAAAAACTTCTTTGGAGCAAGTAGATAGAGCAATGAAAAAAAAACCTGCAAAGACTTAGGGCTGGAAAAACATTCTTCTGAGAGAGTAACAATGAAAGAGCCTGCAAGCCGGTAAGAGCTGGGAAGATTGTTAGCACCTAGTTAGGCTGGGGAAAAAAGCTTCGGAAAAGCTACATTCGGAGTATAAGACGCACCCAACTTTTCAGCCACTTTTAGGGAGGAAAAAGGTGCGTCTTATACTCCGAAAAATACGGTAGGTTTACCCCATTTTGTTTTGGCAACTCCTCAAATATTGAACACTGCTATCATGTCAACCTTGGTCCTTCTTTTCACTACACTAAACATACCCAATTCCTGCAACCATTCTTCATATCTTTTAGCCTCCAGCCCCCTAATCATCTTTGTTGTTCTTTTTTGGAACTCTTTCCACAATCTCAACAAGTTTTTTACGTTGTGGCGACCAAAACTAGATGCAGTATTCCAAGTATGATCTTATCAAGGCATTATAAAATGGTACTAACACTTCACATGACCTTGATTCTATCCCTCTGTTAATGCAGCCTACAGCTTTTTTGACGTACATAATAGTAAATAATAATTGAGACTCTTAGAGCTGTACCGTCTGCATGTATGGTACTAGAAGATTCCATGTGGAATTTTAATGAGAATGAATGGTGTTGTAGTGTTCCTTGACAAGAAGATATCTTAATAAATATTTTGGGGGTGTTTTAAACAAGATTTGTATAAAGGTCATAATGATTGCCCTTCTATACTGTATATAGTGTGTTTTACATTGCATAATGTAGCATTGTTTTGCTTCCATTTCCCCTGTGAAATGTAATTACCAATTTAGAATGTCCCAGGCTTCTTTTTTCTTGCTGCAAAGAAGCAATGAATATTCATGTGTTTCCTACCAAGTTTGACATTTTAATAATCTATTACAAAAGGTTTTTTTAATGTATTTTAATGCAGATGTATTTTTTGTTTTTATCTTTCCTCTCAAAAAAACAGAATCAGGCCTCAGTTAGCCAAAGAGAAGATAGAAGGATGCCACATCTGCACATTGGTCACACCTGGTGAACCTCAGGTGTTTCTAGGAAAAGATAAGGCCTTCACTTTTGATTATGTGTTTGATATTGAATCCCAGCAAGAGGACATCTACTTACAATGCATAGAAAAATTGATTGAAGGCTGCTTTGAAGGATATAATGCTACTGTATTTGCTTATGGCCAGGTAAGAATTGAATAATTTTCTGATAAAATGTTCTCTGCATAAAAGAGGGAAAATTGGGGTACATTAAAACACATTCAGATTTTGCCAGAGGTAAGAATTACAGATTTTGACTGATAAGAAATTAACAATATACAGAAAATGTACATGGATAAATAAATAATAATGCAGCACCAATGTGCAATATTGGGGCAAGTATTTTATTTATTTATTTATTTATTTGCGATTCTTATAGGCCGCCCTACTCCCTGAGGACTCAGAGCGGCGTACAACATATATAAGAACAGCTAAATGGCATCAAAAAATACAATAAAAACAACAATACTAAAATAGTAATTAAAAGCGGTAAAACAACACAAGCAACAGTCACAATCACCCCGCCTGCAGGAAGAGCCATGTCTTAATGGCTTTCCGGAAGGCTAGCAAGGTGGGAATGATTCAGATCTCTGGGGGGAGTTGGTGCCAGAGAGCCGAAGCTCCCACAGAGAAGGCTCTCCCCCTAGGGCCCGCCAACTGGCATTTTGAAAAAGATATACATAATTATGCAAGCTCCTCTGTTTGAATTAGAATGGCTTCATTCTGATATGTTCACAATCTACTTTCATTTAAATTCTCCTGAAATACTTTGGAAAAATCGCAAAAAGGAGAAGACTGCAATAAAAGATACGAGAATACCGGTATATTGCTTTTGATGGCCAATTATGTTTTGTGATGGCTAGCTGTTCTGGGAATTATAGGCCTGCATAAAAGACTTTTTTTCAATTTTGCTTGTAATTGAGTGTGATAATATCAATTAGTCAAGTTCAGGTCCCAGAAGTGGGACCTGAGGAGTGGAATCTGAAGCCAATTGCAGCTAGTCCTCGAATTACCAGCATTGTTGCATAAAGAACTCTGATAAACAGAGAGAAAATAAGGACAAGTATAAAAAATGGAAAAAGGAATATACAGCTAAAACAGAATAACAGCAAATAGCCCAAATCTTCAAAAACAAAGTCAGGAAAGCTAAGATTTAGAATGAGCTAAGACTTGCAACAAATGCCAAAAATAATTTTAAAAAGATTTTTCAGCATGCCATAGATTCGCCATCGCTGGCATAGGTTCTGCTTGACCGGGATTAGACTAAAAGATCTCCCATGTCCTTTCGAACCCTATGCTCTGTCCCTATTCATTTACTGACATGTGAAGATACAGTGGCATTAAAAAAACTAATTTACAACCAGTCCTTTGCAGCGTTCATGTGGTCATGTGCCAATGAGTTGGACACTTGACAACCAGCATGTATTTATGTGAGAAAAATAATTAAACAGGAATCCAGAATTATGTACAATATAAACAGTTTAATTACACTTTGATCAAAGGGTCCCTACATGGTCATCCATGACACAAAATAGAGACAAAGGCCATTATCCTGAAACATGGATTTATAATGAACATGACTCCACCTTACTCCTCCCATCCTCCTCCCATCATATCGTCCAACCTCCATTATGTAACATCCTAATACAGTATCCACAACATAGGAAAAAACCCAACATAGGAAAAGAACAGATTCATCATTCTGACAGCTCCACACTTCCCCTCTTTCTGTGTGAACCTTTTCATTCCCATTAGCTCATCCCCTGCATAACAAAAGAGAAAAACAAGCATGTTCTCTCTCTCTGTTCCCACAAAATTGGTCAAAACATTTCCTGTTATTCTGAGAAAAGTGAAAATAAGCTGACATATTACATTTTGTCACACATCATTATTTCATTACAAAATCATTCAAAATGGTTACACTATGGTTCTTGTTACATGTCATTTTTAACAAAAATAATTTCATTTCTCACAATCCACCCTTTCACTTCTGATCAATACTTACTATTGATCCCAATTGATCAACTTCTTATTTTTTTAACAGTATGCACATCCGTCTTAGTCAGGGCCCACGTCCCCAACCTCTTAAGGCGTCCCATCTTACAACAAGACTTACAACACTTCACACACATACAGGCATACAGTACATCTAATACAGACACAAGATATACAATCTATAACTATAATGATTATAGTGCCTACATATGGTTTTCAACCATGCAAAACTCCACAAGCAAGAGTTAATACATTCCATATCCCATGGAATGCAGAATTCTCAGTTTTATGTTGTAGGTGGTAGCAAAGCTCTTAAATGTGATTTATGTCCTGTACCAAAGCAGCATAATCCTTACGAATTCTACGTAACCATGGCCCATCCTTAATAAAGACTTCCTTATCTCCCCCATTAGCCAGAGCTGCTATGGCAGACGAAGTTTCATTAATACTTTTTGCCAAAGCAGAAGCAAAATGTCCTATCTGCTTATGATTCTATCGTGTTGCAAACCAAGGAAATATGCCTAGAAGTCGAACTTCTACATCAGATAATATCACCACTTCATCACTACCTCCAGCATCATATGTTTCCTTTATATACCTTTTACCTCTATAACTCCTTCTGGCAGTATTCTCAGTCATCTCATACTGCACTAGAGATATAGATCTTTGTATATATATATATGCAAATTATGTATTGTCAGGTGAGGTTCACCTGCTTTCTTAGATGTTTCTTCATGTCCAGGTTTCTGATCATGTGTCTCACCTGTCGTGTATTTTTCACCACCTTTCCAATCATGGTCTTCTTGCTGGTATGCGACTACTATGATGCAGTGTAGCATTCATCAGTAAACATATAAACCTGTGTTCAGGCATCTTATAGGATAAGATCCTCCCACTGCATTAGCAAGAATAACTGCATAAGCATATAAGCTATAAAACAAAAACCATCCTTCAGGTAGGTATAGCACCTATCCTAATGATCCATCTCTTCACTCTCAGTTCAAGTAAACACATTCTTGTTTATACTTGTCCATATTACACAATCACAGTCTGGCAAAATGTTCTTCACCTCAAAGTACCAGCTTCTTCTAATTAGTCCATTCACTGGGCTTCACTCACTCATTCACTGACCAAGCAAAGTAATCACTTTTGATAGATCATAGATGTTATGTTCCATAACAATCTTTCCATCTTTAAACGAAAACTTCCCAGGAACTAGTACACCCACAATATATATAGATATGATATCCGAGACCGCTGTCTCTCCTTTCACACAAAAGAATATAGTATTCAAAGCCACTGTCATCAGGAAAATATTTCCTCTTCCTTCTTCATAGGCTTCTCTCACATGTCATATGTATCTAAGTGGCGTTTTCTAATTGTACATCTACCCTTCAACCAAATAGCAGACCTGACAATGCCATATTGTCATATAAAAACATAAGCTTGGATGGGGCTTTTATTTCTCCATATAGTAAAATCTCTCATAGCAATGATTATGTACAGCTTCCATCCTATTGGACACATCTCTATTATGAACAGCTATCTCGTATGTATGGTTACTCCTTTGATATGTGGTGTGCCACCACTAAAGGTAGATCTAATACAAATTCCAGCCTCAAATTTCCGGCTCAATCAGTGTCAGTGATTTATGTATCTGGGAGAATCGTTGTTCAAGTTCAGCATGGAAACACAACTGCTGCCACATTATAAAATAACACAGCAACACAGCAAACGTTTCCATCCCTACTTAAAGATACGTCCGTATTCCCCAGAAGACAATAATCACCCCTACTGTCGAATTCATGCTTCCAGTGGACTGGCCCCCCTGTGTATGTATATGTAATGTAATACAAACTCAAACTTCAATGCAATCACTCCAGGGACTTTCATCCACATACTTTCACAACATGTAACCATACCACCCTACTATGTCTCTTCCCTATAGAAAACAATAACACAATACAAAAGTTTATTACCCCCAACCAAATAAGCAACTCAACCTCCCAAAGTGCTATCAATTAGTCCTAAAAGTCAATGCAAAAGGATCTATTGTCTTAGCAATCACTGTCCATCCATGGGGTGCAGTCCCCAGTCCTTCCACACACGAACAATGGACTCAGCCTGTCTCTTTAGTCCGCTCATCCCGACTCGGTAGTCAACTCGGTAGTCAACAGCACTTGGAACAGTCCTTCTCACATTAGCTTTAGTTCATGTCTCTTTAGAGCTTTAATCAGGACGCAGTCACCGCTCTTAAAGTCATGTATTTGAAAATCAAGGGAAGGAATCTGTGCCAATAGTCCTCCGAACCTTAAAAGAGAAAAACACTGGGACAGTTCCTGTATATTTTTTCAAAAACAAACAGCTTCGCATTTTATCTGTGACATTCCCACATTTCTAGTATAAGAAATACCAAACATCATTTCTTATAATAAAATTCTAATGTCTTTTCTTATATTTATCTTAATAAGCAATATTGCTAAAGGTAAACATTTCATCCAAGGTAGCGGCAATTCTAAAATTAACTTCTGTAAGGTGTTTTTCAAAATTTGAATCATTTTCCGAACTTTGCCAAACAAAATGGGACAAAATGATAAATGTAATTGCCAATTAATACCTAATTGGTCTATTACCTATTACACTACCTGGGCTAGACAATGCGTACCTCTATCACTTTCAATAGTTTTCTCCAACCCATTTCTTGGAACAATCTGCTCCAATATTTCATTCTAGCATCTGAGCATTTACCATTCCTCATGGAAATCCTCATGGAAATACTTCCACCCAACCATTTAAATAAACCACTATCACCAGATTTCTCAATATCCCCACAGCTGGCATCCCACCTGGATTCATTGGAATGGCCAAACAGCCATTCACTTTCCCCCAGTCACTTGCATCCTCATGCTCTTTTTTGTTTATCTAATGCAATGTATACATTTCCCCAATATCTGCATTGCAATTACACACATTCCTCTGCATACATTCTTTCTTTTCATAATGCCAGTCAATGCTTGTATACCCCAATGGGTTCCTTCATGCACACGCTCAAGAATGTTTCTCATAATAGGTTCATTCACCATTTGAAATCCATCTCATATCTACTATTTCCACACCTTCTAAACTTAGGCTTGACATCCCATTCCAAAATAGGAATTGTATTTACCATTATCTCTACTTCCTTTCCCATTCTCGCCGCTTCTTACAGCCTTATTCGCTAGCCACAATCAACCTCGAGGATCTCTCCTCATGTGCCAGCCAGCCACGCTGGTCTCTGCCAGATCCTATTTATCCTAGCTTCTTTCCCTGCCTGGAATCAAACCCCGTTCCATCCAAATCCTCTCAAAGGTATTCCAAATACCATAGGCATAAATATTACCCACTTCATTTGCCAATATCTTCAACGCTTGTAACAAAGCAAACACACTTCACATGCTTCTGCTGACCATTCAAACAGCAACCTATTACTCACTGCATATCCAATTTCCCTTCTTTCATCCCCCTCTCGGGATGAGCCATCAATAAACAAAACCAAACAAAAAAAAAAAACAATAGCCTCTATAGGCTTACGCATTCGCATTTGTAGATCCCTTACGTCTACACATCATGCTCTACATTTTTCCAATCCTTCCCTTCTCCTGATAAGAAATCAGAAATCAGTACTAAACTATCCTAAGATAAAATCACCCTCTCACCACAGGGTCTATCAACTTACCAGCTCTTTTTTTTTTTAGCTAACACACCCTTAGCCACATCATCCTACCTAATGTGAACTATTTCAAACAAACAAACAAAAGACTTCCCCAAATCAGGCAAACTCATATCAACTTAACTTTCTTCAACTCCACTTACTTATCTCTACATCTCACATCTCACCTCCATGGTTCTACTTCTGACCACTTCTTATATAAGAATTCAACCTTGTCAGTATCTCCCACCTATTCACAATCAGCAGTGCATTAAACTCAACAACTTCTTCAAACGCAGAGCTCTCAGAGCAGGACATCTGTGGAAAACATCAACTTCCGCAAATTCCCCCTTCTGCCCCTCCTCTCTCTCTGCAGACTCTAGGAAAAAAAATGTGTAAAAGGGAAAAAAGCAAGCCGCTTCCCCCCTCTTCTCTCTCTCGCACCCTCACACAGCTGAATACTCAATTCAGAATAAACCATTCTCTTCAACATCGTTTCAACACAGAAACTCACAAATAAATGCACAACTAACTCTTCTAACTTCTAACTGCCAAACACCTCTCTTCACATTCTTCATAGAATGTCTCTCCAATCAGTATTTTCTGTCAAATACTTTCCAAGTACAAATCCTTGTTACTTACTATAATTAGTGAAGGAGATCTCTCTCATGCCCTTGTAAACAAGCAAATGTTTACAAACATCCCCATGTTCGCAAACACACAATTACAGGTCTCCAGACCACCTCCGTTTGAGAACTCTCACTTCCATTGAATTAAAAAAAACTTTTGTGCAAACTAACATAAACAAAAAAAATCTTCCCATCAACTGATCTATCAGGGAGTTAATGCCCTTTGCATCTTATAGCATCTTGAACTTGAACTTACAAGCAGTGGGAAATGGCTTTAAGGTTTTTAAATCAAAAATTTGATTTTGGGCCCTAACCACAGCCCATTTCCCAAAGCTCCAAGGACAAGCCTATTCCCTAATGTCCTAAACCTTCCAAAGAAAAAATCTTTATCTGCAAAAAAAACCAACAACCCCTTGATTCCATTCTTTACCTGCAATATCAGATCATCTTTCAGATCGGCTGAACATTTCCAGCACCCTAAACAATATCTATAAACTAACATATCAGAATATTCTGAAACCTCAACCTGTTTCACACCCCGCCAGTGCCATGTACAAACACTATCCTGCCTGCAAAATAATTCCTAACATCTGTGTTATCTTTCAGGTACAATCACCATTAATTTATAGTCCCTTAAGACAGAAAGGCAAAGAAAAACAACAACACATAAACACATTAACAAATGTAACTGAATTCCCCAGCAGCCATCAAGCCATTTGGCACTCTGTCTTGAAGGAATTCAAAGACACCAAACATACATGAAAGGGTCACATTCCATATTACCAAAGATAAAGAGAAAGGTCATCCAAACAAACTGGAACGAACATACAGCAGTTAAGCTTTACACTTTGTCTTGCCAAGCACACTCCTTAAAACAATATGGTTTAGAGCTTCCACACTCATTCCAATGACAACCATGGCCATATTCAAGCACAACTTTCAGGCATAACAACTTAGTTTAGCCTACCCCCCATTCCACTGCATTCACAGCTTCTCCAATGTAGGAGATCAAAGGGATTCAAAGGAATTTCATTCCTTCCGCTAGCATTTCTAGTTAACCGGGCCCCATTTTCCCCCCGAGACTTGTTCTCTTCGATTCCTCCTGAATATGAATATTCCTCCTGAATATTCGAATAGACGTGCCCTTGTACATAGGGACTAGACGTCATAGCACAGAACACAGAGACGATCAATCTCCCAGTGCCTCTCGTATTTACTTACAACCTAAGTAAACACATCACCCTCTATTCAAGGAATCCACTTAAGGAGTCTAAACAGAAACACCCCGTGTCTCATTACTCACCTAAGCCAAGTAGTTGCCGGCCGGCCTTCATTCACTCGGGGGCTGTTTATATTGTCACTGGATCCTGCAATCTCAGTCCGTTTGAGGAGCAAATTCCCCCGGATAAGTGAAACCCTCACCCCGGTCACCCAAAGATAGGGCGCGTGCGCGCATTCCCGGTCAAGGTATTTCCCAAATCCAGAAAGAACGTCCAGGCCCTCGTTGGAGCGCCAATTGTGAGAAAAATAATTAAACAGGAATCCAGAATTATGTACAATATAAACAGGTTAATTACACTTTGATCAAAGGGTCCCTACATGGTCATCCATGACACAAAATAGAGACAAAGACCATTATCCTGAAACATGGATTTATAATGAACATGACTCCACCTTACTCCTCCCATCCTCCTCCCATCATATCGTCCAACCTCCATTATGTAACATCCTAATACAGTATCCACAACATAGGAAAAAACCCAACATAGGAAAAGAACAGATTCATCATTCTGACAGCTCCACACTTCCCCTCTTTCTGTGTGAACCTTTTCATTCCCATTAGCTCATCCCCTGCATAACAAAAGAGAAAAACAAGCATGTTCTCTCTCTCTGTTCCCACAAAATTGGTCAAAACATTTCCTGTTATTCTGAGAAAAGTGAAAATAAGCTGACATATTACATTTTGTCACACATCATTATTTCATTACAAAATCATTCAAAATGGTTACACTATGGTTCTTGTTACATGTCATTTTTAACAAAAATAATTTCATTTCTCACAATTTACGATGGTTGTGGCATCCCAAGGTCACTTGATCATCATTTGTGACCTTCCAGCCAGCTTTCGACAACTGAAGTCAGTGGGGGAAGCCAGATTCATTTAACAACTGTGGCAAGAAGGGTCATAAGATCAGGTGCAATCCCATGGTAATTCACTTAATGACAGCTGAACAATGAAAGTTCTTGTCCTAGTCAAGCTTGCCTGGTAGTCATAGGTAAAGATGTTTTGTGGTTACCAACAAATGATTTTTGTTTTATCTAATAATAGTGTTATAACTTATCCAGCTTTTTGTAATCATTTACATACTCTTTATTATTTCTGTTGTCCCTAAATTTTGAATGCTGATAATTAAGGAGTTACAGGCTAACATCATCTGGGAAAACAAGATTGGGAAAAATTAACCTTAATACTTTTTGGATGGATGGAGACACACACACAGACAGACAGACAGACAGACAGACAGACAGACAGACAGACATAGATATATATGGATGTGTGTGTGTGTGTATCTGTCATTTTTTTGCTTCTTAAAAATCCATAGCTATTTTGATTGTATTTCTGCATCTTGAAAAAAAAAGTTTCTCAAAGTTTACACATGTATAAAATATATTAGTTATGTTACTTACAGTAAAATTTAAAAAAAACATAATTTTTAATAGCATTTATGTTTTTGATATTGAAATTCTGGCCTCAGTTGTGCTTCCATAATTATAATGTTTAGTCTTTTTAACTTTAGACAGGAGCTGGTAAGACTTATACAATGGGCACAGGATTTGATGTCAATATAATGGAAGAGGAACACGGTATTATACCGCGAGCTGTAAAACATCTGTACAAGTGCATTGAAGAGAAAAAGCGTGCAGCTATTCAGCAAGGGCTTCCACCTCCAGAATTTAAAGTCAATGCTCAGTTCTTAGAGGTAAGTCTTTATAATAGAATAGATATTTAAGTATTTGTTTGTAATCATTATTACAGAGCTCCCTGTTGCCGTGTGCGTAAGGAAATAAATTAGATTAATACTTTTATTTATTTTAGTTGGGAAAATAGGAAGGGCATTGAAATTTGGTTCATACTGGGAATCTCTGCATTATGGAACAGTCTAAAATTATACTGCTGTAAACACAAACTGCACAGTGTCCAAACTTCCCATTCCAATAAATCATACAAGATTAGTAAAGTATAATTTAAAGTCAAGAAAAACCTTTGCAATATTGATCAGTAAGATGTCTCCTCTCTCTTTATATGCCAAAGAAATAAAACAAGATTTGTCTTGTCTTGAACACATGCAATTTTGAAGGGTGTTTCCTTTTTAAATGCCTCTAAATATAGCGTTCAGAATTGATATGCAGAATGTTCAAATTACAGTTGCCTAAATTTATACAGCTTCAGACATAGGATTCTCACCTTTTTTGTCAAAGTACGGTAGCAATTGGAGTGTGTGTGTGTATCTGTACATGTATACATGCAACACAAACACAGATAGCATGCATACATTTTGCTGTTGAAAAAAAAACCTAATGCAATTCCAGAAGTTAAGATTGACAATTATATGTCAACCTAATTGAATATTAGTTGGGTATACAGTATTAGTGTATATCTGATATTCTTAATTGAAAGCATTGGGTTGAAGCTTTTTAGCTAGTTATATGTAACAGATATAAATGTACAGATTAATGCCTTTTGATTCTTTGATTTTGGTTTATAAATTCTTTGAGATTTAAATTGTTGCTACCATATTTTGTAGAGAAAGTGGTAGGCTATGAGCAAAATAAAAACATTGCAGTTGATAATTAAAATGTTTATGATTATTATTAGAATAATGTCTGGGATCCAGAAATAAGATTTGAAAATATTTAAAATAATAGAAAAATATTAAGTAAATATAAAAATGTTTTTAGAAAAATAAAATCCCATTCATTTTCAGCATCATGGAATTAACAGAAAGACTAAAAATAGGTGAGATTTTTAAATGAAAAGATGGTGCAAAGCTATATTAAACAAATTATATTGAATTCACACTACTAATTAAACAGATTGACAAATAAGCTGTTTTATATGACATCATGGATGATACAATTCTTTAATTAAAAGAGACAATGACAAACAATTTCCAAAATCTTGCCAAGAAAACTGCAAGATCTTGGAACCTTGCAGTCGCCCGGAAGTCCACAGATTTGAAGGCAACCCCCAAAGACTTAGTAGCATCCTTTTCCTCTAGTGTAGCGGTTCTCAACCTGGGGGTCGCGATCCCTTTGGGGGTCAAACGACCCTTTCACAGGGGTCAGGAGACTGCACCCAGACCGCCCTTTGGGTTCTTCTATCCTCTGCACATGCGCAGAACGCTTTGCGCATGCACAGAGGGTAAAATAACCCAAATGGCGGTGGGTGCGGCGATGGGGTGGGTCACGGCGGGGGGCGGGTCACGGGTCGCGGCATTAGGAAGGTTGAGAACCACTGATCTAGTGACATTTTTTTGAAATTTAAGTTATAGTTTGAAGGATTTATTTTTTTATTGTTGCCTTTTTTCTTTTCATAAATAAATGAATCATGAAGAGTTTGATTATTAGATTACATAGTTTGATACCAAGACCCCTGTCATTGAATTTCAAAGCTTTTCTCTAAATCCTTCTTAGTCGTCTTTAACTTAAAGGGGATTTTTTTTGCATAACAATAAGGCTTTGCTGTCATTTTGAATTAATTCAAATTAAATATAATTATATAATTAAATATAAAAAGCAATACCTTTCTTAGGCTAACTTGTACTTTACAGAGTAAACTTCTTAGGGGGCATGTTATGAATGATGCATTTAGTTAGTTAACTGTTGCATTCTGTTAAACAGCTTTTTACTCTCAGTAACATCATTTCCCCCTATTAATTTAGCTTTACAATGAAGAAGTACTTGACCTGTTTGATTCAACACGTGATATTGATTCAAAGAACAAAAAGTCAAATATCAAAATCCATGAAGATTCAGCAGGAGGAATATATACAGTGGGAGTCACAACACGGACCGTGAACGCAGAATCAGAGGTGCCCGTGTACAAAATGACACTATTTCTTGAAAACAACTAAAATATTTAATTATTTATATTTCATTTTCCTTTCCAGGAAATTACGTCAGCACACAAGAGTGCTTTCATTTTTATCCTTATGTACTAACTTTAGAGTGAGAAGTTATAATTGGCTTAAGTCACCAAGGGAGTTTCGTAACTTTTAGCCCTAAGTCCAGCACTTAAGTTATATTGGTCTGCAGCCCAAAGCAGCCTTAGTAATATTGTGTTTTTTAGGTATCTACTCTCTTAGCTTTTTCCAACTTTGCTCCAGAAGTACCAAACTCAAGTTCTGTTATTTCTGCTGCTATGGAGAAATGCAGAACAAAGTAAGATACGATAATAGCTTGCTGCGACAGTCTCTTCTGAGCATGTGAGAACTGTAGCAGTAGCTCTTTTCTGGTTCCCTGTTTCCCAGGCTGTTGCTGAAGTTACATTAAATATTCAAAGCACAGTTACAGGGAACAGAGAATGAGAGAGAGGCACTACAAGGGGACATTGTTAGCATACTTGGAGTTACTATAACAACATAAGGTAGTCTTCTATTCACTGGAAACTGATTTATTTTTGCACTCCTGAGATTTAGCTGAATCCAGTATGTTCCAGGGGTGAAATACAGAAGATTCTGACAGGTTCTAGAGAACCAGTAGTGGAAATTTTGAGTAGTTCGGAGAACTGATAGCGGAAATTTTGAGTAATTCGGAGAACCGGCAAATACCACCTCTGGCTGGCCCCAGAGGGGGGTGGGAATGGAGATTTTGCAATATCCTTCCCCCAGGAGTGGGGAGGGAATGGGGATTTTGCAGTATCCTTCCCCTGCCACGCCCACCAAACCACACCACGCCCACCAAGCCACACCCACAGAACCGGTAGTGAAAAAAGAATTGGATTTCACCACTGTGTTCTGTGATACATCTGGGGAAAAAAGCCTTCTTTATATATCCCTGATAATTAATTATACGGTTCTGTAGATATCTACTGAGAACATAGGAAAGGTCACATTACTTTTGACTCTGCTGGCACAGACCTCCTATAAGTTTGGGAATGGGATGGAAGCTGGTGAATAGGTTACAACAATTTCTATTACATCATTTCAAGGAGTTATCTAAGGTTTGCTTTAGCACAGGGGTGTCAAACTCACGTCGTCACGGCAGCGTCACATGACGTATCGGGACTTTTTCCCCCTTTGCTAAACCGGGCGTGTGCATGGCCAGCATGTGACACATCTGGCCCGTGGGCCACGAGTCTGACAGCCCTGCTGTAGCAGATTATGAGGGATAGCAACGGTTTGGAATGATGTACAATTAAAAACATTGTTTCTAAGTAATCAGGAAAAATCAATATAAAAATACCGTGTTTCTCCAAAAATAAGACCCTGTCTTACATTTTTGAACCCTGAAATAAGCGCTTAGCCTTATTTTCAGGGAGGTCGTATTATTTTGGGGCGGCGTGGAGCAAGACGAGGCTCCTCTTGCCGTCTTACCTGATTTCCAGCTCTGTATCCCTAACCTTAACCAGAGGAAATGGTATTTTGGGGGGAGGGCTTATTTTCGAAGAAACACGGTAGTAAGTTTTTAACAGTTCCACATTGCTAAACTTAATTGGTTCTGATGGGTGCTTATACTTTTAAAAATGTTAATCAGTCACTCTTTTCCTGCCCATTTGTACAGATGTTGCAGTGCTTAAAGCTGGGGGCTTTATCTCGAACTACTGCCAGCACACAGATGAACGTCCAGAGCTCACGTTCACATGCCATCTTCACTATCCACTTATGCCAGACTAGAGTTTGTCCGCCACTTGATGCTGTAGGTATCTCAGGAAGTGATGTGGAGTCTTTATTCAAGGAATATCTTTGCATCCAAATTTAATAAATAAGAGAGTTATGTGGTGTTTTTAATGTCTTTGGCTCTCAGAGGTCATTACATGAACTTAGTATATTGGGAATATATTTCAGCTGTATAAATCCTATACTAGCATAATTCAATATGGTCATGCTTGGAATTTATATATATATTTTTATATATTTTTATGTTTTTTATTTTTTTATTTTTTTATTTTATTTTATTTTTATTTTATTTTTTATTTTATTTTATTTATTTTATTTATTTTTATTATTTTTATTATTTTGTTTTTTTTATTTTATTCTATTATTCTATTATTTATTTATTTATTTTTATTTTTATCTATCTATATCTATCTATGTTCTAATTTGCCTCAATATTGAGATTTTAGAACATCTAATCTAAAATTTAAAACATTATCTATCTATCTATCTATCTATCTATCTATCTATCTATCTATCTATCTATCTATCTATCTATCTATCTATCTATCTATCTTCCCATCTCATATAGAGGTGATTCTAGGCAGCTTACAATGATAAAAAACATGAAACATTTTCATTTCTTTTCTTCCAATCAAGGGCAGTTCACATGAAGCAAATCACTGTCTCCAGTTCCAATACAAAAAAGGATGCTGAGACTAGAAAGAGTGTAGAAAAGAGCAAAAAGGGAGATCTCTGAGATGGAAGGTTTAGAACTAGGAAGTATAAATAAAGTAAAACAATGATAATAGGGTCTGGAGATTAAACTATGTGATAAATGGTTAAGGGAACTAGGTATGTGTAGCCTAGTTCATGATAGCTGTCTTCTAGTACTTGAGGGATAGTGGCAGAGAAGAGGGGATTGACCTGTTCTTCAAAGCACCTGAGGGCAGGACAAGAAGCAATGGGTGGAAGCTTGTTAAAGAGAGACCCAACCTGGAATTAAGGAGAAATTTCCCGACAGTGAGAATAATTAATCAATGGAACAGCTTGCCTTCTGGAGTTGTGGCTGCTCCATCGCTGGAAGTTTTCAAGAATAGACTGAACAACCATTGTCCAGAATGGTATAAGGTCTCCTTCCTTGAGTAAGGGTTGGACTAGAAGATCTCCAAGGTCCCTTTCAGCCCTATGATACCATGATCTTCTCTGACAAAGCCCATGTATGGGTAATCTGAAGTATTTCAAAAGCAGCTTTTCAGCTGCTTTTTGTCTTTCGTTATCTTAAAGATTATCATAAAGAAAGCCAAATGCAGAAATATAATGATCTGTGATTTAAATAATAATAATGTTTACTTACGTGGTCTCTGTTGGTATTTTGTGCAGCATGGTTTTACTATAATTTGATATAATTCTTTTTTTTCCACAGTATAAGTGTTTTTGTTTCTGTTGCTTATTGTAGGACAATGTGACAGACAACAGAATAATAATGGAGTCCTCAGAGCTGAATGAGTTTGAAACTCTTACCGCTAAGTTTCATTTTGTGGATCTGGCAGGATCAGAACGATTAAAACGTACAGGGGCAACTGGAGAACGAGCCAAAGAAGGCATATCTATCAATTGTGGACTTGTAAGTTTAAATTCCTGTTCTACCTTGTCAGTAATCACACCCACATAAGGGGATGCAGAAATCTTTAATATAGAGGATGAGCCTTTTTTTTATAAAGTCACCCAGCTGGTTTTCATGCCTAAGGCAGGTGTTGTGGCCTGTCGCCCGCCAGCCCCTCGAGCAGCTGAATCAGATGAGGAGGCGTGGGAGTCAGGGTCAACATCAAGGCAACCTGAGAGCTCCGAAGAGGAAGAGGGAATGGAGCTTTCAGAGAGAGAGACAGAGGCGGAGCCTGGGCCGTCCGTCAGCCCTCAGATGGAGAGTCAACAGCCCCCAGGTCTCGAGGTGGCTGATGAGGAAGAGGAGGAACAGTTGGGCCCAGTGCCTGACGTGCGGATGTGCAGAAGGCAGAGGAGAGGAGAGCAGTGGAAATCTATGGGCCGATCCTTGGGATGGAAGAGCCACCGCTGTTAGCGAAGCCCCACCCTAGCTCTGGGGATAAAAGGCAGGGGGCGGAAATGAATAGGTGTGGCAGACAACTATTCATCTCCCGGCCGGACAGACTTGTTAGCCTGTGTTGAGAGAGAAACTTTTTGCTGGGGCTGCTGGCGCTCCTAATAAAGGAATCATTGATTTAAATACAGAAGGTTTGTTGTGTTTGGGGAGCTGGGTCAGAACAGCAGTCTAGAACTTAGAGCCATGATGGTGCAGTGGTTAGAATGTGGTATTGCAGGCTAACTCACTGCTCACTGCCAGAGTTCGATTCTCACCGGCTCAAGGTTGACTCAGCCTTCCATTCTTCTGGTAAAATGAGGACCCAGATTGTTGGGGGCAATATGCTGATTCTGTAAACCACTTAGAGAGGGTTGTAAAGCACTGTGAAGAGGTATATAGGTCTAAGTGCTATTGCTATTTCCTACTCAAAAAAAAAAATAACAACCCCTGAAGCATTTCATTGAAGGATCTTATCAATTTGTCATGCTACCTTTCTCCTCTAAAGGTCTGTAAACAAAATGCAGTATCAGCTGAAACTAAGGTATTCAATTCACAGAAATGCCCATGAAAAAAATAGACTGCAATGAAATTTGCAGAGCTGTGGTGTATGGAAAGAGATTTTTTTTCCACAGATTGTGCTACACAATTCTTGAGCTACTTGATTTTTGGCAGTGATGGTGGTTTGATGGTGGTTTGATTTCATTTGTGCTTACATATGTTTGTGAAGGTTTTCTTCTTTTTTTGACCAATGAGATTTTTATATTTTCAGCTGGCATTGGGCAATGTAATAAGTGCCCTGGGAGATAAGAGCAAGAAGGTGACTCATGTACCATACAGAGATTCAAAATTAACACGACTATTGCAAGATTCTCTTGGAGGGAATAGGTATGAGCAAATATTTAATTAAATAAATCTTGTTTGAAAGCAAGAATGAAAAACTTTGATTGACTTGCTGTTGTATAGCTGCATTTAAATATTTTTTGTACTTTAAAGAAATGTTAAATGGCAGAATTCTTTTTATGACCTTGTAAATCATACATTATATAGCCATTTATTTTTAAGAACAAGCAGAAATAAAACTGGTTTTATAGAATACAAATAAATTATTTTCTTTTTAAAAATTACATCTTCCAATGAACATAGAATAATAGAGTTGGAAGGGACCTTGGAGGTCTTCTAGTCGAACCCCCTGCTCAAGCAGGAGACCCTATGCCCGTGATGGCGAACCTATGGCACAGGTGCCACAAGTGGCACGCAGATCCATATCGGTGGACACGCGAGCTCAGGTCCGGCGTGCATGTGTGCACCAGCCGGCTGATTTTTGGGCCTTCTGGGCCCACTGGGAGTCGGGAAACAGGCTGTTTCCAGCCTCCAGAGGGGGTGGGGAAGGCCGTTTTTGCCCTCCCAAGGCTCCTAGAAAGGCTCTGGAGCCTGGGGAGAGCGAAAAATGGGCGTGCCATTGCATGCTGGGAGCAGGGGGGGGTCATGCGTGCATGTGCGGGAGTGCATGGAATTATGAGTGTGGGCACGCACACACGTAATCCCCCACATTCCCCCCCCCTTTTGGCACGCGAACCAAAAAAGGTTCGCCATCACTGCCCTATGTCATTTCAGACAAATGATTGCCCAGTTTTTTTTTTAAGCTTCCAGTGACGGAGTACCCACAACTTCTATAATACAACCAAGCTATTCCATTGGTTGATTGCTCTCACCGTTAGGAATTTTCCCGTTAGTTATAGGTTCCTTCTCTCCTTGGTTAGTTTCCATACATTGTTTCTTGTCTTGCCTTCAGATGCTTTGGAAAATAGGTTGACCCCCCTTGTCTTTGTATGAGCCCCTCAAACATTGGAACACTGTTATCATGTCTCCCCAGTCTTTTTTTTTCATTAGACTAGACATGCCCAATTCCTGTAACTGTTCTTTGTATGTTTTAGCCTCCAGCTCCCTAATAATTCTTGTTGCTCTTCTTTGCACTCTTTTTTCAGAATCTCAACATCTTTTTTATATTGTGGTGACCAGAACTAGATGCAGTATTTCAAGTGTGGTTTTACCAAGGCTTTGTGAAGTGGTACTAGAACTTCACATGATCTTGATTCTGTCCCTTTGTTAATGCAGTCTACGATTGCATTGGCTTTTTTGGTTGCTGCTGCATGTCAGCCCTGAAGTGAGTCTGGCTGAAGCCGTCTTGGAGGTTCCAGGATTGTCACACAACGGCACTGACACTGCACACTGTTGATTCATATTTAAGTGATTGTCCACTAGGACTTCAAGACCCCACTCACAGTTACTAGCATTAAGTCAATTTTCACGTAGTCTGTACCTATAGAGTTGGGTTTTCTTACCTAAGTGTAAGAATTGAATTTCATTTTGTTAATAGGGCCCAGTGTTCAAATCTGTCAAGATCATATTAGAACTTGAGCTTGTCTTCTGGGGTGTTGACTATTCCTACCAGGTTAGTGTCGTCTGCAAATGTGATGAGTTTCCCTTCAATTCCCTCAACTAAATCATTTATGAAGTTATTGAAGAGTACTGTACTTAAACGGAACCTTTGGGTACCCCACTTATTTCTTATATCTTATTTTGTTCAAAGTCTTAGCTTTCCTAACTTCATCTTTGCAGGTTTGGGCTATTTGTTGGTATTCTGCCTTAGCAATGTGTCCCTATTTCCATTTTTTTGTACTTATGTTTTTTTCTTTCAGTTGGTTTGAGAGTTTTTTATGCAACCATCCTGTTTTTTTCTTGTGTTGCTTGTTTTTCTTTTTTAGTGGTATTACTCTGGAGTGGGCTTTTATAATCATATTTTTCAGTTATTTCCTCCTTAAGATTTTCATCCATTGAATCTTTTCCAAGCTCTCTCTGAGTTTGTTAAAATCTGCTCTTTTAAATTCTAAGATACTGGTCTGAATGAGACAAAATAATATTGATTAGGTTCAGTTTAAGGTTTCAAGTTGTGTTTTTCCTTTGAAGAAGGAAAGAACTCCAGATGAAGAAAGTTACCTAGATTTACAATGATTGGATGGAAATTATGTTATAAATTTTATGTTATGTTATTAAGTTATAAATAGCTTAGCATTTTTATTTAAGATGGGCAAAGGTAGATAGATGGGCAGATGCCTAATATTTAATTCTATTACATTTGTAAACTAAAGTAGCACCAGAAAGACTTTGAGATTTGTCCGTCTCGATCTCTTACAATACCTTGTTTTCTATTACTGTTCCCAGGGTTCAACTGTCCCACTTTTTATTTCAGCCCACGGAACAAAATCCCTTCTGACCGTTCTCCTAATTGTATTTTTTTAGTGTTATAATAGCAAGAGGAAATGTAAGAGAGAAAAATAAAAAGCTTGAGTCATATTGTGGTGACTAAAGACACAAGATATTAATTTTCACATATAATTATTGATGTGAATTTTCAGTAATTAGTAATCTGCATTTAAGTTAATGTTTAATAATTACAGGTTATCACATGCAAAATCATCACACCATTGGTTATTTGATTTTAATATTATAATGTTCCCTCTGCTGCTCAACAGCAATAAACATATAGTCCTCAATGGAACTACAATGGAATTACAAGAGCTGATGTGGCGCAGTGGTTATAGTGCAGCACTGCAGGTTACTTCAGCTGACTGCTAGCTGCAGTTAAGCTGTTCAAATCTCATCGGCTCAAGGTTGACTCAGCCTTCCATCCTTCTGAGGTTGGTAAAATGAGGATCCAGATTGTTGGGGGCAATATGCTGACTCTGTAAACTGCTTAAAGAGGGCTGTAAAGCACTATGAAGCGGTATATAAGTCTAAGTGCTATTTCTACAGCCACATGGAGGGAAACATGCAGTGGGGTACCTAAAGATTCTGTCTTGGGCCCAGTACTCTTCAACATCTTCATAAATGAGCTAGATGAGGGGATAGAAGGAGAACTTGTCAAATTTGCAGCTGACGCCAAGCTGCGGGGAATAGCCAACACTTTAGAAGATACACTCAAGATTCAGAAGGATCTTGACAGACTTGAACACTGGGCCCCATCCAACAAATTGCAGTTCAGTGGTGAGAAATGTAAGGCCTTACCCATAGGCAGGAAAAACCAAATTTACAGGTATAAAATATGTGATACCTGCTCAACAGAAACAACAGTCAGAGAGATCTAGGCGTCCTAGTGAATGGCCACTTAGGTACGAGCCAGCAGTGTGCTACTGCTGTGAAAAAAGCTAATGCAGTCCGATGTTGTGTCACTAGTTTCAACATCATATGATTATGCTGCACTGGTGAGACCACACTTGGAATACCACAGTTCTGGTCACCACG
The DNA here is from genome assembly GCA_023053685.1 of Diadophis punctatus similis. Classification (NCBI taxonomy): domain Eukaryota; kingdom Metazoa; phylum Chordata; class Lepidosauria; order Squamata; family Dipsadidae; genus Diadophis; species Diadophis punctatus. The sequence continues at coordinate 72,849,324 of JALIGW010000004.1, read as the reverse complement.
ATACCAAAAGCATATTAAGACCCGAGAAAGAAGGTAGAGAAGAGCAACAAGTGTGATAAGGGATCTGGAGGTTAAACTGTACGATGAACCATTGAGGGAACTAGGCATGCCTAGTCTAACAAAGAGAAAGACTAGGGCGGGGGTCGGCAACCTTAAACGCTCAAAGAGTCCTAACCGGAAGCCCCCATTCAATTCTGGAGCCGACCGGAAATCCTGTTCCCCTACCATAGAGTTTCCTCCTAGCTCGGCATCCTTTTTCCTCTGCCGACCAGAAGTCCAGTTCTTCCACCATACAGTCTTCTCCTAGCACAGCATCCTTTTTCCTCTACCTGTCCTAACCAAAAGCCCTATCAATTGTGGATCCGATCGGAAAACCCGCCCCTTGCCATAGAATCTCCTCCTGACGTGCCATGCTTCCCCCCCCCCAACTGGAAGTTCCTCTCAAAATTGTGGCACCAACCAGCGATAGGGAGCCGCAGCAGAGGGATGAAAGAGCCACATGCGGCTCCAGAGCCGCAGGTTGCCGACCCCTGGACTATGGGAACTTGATAACAGTCTTTCAGTACTTGAGGGGCTATCATAGAGAAGATGGGGTTGATCTATTTTCTAAAGAAGGGGTCTCCAACCCCCGGTCTGTGCACTGGTACCAGTCCACGGCCCGTTGGGAACCAGGCCGTGCAAGCAGCAGGCAGGCACACAAAGCTTTATTTGTGTATGTGCAGGATTAACACATACGAAACCATTCCCTCTCCCTGCCGGTCCATGAAACCAGAAAGGTTGGAGACTGTTGCTATAAAGCCCCAGAGGTAAGGACAAGAAGAAATGGAGGGAAAAACATTGAAGAGAGATTCAACCTAGAATTAAGGAGAAATTTCCTGACAGTGAGAGCACTTAGTCGGAGGAAGGGTTTATCTCCTGGAGTTGTGGTACACAATCAATGGAAGTTTTCAAGAAGAGACTGGACTGCCATTTGTCCGGAATGGTACAGGAACTCCTGCTTGAGCAGAGGGTTGGACTAAAAGACCTCCAAGGTCCATTCCAATTCTATTATTCTATGTTCTGTGCTCTTAAGTTTCTTTAAAAAAAACTTTGAAATACTTGAGTGAATGTAATATTGGAGGTTCTAGCTGTGAGGCTATCTAGCTCAGGGTTCTCCAACCTTGGCAACTTTAAGACCTGTGGACTTCAACTCCCAGAATTCCACAGCCAGCTTTGCTGGCTGAGGAATTCTGGGAGTTGAAGTCCACAAGTCTTAAAGTTGCCAAGGTTGGAGAACCCTGATATTTTCTAGCTGATAATTGTGTTTTTATGAGTACTCTACATGTATCTCTGCATGTGCATTTTTATTGGTTATTCTGTCTTTTTAACATGCTATTTAAAATCGCAACAAAGAAAAAAATTCTGGAGAGGAGAATTCTCCAGAAATTCTACACTTTTCAGCCAAAATGGCTTTTGGCACTCAAATACTTTTTTACATTTTGTTGAGAAAATGCATTCATGATTTTGTTTATATATGAAATCTAAACTTACTGGACCAATTGCAGAGAAATTGTGAATGTGTTATTCCTGATTTGCCATCAAATCTGAGAATATGTAATTGTAATTATTATCACTAGTAGCCTAGTTACAAAATGACAGAGATTTCTGTCAAGATTCGGTCTCTTCTATCAAGGTCTTGTAATTAAGCTTTTGTTTATTAATGCTTGGCAAGCAATATGTTTTTAATCACTTTAACAGTTGTTTCCAAATGATAAATAGCAGCTCTTTTTCACCTCCAGCCAAACAGTCATGATAGCTTGTGTAAGCCCTTCCGACAGAGACTTCATGGAAACCTTGAACACCTTAAAGTATGCAAACCGAGCAAGAAATATCAAGAATAAAGTGATGATTAATCAGGACAGGGCTAGTCAGCAGATCAATGCTCTGCGAAGTGAGATAACTCGATTGCAGTTGGAACTCATGGAATATAAAACGGTAACATTTATTGGGATCTGTTCCCTTTTTTAAATAAAAGCAAATTTATTATAATTATCTTTGCTGTAATGTAATGTGAATAATTACACTTTGAAACGCCTCACTTGTCCCCCTCCCTCTGCCTCAAGTGCCAGAGTGAGTTGCCTTAGGACTGGCAGACAGGTTTACCCAGCGCATTCCATTGCACCTTTTACCTTTGAATCCAAGGTCATCTTCTTTATAATTCTAATTCATGCATGTTCCTGTCTGTTAAAAGGCCCAAGTTGCAAGAAAGGAAAGAACGTTTACAATTCACAGCTAGTAGAAATAAAAGCACAGATAGTCCATGTTTAACAGCTTCTTTGTTTAGAGCAGGGTTCGGCAACCTTAAACACTCAAAAAGCCACAAAGGTCCTAACCAGAAGCCCCCCCCCCCATTCAATTCTGGAGCCAACCGGAAGTCCAGTTCCCCCCACCATAAAGTCTCCTCCTAGTGTGGCGTCCTTTTTCCTCTGCCGATCGGAAGTCCGGTTCCTCCACCATAGACTCTCCTCCTAGCGGGGCGTCCTTTTTCCTCTACCTGTCCTAACTGAAAGCCCTATCAATTGTGGAGCCGGCCAGCAACAGGGAGCCGCAGCAGAGGGATGAAAGAGCCACATGCGGCTTCAGAGCCGCGGGTTGCTGACCCCTGGTTTAGAGACTATTTGCTTGCAGGTCAGTAAATTGACATTTTTAAATTTTTTAAAACTTTAAAATGACACATTTTAAAGTTGCTAGAACTGAAAAAAAAACTAGGCTGTAGCGATAAATCTTGAAAGCTAGACGGTGCTTTCAAGATTAATAAGACACTTGTAATTTAATTTTTGAATATATCCAGTCAAAGACAATACCATCTGTGGAATCCTTGGTGTACTTTGAGCTTGGTTGGTTGGTTGGTTGCAGACTTTGCAAACAAGCAACCAAGTCCAAAGAGCACCAAGGATTCCACATTTCAGTCCTGAAATATACATGTTCTTTTCTCTTTAGAATAGTATCATCTAAAATGGGTGTCAAACTCGCAATGACACGTCGTCGCGTGACATATTGCAACTTTCCCCCCCTTCGCTAGACCGGGGGTGGGAGTGGCCATCATGTGACGCATCTGGCCCACGGGCTGCAAGTTTGACACCCCTGATCTAAAAGATTACAAGAACCCTCACTAAATAGATTCATGGATTTTCGTTTGAAATATTTTAGACACTGAAAAATCTGGATTGGTCCATTACAGCCAGATAATTGAAAAAGCTTTGACATGATGATTCTCATAATACTATAGGGCTAAAGACCAATGGCCACTTTTTCAGTGACTGTCATTGTGATGGCATTGGACAATTGGTTGTTATGACCGCTTCTTGCTGTTGCAGCATCCTCAAAGTCACCTGAATGCAATGCAAGAGCTTGGAAACCAGCTCACTCTTACAACGTTTGCAGTGACCAGCAGTCACATGACCACCATTTGTGACCTTCCCACAAGCAAAGTCAATAAGGAAGACAGTAGGGAAGGTTGAAACTTGCTACCACTTTTTCTCAAGCAGCCCTGCTACAGAGTACAGAATCCCAGTAGTTGATATTCATGCCACAGCACCCCTTCCCCCAACCAGCTGCCCTTGGACAGCAGTATCTCCTAAGCCTGCATGTCTGTAGTCATCCAGGTCATGTGCCAAAGGTGCTTTTTCAGGAGGCAACTGGACTTTCTTGTTTTTTCTTTTGAAGACGTTTTGCTTCTCATCCAATAAGCTTCTTCAGTTTTGAAAGGATATTGAGGAATGGAAGGATTTATATTCCTTGCAGACAGCTGGTAATCTGCGTCCTTTTAGAGCAGCGGTTCTCAACCTGGGGGTCGCGACCCCTTTGGGGGTCGAACGACCCTTTCACAGGAGTCGGGAGACTTCGCCCGGACGCCGCCATTTGGGTTCTTTTACCCTCTGCGCATGCGCAGAATGTTTTGCACATGCGCAGAGGGTAAAAGAACCCAAATGGTGGTGGTGGGGCAGGGATCGCGGCGCCAGGCGTGGCGGCGGGGTGGATGGGCGCAGCATTAGGAAGGTTGAGAACCACTGTTTTAGAGGGACCTTGAAGCACTTGGAGGTTTATCTGTGTCCTCGGGGTCACCTGACTAATGCTAATGGTTCCTGTAGTCTGCAGTTTTTCCTCTGGAAATCCATTTCCATTCCCACACCATTCAAAGATTGTTCATCCCAAATTGTATAGCTAAAAGTCTGTAGAGATTCTCAGTCATCCAGGTCATGGTGCGTCCTACACGATACAATTTGGGATGAACAACCTTTGAAATGTGTGAGAGTAGGAATGGAATTCCAGAGAAAAAATTGCAGATTACAAGAATTAGGAGCACTACTCAGGTGACCCTGAGGACACAGATAAACCTCCAAGTGCTTCAACGACCCTCTAAAAGAATGCAGATTACCAGCTGTCCACAAGGAATATAAATCCTTCCATTCCCCACTATCCTGCCAGAGTTGAAGAAGCTTCTTGGATGAGAAGCGAAACCTCTTCAAAAGAAAAAACAATAAAAGTCCAGTTGCCTCCTGAAAAAGCACCTTTGGGACTAAGCCTGCATGTACTTGCCACAGCACCCTGCTAACTCACTCCATAGTACTCATCCACCCACTGGCCTGCTTGTGAGCCATGGTGAGCCAAACTTCCTGCTTGCTTTCTCATTGACTTTGCTTGTCAGAAATTGGCATGAAATTGCAAATTGTGGTCATGTGAGGTCTTCACTTAAGGACCCACAATTCTCACTCAAGGATGGGAACCGGACTGCCAAAATTGCCATTGCTAAGCAATGGAGTCATATGATATCATGCTATATGATTGCATAGCTTAAGGGATGGAAATTCTGGTACCAATTACCATTGTTAAGTGGGGTCTTTCTGTATCATGTAAGAGTAGTTGAGCACATTTGAAGCATGTATGAAACATTTTAATATAATTTTATTCCAAACAAACTATAATTCAAGTGTTCAGAACTAGGTAAGATGCTACATTGACAGTTTCCCTGTTTTTTTTTTTAGAAGAAATCTTGTTAAGACACTGCTTTCTTTTTTTTTTTTAAGGGTAAAAAGATTATTGATGAGGAAGGTGTGGAAAGTATTAATGACATGTTTCATGAAAATGCCATGCTGCAAACAGAGAACAACAATCTGCGAGTTAGGATAAAGGCAATGCAAGAGACTATAGATGCTTTGAGAGCTCGAATCACACAGGTTGCCTGTGATCAGGTCAACGAGGTCCTTGCTAGAGCAGGTAATGTGTACTTTTATCACTTAAATTGCTGTATGAATTAAGGTCTGTAAGAAGTTCTGGTGGGTTTGCTAGAAAAAGGGAAAAAAATAGATCCAAATGCACAGGTACAGAATAGGTGGTACCTGGTTCAAGAGCTAGTAACTCTGAGAGGGATCTAGGTGTCCTAGTGAACAGCAATGTTCCCTGTAATATCAGAAAACGGCACACGGCAATTAGAAACTGCCGCGCGGCGTTCTCTTTTCATCTGCGTGGCCGCACAGGCACGCAGCCTCTGTCATTAGAAAATGCCGCGCGGAAGTTAGAAAATGCCGCGTACCGTTCTCTCATTATGTGCGCGGCTGCGCGCCTTAGAGGGAACAGTGGTGGACACCCACCTAAGTATGAGCCAGCAGTATGTTGCAGCTACCAAAAGAGCCAATGCAGTCTTGGGCTGCATCAACAGAGGGATAGTATCAAGATCATGTGAAGTAATAATACTGCTGCACTGGTGAGGCCACACTTGGAGTACCGCATCCAATTCTGGTTATTGTGGTATGTTGAGACCCTAGAAAAGGTAACAGAAAAGAGCAATGAAGATGATAAGGACCCTGGTGGCTAAATTGTATGATGGACGGTTGAGGGAGTTATTGATGTCTAGCCTATCGAACAGAACGATTAAAGGGTATATGATAATTGTCTTCCAGTACTTGAGGGGCTGTCACAGAGAAGAGGAGATTGACTTATTTTCAAAAGCGCCAGAGGGCAGGACAAGAAGTAATGGGTAGAAGCTTGTTAAAGAGAGATCCAACCTAGAAGTAAAAATTTTCTGACAATGAGAATAATTAATCAATGGAATAATTTGCTTCCCAGAATTGTGGGTACTCAGTCACTGGAGGTTTTCAAAAATGATTGGACAACCATTTGACTGGGATGGCATAAGGCTGCTGCTTTGAGCTGGGGTTGAACTGGAAGACCTCCAAGGTCCCTTCAAACCCAATGATTCTGTGAAACTTCAGACTGGTTTATTTAAATGTTTTGATATCCTTGTGCAAGTACAGTACATTTAAAAACCATGTATTTTGTGTCCATCTAGTATTCAACTTAACAACTCAATCTTGTTCCTTTTTACAGGAGAGGGTAATGAAGAAATCAGTAATATGGTTCATAACTACATCAAGGAAATTGAGGATCTCAGGTAGTATCTGATATTGTTATAATTTTGGCTTGGTTGTGTATGATTAGAATATAAAGGATTGTGGCTATTTTTTTTAATTTTTGAGACAGTGTCTCAAAATGGCTCCAGGTCCTGGATGACAAGTTCCAGAGTTCACAGCCAGCATGGTTTCTTTTTCATTAGGATGGCATAATATTTGAACCCAGACAAATTGTGACAGTCTAAACTCCTGTTTATGAAGTAGGCTGATTTATTTAATAATCTGTGGTTAGTAAGATGTCAGATGTTGGTAAGATGTAGTATACAGTATATTGTAACACTAAATTGTAGTTGAGTCCATTTTTCCATCTCCCCCATATAAATGTGCTAAAGTAAAATTAAAAAATAAATTATTGGAGTTCTCATATCTCACTAAGCCATTGCTTGTTTAAACCAGCTTTTATAAGTTCAGTACATTAATCATGTTACTGAATTATTTCTGATTTGTTCCAAGGAAAACTAGTTTTGCATTGTGGTTTACTAATCTAAGAAACTTTATTCACTAATCTTATTTTCTCATCCCGATGAACGAAAAGCTTACAAACACTGGCCATATACCTACTTGCTTGTCCATATTCTTTTAACAGCATATAAGAATTTGGTATGAAGAAGAAAACTGCTTTGTTAAAAATGTTATATAATAGTACAAATATTATTGCGACTATTGTTTGTCTGTCTTCATGCAATTCCGCATGCCGTTTTTTGCATTTATGTGAACAAATTGCTTAGAATTTTGAATAAGCTATTGCATTCTTAATTAGTTAATTTTTTATTTGAGTTTTTCTTCTGCCGCCTTCTCAATATATTTTTCTTCTTCAAGAGCTAAGCTACTGGAAAGCGAAGCAGTGAATGAAAACCTTCGGCGAAACTTGTCAAGAGCTTCAACAAGGTCAACATTCTTTGGTGGAACCTCAGCGTTTTCTGCTTCGATGCTTCCCTCTGATAAGGAGACGATTGAAATCCTAGATATGGCTAAAAAAGATTTAGAAAAACTGAAGAAAAAGGAAAGGAAGAAGAAAAAAAGGTAGAAGTTAAAACTGAACATTGAGTGCTCCTTAACTAGCTGAAATCTTTAATTAGATTATTTATATGAATCTTGCCATCCATCTTGCAAACAGGCAAGGACTTTATGGTCAGTAATACAATGAGTCTGGCCCACAATTCTTATATTTATAAGACAATAGCAAATAACATTCTTGAAGATACATGTAAACCAGGACAACTTCTTTGGATTTAAATTTGAAAATAAAATACATAACACTGCACAGGTTAAATTTGCATAGGATGCTTACCTAGTTTGTGGTGAAGTGTATCATGGGAACCCATCCAGTATAGTTAGTTTATGGTTGAGTCTTGTGAACCTAGGCAGTTGGCTAATTCAGTTAATAGTAGTTAAGGTACACCATGGAATACTGTAATGTGTCATGGAGTCACAACCATAATCTACAACATGCTAGATTTACACGCTGATTTGGGTAGCTATTAGGATTTCCTTTAATATTGAGATTGGCATATTTTGGTTTTTTTTCCCCATACTCGACTTATACCTGCCTTGCTGTGTCACTTCATTTCATATTACTTTATGTTTGTATTATTTTGCTATTCCATAACACCTTAAAAACAAATAATCTTATACCGAATTATTATATAATCAAGGCTCCAAGAAAGGTTATATATAAATACCGGTTCATCAAGAGTATATAATTTTTCTTTATAAACAGAACCACTCTTAGCTTTTGAACTAAGCTTTAAGGGGCTTCTGTTCCAAAAGTGGCCCTAGGACAAACGCTAAACTTGATTTCATTTTATTTACACTCATAGTTAATTAAATGTGACTAGGACTTTCTCTGCACTCTCAGGATTTGATAGAAGCGCAACACAGAACACTATTGCAGATTTTTTCCCTTTTGTACAAACAATGAGACATTGAAAACAAATATTTGTTTAGCATTTAGTTTTGATATCCCAGCTGTATTCTGTAACAAGAGTATTACAGAATATATTCTATATTCTCCCCATTCTGAGTCAACAATGGAGAGGGTTTTTTTTTACTGATTAATATTTTATAGCCTGTTTTTTTACCCAGATATTTATGTGCTTTATAATGTTAGCTTAATGCATCTGTCCATTACTCTGTATCTTGATTCTATCTACTTCCTAATTCAGAATTTAAAAAGTCCTTGCATATATTGATGGCAATTTTCCCTCTGTTAGTCAGGCTGCCTGCTGGCTTATTTCTAAGTGGATAAAACCTTTAATCCTCTTCATTCCTTGGGGGAATCATCTGTACAGTGTAGACTACATCTTATGATGGTCTTTGAATTTTCAGAACACTTCTCTGGACCGTGCCCCAAAACTCTTCGGCAATCTCCTCCAGATTTGCCTTCAAACTAATGAATATTCAGAAGGATAAAACAGTGCCAATCCAATTCAGGTTTATCAGCTCGCACCTTTATTTATCAAAACCAGAAATCTTCAGTAGCTGGAGCTGTCTAGAGTAATATTTGATCCCAACCATTACACCTCTGTCCTATCTCTTCCCATTTCTCATTCCCATAGTTCTTCTGGTAATCTAAGACTATACCTCCACTGCAGCGGTGGGTTCCTACCGGTGCGGTCCAGTGCACCGTTCCGGTAGGGACCCGCCGATTGCACAATTTGCGCGTGACTGCTCCGGTGCCGTCTTTTTTCTGGAATTTTTGGGCTTTTTTTGCAAGATTTTTCTTCCACATGCGTGCGCAAAACGAGATGATGCGCGCACAGCGCACCGGTAGGCAGGTAAGAGGAACTCGCCCCTGCTCCATTGCCATCTCTGCATCTGCAGCTATCCCTTCTTCCCACCTATGGTGAACACTTCCAGTGACAAACTGAACTATGTTCTACTTCCAGCTTGTCCTTATAAAAATTAGGCCAAAGCATTTGTTTGGGATTCTGCATAGATATGCAAGTAGCCAGAAGGAAACTATAGCTAAATGCAGCTGTAATAATAATAATAATAAATTAATAGGATTACCATCCAGCACTGTTGTCTGAAACCAACTGTTCCCAAAATGGGAATATTCTGTTCCTCTGAAACTTCCTGTAATGTTTAGTTTTTTGCATCCCTACTGTCCCATTATATATTTAGTACTTCCAATTTTGATAGCAATTTTTGGAAAACTCTTGGGGCACATCCAAGGCTTTCAAGGTCATATGGTCCTTTACGGTCTTAGTTATTTTTTCTCCGCCCTTATGTTAGTTGGTCATCCTTCCGTTTACAGTAAATTTAATCGACTCTGATTCTCTTCCATTTAGTTGTGTCTGGTTGTGTTTGATTCTCAAGACCTTGCAGTTTTCTGGGCAAGGTTTTTCAGATATGGTTTGCCATAGCCTCCTTCCTAGGGCTGTGACAAAGTGATTAGTCAAGGGCCACCCAGCTGGCTTTATGCTTAAGGTGGGACTAGAACACATGGTCTCCCAGTGTCTAACCCAGGGGTGGGCAAACTATGGCTCTTTGAGGACCGGTGGACTTCAACTCCCAGAATGCATGCATGGCTGGCTCAGGAATTCTGGGAGTTGAAGTCCACAGGTCCTCAAAGAAACATAGTTTGCCCACCCCTGGTCTAACCTAATGCCTTAACCCAGGGGTAGGCAAAGTTGGCTCTTCTATGACTCGTGGACTTCAACTCCCAGAATTCCTGAGCTAGCATGATTGGCTCAGAAAGTCTGGGAGTTGAAGTCCATGAGTCATAGAAGAGCCAACTTTGCCTACCCCTGCCTTAACCATTACATTAAATTAATTCTCAAGTCTTAAGATCAGCCAAACTGGAGTAGGTGACGTTATCTGCAGAAGGCTTTTAAGCAATATTTACTCACAAATAAAACAAGGGTTTTATGTTTCTTCAGTGAACTAATTATCTTATATATTAAAACGTATAAGATTTATGGACTAGGTAAATTAGTTCAAAAATAGCCACGTCCCTTTATTCAATTAAGTTAACGTGCCTTTATTTACTATGTATTTCAGTAACGTCTTCATCTCATTTCATAGTTTCAGTGCCATATTTCAGCATAAACCATTTTCTGCAATCATGTCTAACATTCCTCATTCCTTTCTTCCTGTCTCTTTTTCTCTTTTTTTTTTTTTTGCTTCTAAAGTTTTTCTTTCTGACAAGGAATAATTGACATACTGAATTATAAAACATTAATTTACTATGGCAAAATATAAAGAGTTGACTTTGTCATGGAATATATATTTAAAATATGCTGTCTTTCATTTAGAGCAGGGGTGTCAAACTCAAGGCCTGGGGGGGTAGATCCAGCCCACGGAGTGCTTAGATCTGGCCCACAGGGCCACCCTGAAAACAGTGAAGGACTGGCCTGTGGTGCCTTCTGACAGCAAAAGTGGGGCTCAGGAGGGCCGCACGCAGCCCTCCCAAGCTCCGTTTTCGCTGGCAGAGGGTTGCAAGAGGCTGTCACAGCCGAAAACAGCTCACGAGGGCCACGTACGGCTCTACCAAGCTCCGTTTTCGCTGGCAGAGCGTTGCAGGAGGCCTTTGCAACCGAAAATGGAGCTTGGGAGCCTGTTTTGGTTGGCAGAGCGCTCAGGCCACCACAGGCGCCCCGACACAAGTGACGTCAAGTTGGCCACGCCCACCCTGGGCCCCCAAGTTTGAACACAACCCTGATGCAGCCCTCAATGAAATTGAGTTTGACACCCCTGATTTAGAGGCTCAAACTTTTCTGAAGATTTTCTCCTAAAGACACTTTTGTTTCTTCTGTATTGATATAATGGAATTATAATTAACTAAGCATTTCTGCAAGGAGCAAAAGGAAGCATTGCATTCAGAACACATTCAAAACAAGTTTCAAAGAATTTACAACTTTTCTCTTAACACCTTTCTTATATGCATAATAAGGTGGTTCTCATACTGCTAAAATGGTAAACCATGGTTTTAGTAGGATGCCCAAGCAGCCTGATTATAAGGTTTTTAAAAAGGCCCTGACTCATGTTAAAATTATTTGCTGATCTGTGGAAAACAAATGGTTAGAAAGAGTAGGAACAGGAAAGAAACAAATTCATCTTCTTTGCATTTCCAATCCAGTTCAGGAATTGCAATCTACTTTAATTTTTTTTTTCAAATTGCTTGCAAAAATGTAGAGAAAGTACACACCAGAATATTGAAGTAACATTCAAAAGCATAACCTGGATAAAACTACCGGTACTTGCAAAAAATATGATCTTAGAAAATGAGTTCCTTTAGGGTTTTTATTTTGAAAAAACAACAACTGCAAACTTATATGGAAAATAATTGGGAGTTAATTTAAGCTTGAATAAATTAAAAAACGATTGAACTGAATTGGACAGGCTAGGAAGCTTATCTGCTCCCTTACATTACATTGCAGTGTTAAAGGTGTGGGCAATCATTCCAGGGTGGATATTGAAGTGCAAATGTGTTGAAGTGCAGTTCTCATTACTCCCAGCATGGCTATTATTATTTTGTAATGAATGAATTGCCTTTTTTTACTATTTATGTTTTTTTATCATCTTTTTTAAAAAAAATACTTTGAAATCCATGAGCTCATATGTCATTTTTTGTTTATCTTCTTGTTGCTCTCGCTTTCACTGTCTGGTTTGTCCTTCATTGGCTTGGTCTTCCAATACTGTACCTGGTGCTTTTGAAGGCTGCAGAAACTTGAGGAAAGCAGTCAAGAAGAACCAAGGTTGGAATGTTTCCCAGGTTTTTGATTGTCATTTGAAAATTAATGTTTGGATCACCTATAAACATATATAGATCTAGCAAAGAAGTTTCATCATATGAAATTTTTTTTGCTGGACTAATCCTTTTCCTTGTTATTAAATTACTACCTCCCCCCCCCCAAAAAATAAGTGTACATCCGGGATTGAAGTTAACCAGAGCAGTTTAAAGGAGGCTGGGTGTAAATTAAAAACCCATTTCGATAGGTACAGCAGATCACAAACATAATGCTATAACAGCAATATGGCTGTCTTTAATGGATTTTTTTTCTTGAGCGCTTACCACAAATGAATCCTGAAGTTAAAATTTAAAAATGAAGTACTCTTTCATAAATATTTGACTTCGTTAGCAAATAACCCTTTTCAGTATGACCTAGATCAGTGTTTCCCAACCTTGGCAACTTGAAGATATCTGGACTTCAACTCCCAGAATTCCCCAGCCAGCGAATGCTGGCTGGGGAATTCTGGGAGTTGAAGTCCAGATATCTTCAAGTTGCCAAGGTTGGGAAACACTGACCTAGATTAAGTTGGAGTCATATGTTTTCATCTACATGAGAACTTAACTTTCTATAGTCCCAAAGGTGCTTTTTTCAAGAGGCAACTGGACTTTCTGATTTTTCTTTGAAGAAGTTTCACTTCTCATCCAAGAAGCTTCTTCAGCTCTGACTCCAGGTGGCCTTAATGATTTGCTAAAAGAATGCAAATGACCAGCTGTCTGCAAGGGGTATAAATCCTTCAATTCCCTTCCATCCAGTCAGAGCTAAAGAAGTTTCTTTGATGAGAAGTGAAATGTCTTCAAAGAAAAAACAAAGTCCAGTTGCCTCTTGAAAAAGCACCTTTGGGATAACCGTGATCTGGATGACTGAGAATCCAGGTCACGGTTAACTTTCTATACTACACTGGATCAGGGGTGGGTTTTAACTTTCTATACTACACTGGATCAGGGGTAACTTTCTATACTACACTGGATCAGGGGTGGGTTTCACTTACCTTCGCCACCGGTTCGCATCGCAACGTTTCTCGCACGCATGCTAGCTCTACGCGCACGCACATCCCCTTTTTCAATTTCACTTCTGCGCATGCTCAGAAGCAGGAATTAGCCGGAAACACAGCTGAGGAGTTCATCAGCTGTGCTTCGGGTGAAGAAATAAAGGTTGGTATTAACCCGCGGGCGGGCGGGCGGACGGGCTCTTTTTCAAGCCACGTAAGGGGGAAAATCCCAAAAAAGATGGCGGCCCACACGGACCGGCAGCAACAGTGATGTTACCAGCGGGTCGCTACCGGTTCAGGCGATCCGGTCCGAACCGGGAGGAACCCACCCCTGCACTGGATATAAAATGATAAATGGATTTTATGCAGAAGTATGAAATATTGCATCTAAAATCTGCAAAAATTCAAATTTGAAATCCTTTAAACTGAGTTCTTCAACTCTTGATATAAATTTTCAAAGGTAGAAACTGTCATTTTGATTTTGAGTCTATCAGTAGTGGTACAAAGCATCTTTATCTTTTTAAGTGATGTACTTTTGAATATAAATAATTACTTGAAACATAAAATTCATAATTACGTATTTTTTAAAAAATCTTCAAATAGTTTACAAATTGTGAAATACAGTAATCCCTCGCTATATTGCGGTTCACCTTTCACGGTCTCGCTGCTTCACGGATTTGCGTGGGCGGCCAGGCAGTCAGCGGCAAAGGGACTCGCAAACCTCTCCGATGAGTTCTGCGCCTGCGTGGTGGTCTCCTGCTTCAGTCTGGCAGCAGCAGGCGAGTAAAGCGGTCTGATGAGCTCTGCGCGTGCGCAGAAGGACTGCCGCTCATCAGCTGTAGGGCGGGCTGCGCTGTCAGCTTTCCCTGAGGGAAAATGGCCGTTCGCGCCAAATCGACGAGGGAACGGCCTACAAGCTCGCTCAGGAGATCAGTGCAAAGCAGCCACAGCAGACGTCAAGAGAGAGAGAGGTTGGAGGATTTTTCAGGCTTTTTTTGGGTGCCGAAAACGCAGAAGCCGGGTAGGAGGGATTAAAAAAAATAAAGGTTCCTACTTCACGGATTTCGCCTATCACGGGTTCTTTTTGGAACATAACCCCCGTGAAAAACGAGGGATTACTGTACTTTACATAGCATTTTCTTTGATGTTCCTAAATTCTCAAAAACGATACTTTTTCGGAAGCAAACTTGCTAATTTTAGTTTTCATTATATAAAGCAGGCAAGGATTATCTCAGAAAATTAAGATGTATGCTGAAGAAAAGGAAAGATAGCTAGATATATTTTTATTTTTTATTTTACATCAGCACCATTAGCTATAGCTCTCTGGCCTTTTTTACTTGTAAATCATCTTTTCCCCAAACTATATCCATATACTACTACATATATTGCCTATTCTTTAAATTTTTTTACTTCTCTTATTTTTTGGACCTTGTCAACTCCTGTCTTGGACTGTGGAATTATTTTTTAAAATTTGATTTCATCTCTATACATGCATAACTTTCTCAGTCTTCTCCTTCCTCTTGATCCATTCAATGTTTTTTCACCTATTTTGCAATTGTGTCCTCATTTATTCTCTGTATCCAGTAGAAGAAAATTCTCTGTCTGATTAAACCACTTCAGCATAGTTCTTTCTATGGCTCATGCACATTTCTATTGCACATTTTTCTTCTTTTGACAAATATTCCTTGAAACAAACCACATACTACTCGCTGTTGTTCTAGAAATATCTGCATATCTTCAAATTTGTTTATCCCTTTCCCCATCTTTAGTAAACATTCTACAAAGCTTTATAACTCATCCATTTGGTCTAAATTTTCATTTATGTAAAGCATCATAATTCATTCTTTTTTATTTGTAAAGCAAAACAACCTTGGTTTTTGGTATATGAATGGTCAGACCAATCTGATTCATCATATTATCTTTCTCCTGTTGTCTGCAGTAATTCAGGTTTTCAACCAACAAGATACCATCATTTCAGTGGTGGGTTCTGTATTCGTTTGCCACCGGTTCGCGTGCTTGCGCTCGGCGCTTCTGCGCATGCGCAGAAGCATCCCTGGTGGGCAGAGCCTCCCGCTGCTGCCACTACCGGTTCTAAGAACTGGTCCGAACCAGGAGCAACCCACCGCTGCATCATATCCCAAACCAACACTAATTTAATAATACAGGACTCATACTCTAAACTTCCTGCAATCATTCTAGCTTTGCTATAATTTTTTTCACATATATTCTTTTCTCTCATGTCCATTTTTCTCAGGATTACTATTGACACTATCAAATAATGGTTTGTCTCTATTCAAAGTCTCTTAATCCCTCTTGCAGCTATTGCCAATTCTCTTAATCTTTCATCATAAGCAATTAAATCAAGTCATGCACTTTCATTCAGGAGCTCTGGTGGCACAGTGATTAGAAGGCAGTAGTAAGACCACACTTGAAATATTGCACCCAGTTCTAGTCAACACAATATTAAAAAGATGTTGAGACTCTGGAAAGAGTGCAGAGAAGAGCAACAAAAATGGTGGGGCTGGAGGCTAAAAAAATATAAACGTTTACAGGAATTGGGTATGTCTAATCTAATGAAAAGAAGGACTAGCGGGACATGATAGCACTGTTCCAATATTTGTGGGGCTGCTACAAAGACGAGGCGGTCAACCTATTTTCAAAGCACCAGAAAACAAGACAAGAAACAATGATTGGAAACAACCTAGAACCCAGAAGAAATTTCCTAACGGTGAGACCAATCAACCAATGGACTAGCTTGCCTTCAGAAGTTGTGGGTACTCCATTACTGGAGGCTTTCAAAAAGTGACTGGACAACCATTTGTCTGAAAAGGTGTGGGATCTTCTGCTTGACCAGGGGGTTCGACTAGAAGACCTCCAAGGTCTCTTCCAACTCTATTATTCTATGTTCTATGTTTTTTCTACATATCCACTCATGACACACCACAGAATAGGTTTTCCTCTGGATTCCATTTGTTCAAAATGGCACAAACCCTATTTCTTTCATTGTCACCATTCATTGCACTGTAATATGCAGTTTTCATCAGCAAGTGGATTCCTATTTCCTACAGACAAATTATGTTTTTGTATCCCCGTCTTACAGGTAAGAGAGTCCATAGCAACATTTAAAGGGCTTCTGTGGGAATTACTCTAAACATCTGCTGAATAAAGTTGCTTGGAATTGGATTCTATTTGTATAGATCCTGTGAAGTTGCCTGAGGGATTGGCTTGCCTGGTTATCTGGAAGGAAATTGAACTTGTTGGTCCAGATGATCAAGGGTCTTTGAAGCTGTGTATTCAGCCTCCTATGTTTTAGATTCTTGCCCTTTATGATTTGTTAAAGCCTCCTAGGAGGTGACTTATGTTTGATGCATGCAGTGGTTAAAGCATCTTGTGGGAGGTGGTAGTGCTGCCTACTTTGAATAATATGTTCATCAATGTGTTCTTGAAGAAGCTATCACTGAACACAATAGAGTTAGATAATTTTCATCTGGTCCCTAAGGAAACAACTTTTTGGTTGTTGGAAAGATGATTGGCCTACAGCAGGGGTGTCAAACTCGCAGCCCGGGGACCAGATGCATCACGTGCTGACAACGCCAACCCCCGGTTTAGTGAAGGGGGGAAGTCGCAATACGTCACGTGATGACAACATGACGCCGCAAGATTGACACTCCTAGCCTATAGCTTGAGAAGTGAATTATCTGGCCTTTTTCAGTAAGCTGAGCCTCACTGGTAGTACTGAAACAGCTTGTGGTTCTTCTTGATCATATTTAACAGTTTGGGGGTAGTGCATCCATCCTGACCTTCCTTGATGTAGAATAGAATAGAATAGAATAGAATAGAATAGAATAGAATAGAATAGAATAGAATAGAATAGAATAGAATAGAATAGAATAGAATAGAATAGAATAGAATAGAATTCTTTATTGGCCAAGTGTGATTGGACACACAAGGAATTTGTCTTTGGTGCATATGCTCTCAGTGTACATAAAAAGACAAGATACCCCCTGCGAGATTGGCAGAAATGTTCCCTACCAGATCATCAGATTGCTGGAAATGCAGACAGACCCACGGAACGTATTATCATATGTGGTGGACGTGCCCATCAGCCAGAAAATATTTGAAAAGAATAAGAAATTGGCTTATGGAAATAACTAAACACCGAATAGAACTGAAACCGGAAATATTTCTATTAGGCTTTATAACTCATCCATTTGGTCTAAATTTTCATTTATGTAAAGCATCGTAATTCATTCTTTTTTATTTATGACAAAAAATACAATATTTAATTTTACATGTTATAATGGCAGCTAGAATAACATACGCGCAGATCTGGAAAAACAATAATATACCAACAGAAGAAAATGTGATTTGAAAAATATTAAGAGTGTGCAGAGATGGATAAGTTAACAAAAAGAAATAAAAGAGAAAAGAGAAACTGAATACTATCTGGTATGGAATCTATGGTATAATTGGTTAGAGGAAAGGTAAAAACTAAGAAAATATTAAGGAAAGAAGATTTAGAAATTAGAAAATAATCTGTATAAATATCTAAGACAGAAAATGTATGTTGCTAAAGCAGTATAATAATATATTAGTAAATATAAAGGATAATAGAACCACATGTATAAATATAGTTTTAAGAGGAAAAATGGAACAATAACAGATGTACACTGATATGGATGTGTTGTAAAAAAAACTGATACATTTGTCAAGAATCACAAGGTACAACACTTAATGATAGTCATAGGGTACAAATAAGCAATCAAACCATACTAGGAAACAATCAGTATAAATCGTAAGGATACAAACAACAAAGTCTTAGCAGTTTTTAACGTCATTGATCATCTATCTTGCTGGACCATGCTAATTAGTTTTGTTATATCTTGTCCAATATCACAAGTCCTACTAAAGCCTAGATTTATCCCAATTCATAATTGGGATTTCCAATATAGAGAGTATTTTGCGAGCCAATTTACCGTTGTGCGTGCTAATTTCATTTTAACAATGTGTTTCAAAGTCAGTTTGATTGAATCGTCAATCAGGCTTTCCATTTGAAATCCAACTTGATTTGATGATAAGACATATTTGGGACATTCTACTCTTCAAGAAAGATTAGCTGAGAAAGCTTGGTGTTTAGTAATAATTTAAAATTGAATTGGCTGTGGTCAAGCAATAATACACCTTTATTATAATTTAAATTTTACTTACTTTTTCAATATCTCCATTTTTCTATGAGAATTTAACAAAGCCTGCTGTTGGTGGCCAGAAAAAAAGAGAGAGTAGGGAAGGATAAAAATTATCCATCCCAAAGTCTTGAATGCAGATGAATTACGTTCATTTGAAAGGTTGATAAAAACAATAATTTCAGAATAACTGCTGTAGATATTAGTTAAAATAGGACAAAGGTTGAAATAAAAGAAATAGTCATACTTTTAGATCAGTAAGCTATTTTGCAAGAAACATAGGATAAGCATTTCATATCTGGCTGCATACTATGTTAGGCAGCTGAAAATGTGCACAATTGATTTGGTCTATTCAATTTGGACTAATCTAAAATGATTGGATTGATTGATTGATTTTTGATATTGATATTAGAAAGGATTTTGCACAGCACAAAATTTTTATTGATTAATCAAATTGGAGGCATATGATGTCATATGGAAAGTCTTATTCGAATGTAGATGCAACCAAATGTATTTTGAAACAAATCGATAAAACAAAATTATGCACAGCCATATCAAGTATATAATAAATTTAAATACATGGGCAATCTTTTATTATAGTCGTTCATATTTCAAGGAGCACTACTTCAGTTTCAAAGAAGTAGAAGGAAAATCTTAACAGGGAATGTATTTCTGACAGCTTATCTAAAATATAGTTGTGGGTTTTTTAAAAATCCAGATCCATTATTGAAGGATATTAAGGGTGCAGTTCTAAATTCCATTTCTAGGAGTTGAACTCCATTTAACGCAATGGGATTTATTAAGATGTTATTTCATGCATTACAGTAACTACAATCCCGGCATCATTTTACTTCTTTTATGTTCGCTTACTTCGACATTGCAATTACTTTCTTTCAAGATTAGGTTTGGTCTTGGAGGCGGTTTCAGATTTTTGTGCGTTTTTTCTTCTGCTTTTTAAAGTGTTAACTTTATGATTGCGCATCATTATTATATGTACATAAATATATGGGTTTCTTCGGGGTTCCCCCCCCTGTGGTTCTAACTTTACATCCAGCTTTCCTTACACTGCTCTGGCGTGAAATAGGCAGACTCACTCTGCAGACTTTCTAATGAATCTTATCTATATTTCTATAAAGGTTTGGCTATGCAGTCTCATCTCTCGTTTCTGGGTTACTGTGCTAACTTTCTTTCTGAAACACCCCACCCCACCCCACCCCACCCCACAGAATGCTGTGTTGTGCATGGAATGCAGAGTTGAGTCTGGCGTTGAATTTTTATGATTTTTGATCCTGCAAAAAGTTCGTGCAACATTTAAATTGTTGTTCTTGAGCAAAATTGTTTGACTTAAGGGAGGGGGGGGAAGATATGCTTCAGATTGTTAAATGCCCCCTCCCCTTTGAATTTTTTTTTCTCATAGTGCTATTAAAGAAGAAAACACAGATAATGAGCAGGAGAAAAAAGATGAGAGAGAAAATAATGACCTAGAAGCAGTAAGTATTGTGGTAATACATCTTGCCATGTATTATAAATAATGAGACTTGTGTTCTCTAGGAGCCTGCATTAAAGCAGACAGAGAAAATACAATTTCTGTCCTGTAATCATGTTTTCAACAGAAATGAGTAAGAGAAAGGACATGCATATAAATAAAGGGTTGTGAGACGTATTATTTTCTTCATAATTTAGCATAATATTGAGAGGCTGTGCATATAATTTGTTCTGGGATCAAATTAAAATTTTACTTAAAAATGAAACAGTGAAGGAGTTCCTGTTTTTGGTTCATTTTTTTATTCTTGTAGGAAGATGGGCATGAGCATAGCGATAATGAGGATGACGAAGAAGAAGAGGACGAAGATGAAGATTTGGAGGTGGTTGAAAGTTCAGATGAATCAGATTCTGATTCTGATGAAAAAGGTAAGCTATACACAGGGATAGATATATTTAATGTGTTACTGTTATCTCCTTTGACATAAATAGGTATTTTAAAATTGAGACAATTAAGTCCGGAGATTACATTTAATATGTATTTCATGAAGAGTTTATGATTAGATGACATACTATGACTAGTAAATCCCTATGGTTATAAAGATTTCAATGAGACCGCCTTCTCCAACATACCTTCCTAAGACCGATTAGAGCCCACAGAGTTGGTCTGCTGGTGGTCCCGTTAGCCAAACAATGTCGGCTGGCAGGCCCACGAACGAGGGCCTTCTCTGTGGCAGCATCGGCTCTCTGGAATACACTACCCCCCAAGATCTGCATTATTTCCACCCTGCCAGCCTTCAGAAAAGCAGTTAAAACATGGCTTTGTCAACAGGCCTGGGGCCAATGATTTTAATACAACATTGATCATTCTTGGCCCCATGAATGATTTATTGTATGGGTTTTTAAATTGTGGTTTTTAATGTTTTTTTTAATGTTTTAATATCTATTGTTTTTAATGCTTTTTATATTTGTTGTTGAATGTGAATTTTTACTGTTGTGAGCTGCCCAGAGCCTCTGTGGAGTGGGCAGCATACAAATGCAATAAATAAATAAATAAAATAAAACAAGACATTAGAGACTTTTTAAATAGGTTTTCTGCTTTTAAGTTGACCATCAGTTTACTTTTGGATTATAATATAAATATAAAGATGTAATATGTTTTGAAAAGAATGAACATTCAACTTTAAAACGATAGGCTTATTTTTAGGCAGTAGGTCTTTCATAAATCATGCATCCCAGATGAAGATTTCTTTGTTGTAAGCATGAACTTTAATTGCAACTTTTTTATTAAAAATGTACACTAAAATAAGTTTTGCTAATGAATAAGTAAAAAGGGCTAGTACGAGAATTCAAGCTTTCATGCAAGAGCCATCAGTTTTTCCTATTGAAGGACTATAATATAGATCAGGGATGGGCAAACTATGGTTCTTTGAGGACCTGTGGACTTCAACTGCCAGAATTCCTGAGCCAGCCATGCATGCTCAGGAATTCTGGGAGTTGAAGTCCACAGGTCCTCAAAGAACCATAGTTTGCCCACCCCTGATATAGATAGTCTTATCTGGGAAAAAGATGGTAATGTAAATATATTGGAAATATTTAATGTAGACCAACAGTTTAGGGCACCAAACAAATCTGAATTTTGAATCAAGGTTCTATTAAATAGCTAGCTTTTGTGTACCGCAATGCATTACTTCTTTTTATTACTTTTAATTTCCTTAATTATAGTGAATTATCAGGCAGATTTAGCAAACATTACATGTGAAATTGCCATAAAACAGAAGCTCATTGACGAACTAGAGAATAGCCAACGAAGGCTTCAGACTTTGAAAAAGCAGTATGAAGAAAAGCTAATGATGTTGCAGCATAAAATTCGAGATACACAGCATGAAAGAGATCAGGTGCTTCAGAATCTGGGTAAGACTATTTTCACTCACCAAATAATTGGATTAGGAGAGTATTAATTTTTTAAAAGTGTATTGTTGACGAAAGCAGCAATGTAATAGGTCTACATAAAAACATCCAATGTGGTTGTCATATTTGTGGAGACCAGCTCATGAAATAGACATTCTAAAAACTGCTGGAACTGATTTTGTTGTTAATAACAGAGTCTTGGAAGCAGGAGTGAAATTCAGCAGGTTCTGACAGGTTCTGGAGAACCGGTAGCGGAAATTTTGAGTAGTTCGGAGAACTGGCAAATACCACCTCTGGCTGGCTCCAGGGTGGGGTGGGAATGGAAATTTTGCAATATCCTTGCCCCAGGAGTGGGGTGGGAATGGGGATTTTGCAGTATCCTTCCCCTGCCACGCCCACCAAGCCAGACCCACCACACCACACCCATCAAGCCACGCCTACAGAACGGGTAGTAAAAAAATTTTTGAATTCCACCATTACTTGGAAGCCTTATATAAATTATCTCTCTCCCCCACTCTTATACCAGATAGAATTGAGGTGGTGTAATCTTGGATTTCTTTCTCACTTTCTCCTGCTTTCCCAGGATTAGTTGGTGCTTATGCAGTAGATAATTCAAGGCCATTTCTGCACTTCTCCAGAGGAGTGGGATAAGTATTCATGATGAGCTGCAATCATTGGGAAGGGATTACCACTTCCTTTTGCAGATCTGAGCAACAAGAGACATTCTACATTAGGGAGGAAAACCTACAGCAAAAGCTGGAAGTTTGCTTATTACTTAAACAATTGATATGGCCACTTATCTTGCTATTGTAGGTGGGTAACATTAAATAAAATAAAAACCCCCACAACCTAAATAATTAGGAATAATTACAGTCTTGGTCAATAGAATGGAATACAATAACAGAGTTGGAAGGGACCTTGGAGATCTTCTAGTCCAACCCCCTGCTTAGGCAGGAAACCCTACACCACTTCAGACAAATGGTTATCCAACATCATCTTAAAAACGTCCAGTGTTGGAGCATTCACAACTTCTGGAACCAAGTTGTTTTACTGATTAATTGTTCCAACTGTCAGGAAATTTCTCCTTAGTTCTAAGTTGATTCTCTCCTTGATTAGTTTCCACCCATTCCTTCTTGTTCTACCTTCAGGTGCTTTGGAGAATAGTTTGACTCCCTCTTCTTTGTGGCAACCCCTGAGATATTGGAGCACAGCTATCATGTCTCCCCTAGTCCTTCTTTTCATTAAACTAGACATACTCAGTCTAGTTTAATGAAATATAATGCCAGAGATCCAGTAATATTTTTGGTCTTACAAGTCTGTAACAAACAGACAAATAACAAGCAACATTTGAGTTTTCGCCCCCAAATGATCCATCATTGCCTTCCCAAGTCCTCATGGGCAGATAGAAATTTGGAATATTTAAAAAAGGCACCCAGTACTGAAAACCAACTCCTTCCTCCTAACTGGCATGATTTCCCCATACCAGTTGTTTTCACAATCATTGTTGCTGTGCATCTCAAATATTTTACCAAGAATTTGCAGGAAGACATTCTTTTTTTAGTGGCAACACCAACTCTTAAATTTACCTTTGTCAATTAGCAGCAATAGTAAAACTGCTTCTTGTTTGTGGCGCAGGTGGTATGTGATCTTCCTTTAAATTTGTTAAATGTGTATTATCTATTATTCTGTCCTGGATCAAGATTTGCTTTTTAGAGTTGGTGAATGATGTGCTTTCTCATTATGTTGCATTGGGCTCAAATTACTTGGCCAGCTGAATAATTATTAATAATGTAAAGATTCTTCACATGAGCTTCAGCTGAAAGCCTTGTTGCAACCATAAATATAATACTAGGGACAGATGAGGAAAACAATCTTGTGCTGTTCTCCTACTATGTCTATGGCAGCCAACTGATGTATCAAAATGGAGGCCCATGACACAAGAGGTACAAAGGTCTCTTGCTTTTCCTCCCACCCCCCTTTTTGTTAAGGGAAGAATATTCCCGTAGAGGCGACATCTGGATCTTTTACTTGGAATTCAATAGTTAGAAATAAAACCGAGATTAAATGTCTAATAGAAAATATTTATTTCAGTATAAAAACAATATAAAACAATAAATCTATATCTTTGCTAAGAAACATGACCGTTCAGGTCAGAAGACAAGGCAGAAGTGATTAATGGTGGATTAGGAATGTAAACATGCGCAGAATATCATATCACGTGTTCTGCTTGTATTGGGAAGTACCATAATATTTAGGATAGGGGTGCATCACCCTGCATAGACTCACAACTGACAATATTCACATCGTGACACTTTTTGTAAAAAAAAAAATCTGGTAAAAAGGAAAGTAAGTAGGGGCATAATTTTCTAGCAAAAATTGAAAAGTGGCCCAACTTGGCATTGTGCTTAATTTAAGCCTAGAATATGTATGATCATAATTCATGTGCTGAGAAATCCATTAACATTGTTAGGTTCAGTGGAGACCTGCTCGGAAGAAAAAGCGAAAAAGATTAAAAGTGAATATGAAAAGAAGCTTCAGTCCATGAATAAAGAACTGCACAGGCTTCAGGCAGCCCAGAAAGAGCATGCACGATTACTTAAAAATCAGTCACAGTATGAAAAGCAACTGAAAAAATTGCAACAGGATGTGGCAGAAATGAAGACAACAAAGGTAGTCCACCTCACCTCACAAACTCTGATATTGTGTGCATGAATAATCAGCTGTGTTACTGCCTTTCGTTTTTGCTGCTTGAAACCATTTGAATGATTTTATCAAGGCTGCAGCTGTACCCATTGCTCATAAATAAAAATGGTCACTTAATAATGTTTGTAACCTGCAATTCCATTCATATGTTATGGGAGTTTTCACAACTGTCCCCTTCTTGAAGTCTATAGAGATTCTCAGTCATCCAGGTCATGGTTGTCCCAAAGGTGCTTTTTCAGGAGGCAACTGGGCTTTCTTGTTTTTTCTTTTGAAGACGTTTTACTTCTCATCCAAGAAGCTTCTTTAACTCTGACAGGATAGTGAGGAATGGAAGGATTTATATTCCTTGCAGACAGCTGGTCATTTGCATCCTTTTAGAGCAGTGTTTCCCAACCTTGGCAACTTGAAGATGTCTGGACTTCAACTCTAAGAATTCCCCAGCCAGCGAATGCTGGCTGGGAAATTCTTAGAGTTGAAGTCCAGACATCTTCAAGTTGCCAAGGTTGGGAAACACTGCTTTAGAGCAGTGGTTCTCAACCTTCCTAATGCTGAGACCCGAAATGAGCTGATTTCTGCTCAGTAATTTTTTGTCCTGCCTATTGTAATAATAAAAAACTGCCAGGAGGTTATTATAAGCAGTTTAGCGCCATGAATGATAGGTACTTGTTATTTACAGCAAAAAGATTTAATGCAAAGGAGTTTCACTGTGTTTTGTGAAGAGAAAAATATATATTTTAAAGATGCTTAAATAACTTTTTATACAGGTTCGTTTGATGAAACAAATGAAAGAAGAACAAGAGAAAGCCAGGATGAATGAATCTAGAAGAACCAGAGAGATTGCACAGCTTAAAAAAGAACAGAGGAAACGAGAGGTGATTAATCAATTGGCAAAATATATCTATTGCATTCTCATGAGATAAAAGCTTGAATTGAAATGCAGCCATAGCATTGGGATTTAGTAACACAGCTGTGGGGAATTTTACATCTTGAGAATAAGGAAGAAACTGCTTTGATTCTCTAAATAGGAGTTTTGTGGAGTTGGGCAAAGAATGAGCCATGGTTTGGTTTCCCAAGATTTTTTGTTGGGGAGACAGATGGTCCCACCTATCTTTATTTTTCAAAATATAATTTTACTGAAAATATTAAACACGAGAATTTTAAGACTAATACCAGTTAAACCAGTTACCAATTAAAACAGTGAAAAAGAAGAGAGAAAAAGGGTGGAAATGAAAAAAGTTGAGAGGTACAATTTTTTTTTTATTCTTCCCTTCTAATGATGCCATAGTGCTTCTCTGACCCCCAAAAGACAGGAAGGTGAGTTGTGAGTTCTTGGTTCCTCAGAAATTGCCCATCATATCCCATATTGAAATGTTTTCCATTGTGGTTTTAACATTGAAAGAGTTGCATTTTTGGCTTATTATGATTGATCTTCTTTATAGCATCAGCTAAAACTTGTGGAAGCCCAAAAGAGGAATCAGGAAATTATTCTACGTCGCAGAACTGAAGAGGTACCAGATTATTTCAGCTCTGCCATTTATATGTAAATTATGATATATAATCTAGCTTTTGAGCAGTGGTGGGTTGCTCTCGGTTTGGCCCGGTTCTAAGAACCGATGGCGGCAGCGACGGGAGGCTCTGCAAACTGGTAGTAAAGGGTTTTAGAACCCACTATTGCTTTTAAGTTATTAAAATGGCTGTCTATTTTAGGTTACAGCTCTTCGTAGACAAGCCAGGCCTATATCTGATAAATTGTCTGGGAGGGTGAGTCGGAAGCTGAGTCTACCTGAGCACTCAAATCAAGAAGCTTCGTCCTCAGTAGACAGTGATGGATCAAAAGTGGTCTCCCAACAGAAGATGAGAATACCCGTAGCAAGAGTCCAGGCACTGCCAGCAACAAATGGAACCAAGTAATGCTATGCAAATGCTATTTTGTGTATATTAAAATGAGTAAATACTCTGATACTTTTTCCTGTCAGATGATCAGCACAATGTCATAAGAACATTACCTTACTCTATGATGGGTTGGACAGTGCTTTAGGGACTATAAGATTACTCAGACCTCTTAAGTTAAATCCTCCAAATTTTTCTATATCCAATGCCAGAAGCTTATTGATTCCAACACTAGAAACTGATATTGAGAAAACGTGAAGGGGATTTTCTTGAAGGGCAATCTGGAAGGACCTGAGGATCCAAAGGACTCTGATTCCTCACCTTTCTCAGATACTCAAACCATGGGGATAAATTAGAACAGGGTAGATCTGTTATATAATTTCATTTTCTTCCTAGTGCAGGCAATTCTCAAGGGATTATAGTGGAGGGGGCAGGAAACTTCCATCTGCTAGAAAGCCTCCTCTGAAAACTTTTTTTCTCTGCCCTAGATAGTTGATGCTTGTAAATAGCAGATGAGTTAATAATAGAAGAGCAAGTGAAAACTAGCAATGATTGTTTGAGAAGATTTTTATTCCAAGCTTAGGCATTAGAAGCCCCAACATTTATTGAGGTTTAATAATTTATTTTTACATATCAGTATAATTTACTGTACATGTAGATATAGACACATATACATAGCATTATTTTTCACAAATGTATCACACATTAGTTCTGACCATCTTTTACACACACTAAACTTGGCATATTTATTGCTTGTTTATAAATGCAAATAGGAAAAACCTAATATCTTTTTAATTATTGAACATCTCCAGGTTTCATATCTGATGATAATACATTTCTGCTAGGGATATGATTCTGGAATGTTGGGAACTATTTGATTTAAACTTTTGTGAAACAAAATAGCTGTTGCAATGGTAGTGAGCACATATCTGGAACCATTGTTTATATTTTCTGAAAATTAATACTGCTTTCCTCCTTGCCAAAGGTTTAAATGTTAAGGCTGGTGTTTTCTACTACTACTACTGGCACAAAACGTAACCCAGTTGTTAACGCTATATGATATAGTACAGTGATGGGGAACTATGGCACGCGTGGCACAGGTGGCACGCAGAGCCATATCTGAGGGCACGCAAGGCGTTGCCCTATGTCAGCCTTCTTTTTGGACGTTTTCGCTCTCCCCAGGCTTCAGGCTTTCCTGAACCCTGGGGAAAACGAAAAACAGCCCAACCGGCCTACTCGAAGTCCGGAGGCTTCAGTGAGGCCTGTGCACATGCGCAGGGGGGAGCATGTGAGTTGTGCACATACGCGAGGGGAGGGCATTGCATTGTGGGTGTGGGCACACATGCGCACGCTATCGGGCGTGTGCGCACCCTTTTGGCACCTGAGCCAAAAAAGGTTCGCCATCACTGATATAGTATATCATTTAAATGCTATACATTTCTGAATTGTTTGCAGGAGCAAATATCAAAGGAAAGCGATGACTTCAAGAGTTTATACTTCCAAAAATGCAAGAATGAAATGGCAGTTACTTGAACGGAGATTAACAGAGATTATTATGCAGAAGATGACCATTTCTAATATGGAAAGCGATATGAATAGATTATTGAAGGTACAGCATTTTGCAGACAAATTTTCTTTTTTTGCATTATCCCCTTAGTAATATACATGTAAATGTGATGCAAACTCTAAAGATTTTAAAGATGAACTACTTTTGCATTATGGATGCTGCATGTTTGTTCCTTTCCTACTTAACTACAGTGAACATAATAGATTTAAAGTGTTTTCTTTTCCACCATAAAATATTGGATTGGCTGCGTTTCCCAGCTGATACGTCCTGTACACTTTTGAATTTTAGCAACGTGAAGAACTTACCAAAAGGAAAGAAAAGCTTTCCAGAAGAAGGGAGAGAATAATCAAAGAGGGTGTCCCAGATATAGATAAAAACATCCATAATATCAATGAAGAGATGGAGTCACTAATGGCCAATATAGATTACATCAATGATAGTATTTCTGACTGCCAAGCAAATATCATGCAAATGGAAGAAGCCAAGGTAGGCTAGCCCCACATATTTTTAAAAAGTATTATGTTTCAATAGATAATGTAATTATCTTTTTGAGCCTTTTACTTCCTGTGAAATTAACTTTACGTAGGGCTGACTTTGAAAATATTGTAAACTGCTACCCCATGTAAAATACAGGGATTATGTGATGACTGAACAGAACAATCTGGATTGGTGGAGATCATTTAAGGTGTTGGTATTGATCTTTACAATATTAAAGTTTAATAGAAATTCTGATTTCAATTTTGGAATTGCAAATTGAGGACTACCTGCATTTTATTAAAACTGGTATAATTTTTCTTGATTGTAATTTATGCTGGTTTATGACTGAAATAAAAAAAATGATTTGATTTATATTTCGCATACGGATAGAACTATCATTTTAGTTGCATTGGTAACATTTTTTATAACTTTCCTTGCAAACATTTCTTACTTGCAAGAGCAATGAGGCGGTAGTTGGAATTTTGCTTCATTTGATATTAAACTTCAATATACATATTTATAATATATTCAGTTCTGAATATTCTCATATCTTGTGCAAAAGTATACATAATTGCTTGCATAGGAATTACAATTACTCATTTGATTAATACAACTTCAACTTTATAGAAAGTTTTTGTCTCTGACAATTTTTATTAATAAAATAAAATAAAATTCCAATTTCAAAAGTGTTTAATTTAGGTCTAATATAAAAGTAAAGGTTCCCTCGCACATATATGCTAGTCATTCCCGACTCTAGGGGTGGTGCTCATCTCCGTTTCAAAGCCGAAGAGCCAGCGCAGTCCGGAGACATCTCCGTGGTCATGTGGCCGGCATGACTAAACGCCGAAGGCACACGGAACGCTGTTACCTTCCCACCAAAGTGGTCCCTATTTTTCTACTTGCATTTTTATGTGTTTTCAAACTGCTAGATTGGCAGAAACTGGGACAAGTAACGAGAGCTCACCCCGTTACGCGGCCCTAGGGATTCGAACCGCCTAACTGCCGACCTTTCGATCGACAAGCTCAGCGTCTTAGCCACTGAGCCACCGCGTCCCTAGGTCTAATATAGTAACCTCTATATTGCATGCAGATCAATTTCTGACTATTTTCTGTTTTTGGTACAGGAGGAAGGAGACACTTTAGATGTTACAGCTGTTATTAACGCCTGTACTCTGACTGAAGCTCGTTATTTACTTGATCATTTCCTTACTATGGGCATTAATAAGGTAATAAACAGAGTGAAGTGGTTTTTCTGGAATTAATGATATTGAAACCATTATTTGACTACTAGGCAGAGGATATATTTCTTTCATGTTCAGTATTTAGTGATTATTCCACTGACTTTTAGGTGGGCTCCCATATCTAACAAAATGTATTCATTTGCCGTGGTGGCACAGTGGTTAAAATGCAGTACTGTAGGCTAATTCTGCTGACTGCCAGCAATTCGATTCTGAATGGCTCAAGCTTGACTCAGCCTTCCATCCTTCCGAGATCAGTAAAATGAGGACCCAGATTGTTGGGGGCAATATGCTAACTCTGTAAACTGCTCAGAGAGGGCTGTAAAAGCCCAAAGAAGCATTATATAAACCTTAAGTGCTATTGCTGTTTGTTATGTAAAATAGCTGCCCATATTGAGGCTTTTCAAAAGAAGTAGAATAAGGCAGTTTTTTAAATTTCCACTAGGGTCTCCAAGCAGCTCAGAAAGAAGCTCAGATCAAAGTTCTTGAAGGACGCCTTAAGCAAACGGAAATCACCACTACTACCCAAAACCAACTCTTATTTCACATGTTTAAAGAGAAAGCAGAATTAAATCCTGAACTGGACGCTTTACTGGGCCATGCATTACAAGGTAACCTGAATGTTCTACAAAATGGAATTATATTGCCTGCTGGATTTGCTTATGAAGCATGGTGTATGGAATGTCTTTTCTTTAGTGTTTTACGAATAGATGCTGTATTTAAATTATATGATAAAATATGACTCAAAGTTAGTGCATGTAAAGGGGGTTTGGTTCGTATTGCAAATGATCTGTTCTTCAGCAAGGAAATGCAAGGGAAAAAATCTAGTTAATTGGTCTTAGAGCATGAATTCAATTACTAAGTAATTTTATCTACAGAATTAAATGGTCTACAAATTGAAGTTCTTAAAATAAAATTCTCAGCATTTAAATTTAGTTCTAGAAAAGCTAGTTTTGTGTCATCTATGGCATCTATTCTGATAGTTCTGATAGTCTTAATCCATTTATAATGCAATGTAGGGCTCTTTGATTTGCCATTCTGCTAATTTATGGGTTTTGATTGGCGTGTTGATTTTTGTTTCCTCCTTACTGTTGTTTTACACAGACCTAGATAGCATACCATTGGGTAAGTATGTATAGCTCTTTGTGTCCTGCATAGCTGCATGAGATACTAATAATTATATGTGTACACTAACTGGCACATCATCGAGTGTGAATGTCCATAAAGTTTGCATGCACTATCTGGGAAATGTACATTGGTGTCATGATGTCATCACACAGCAAATTATAATTTATTTGTTTCCCCATTGCTTCCCTCTTACAGACACCCATGCAGATAATGCTTATTGTTATACGCTTATGGAGTTATTTTTATTTAGAAGTTTCTTTTGTTACCAAAAATTACTAGTTGGATGATAACTGAAACAGGCATGAATGCAACCATTGTGAATGTACTTAAAAGCTTATGTTTTTGTTCATTTGGATGCTGTGGCTACTAGGCTGTTCCTGATACAGCTGTGTTCTTACTGTAACACGTGTAACAATTTTTTTAGTTAAAAACATAATTTTAACGCATTTTAGTAGCTCCTTTTTCTTCCTTATGGTGAACTGAATGTTTAACTTGAAAAGTTTTGTTATAAATATGCTGGATATTTAAATGTGCATTGCGTAGATAAGCATATTCAGTGGTAGTACATGCCATTTTGCGTAGAAATAAATAAAATTTTGTTAATGCGCCAAGAATGAATTTGAATTGAAATGAGAGTATTATATGTGTGGTGCAGCGGTGAGTTGCTCCCAGTTCGGCCCGGTTCTGCGAACTGGTAGTGCCGGCAGTGGGAGGCTCCGCCCACCCTCCCGGGACGCTTCTGCCTGCGAACTGGTAGCAACGGGTTTTAGAACCTACTACTGGTGTGGTGTCAGTACATATAAGTATGTATTTTTTTCCAATCTGCATTAAGCAAGTATAAGAGAAAGCTGTTGCCCAGTTACTAGTTGCTATAACTGAATTGTACTAGCTGTTATATTATATAGAGAACCAGCTTGGTGTAGTATTTAAAGCACCAGGTTAGAAACCAGGAGACCATGAGTTCTAATCCCACCTTAGACACCAAGCCACTTGGATGAACTTAGGCCAGTTACATTCTCTCAGTCCTAGGAAGGTGTTGTGGCCTGCCAGTAGCTTGTGCAGCCAGGGCCTTTGAAACCTCCAGCACCTCTTGGCAGTGTGGAGAAAGGAGGGGTTACTCCTTTCCTGAATGCAAGAGCACGCAGGGCTGCCAAGAGGCAGGAAAGTTTACTCTGGAGGAGGTCTCCTCGGGAGTAAGACTTGGGGCTAATTGACCACTCCCCTAGTCTATTTAAGGACATCAGAGGCAGCTGACAAGCTGCAGAGAACAACTTT
Organism: Diadophis punctatus similis; assembly: GCA_023053685.1. Classification (NCBI taxonomy): domain Eukaryota; kingdom Metazoa; phylum Chordata; class Lepidosauria; order Squamata; family Dipsadidae; genus Diadophis; species Diadophis punctatus. The sequence continues at coordinate 72,817,295 of JALIGW010000004.1, read as the reverse complement.
TGAAAAAACCGTCTGATCATAGATTGCTCCGTGACTCTTGTTTTGCTTTCTTTGCTTGGCTTAGATTATTAAGGACTAATTTCTAGGAACTTTGCCAACTCTTGGAAGCTCAGTAAGATAACCAGACTCCCTTGCTCTTCATTGTCTTCTACCTCTTTGAACTGATACCAGCTATTAATGAAGCTTAATTAGTAGCTGGTTGCTTGCTAGCAAAAGACTGTTGTAAATTGGTGTGTGCATCTAAGACGTTTTATTAGTAGCCTTTGTTGCATTAAATAAGTGTGTACAAATTGATTGTGTGATTGTGTGCTTAGTGGGGACAGAACAGAAGGAGGCAATGGCATTTCTGAAATCTTGCCAAGAAAACTGCAGGGAGTCATCAGGAGTCAAGACAGGCTTGAAGGCAAAATAAAATTAAAATTCCCTGCCCTGCCCTACAAGGAAGATATGTGTCTTCCTCAATCTCAAGTCCTCTACCAGAGGCCTGGGAGTTTGAAGATTCATGCAGTAGAATAGTATCTTAACTGTTCCAACCATTGCACTCTTCTGGAGAACTCTGATGATGTTCCTGGGATCTGTTGGTTCCAGCTTAGGAATCACAGTCCCAAGTACTCCTACCATCTCTGGGACCAACTTGGCTTTTACTTTCCAGTTCTTCTCTGGTTCCTCCTTCAGGCCCTGATACTTCTCCAGCTTCTCTCTCCTCTCTTCTCCTCTCCTCTCCCTCTCCCTTTCCTCTCCCTCTCCCCTCCCCCCTCTCCCTAGTTGCATTTCACCTGCCATCAATCTTCGCCAAATAGCCCATGGTAAAAGATACCATGGTTGTTGAGATTCAAAATATATGAAAGCCACCAGTTTTCCTATTTTGACTTAAAGTTTCAAATATGAAATCTTTCATATGACTGGACTTTCAAGCTATTTTCATGGAAGATATAACACATTCATAATCACTGATGTTTAGCACTGTTTCATGTGAATAAGTGGACATAACAGTGGCATTTCCTTCCAGGTCCATCATTTTCAGTTAAAAAAGGGTATTGTTTAGCAGACTTCAAATGGACAGTCCAGATCTGTTTGTACTGCTTGCTTCCATGTGTTCCATAAAATTCCATTTGCCATTTTATACATGCATACAATATGAAAAATATATAGTTAGATTCAGGGGTGGGCTTCAAAATTTTTAGCAAGGGGTTCTCTGCCCGGTTGCTGGGTGGGTGTGGCCATGGTGGCCGTGGCCTACTCGGCCTCCTGCACCACGGCAGGGGAGGGCGTTTTTGCTCTCCCCAGGCTCCCAGAGGCTTTCCTCAAGGCTCTGGGAGGGCAAAAACAGCCTCCCCAGGCTCCAGAGGCGTTTCCGGCCTTCCCAAATTTCTGGTAGGCCCAGTTTTGCCCTCCCCGAACCTCCGTGCGCGCGCCCTGCACTTACCTGCATTCAAAATCGGCCATGTGGGGACTCATGGGAGAGGCGGGGTGGGCGGGGCCAGCCAGGAGTGGGATTTGGGAGTTCTCCGAACTGCACAGAATCTTACCTAGAGGTTCTCCCGAACCCCTGCAAACCCAAAGTGACCAGATTTTTTTATTTTTAAGCGGGACGGGGGGGGGGGCGCCTGGGCGCCGCCATTTGTTTTGCCCTCTGCGCATGCGCAGAACGCTGCGCATGCGCAGAGGGCAAAACAGCAAATGTCGGCGTCCAGGTGAGGGGGGGAGGCGGGAGGGCGCTTGGATGCCTGCAGCCCGCGACAGGTAAGCTGCCGGCTGCCTCCTTTCCCCGTCTCCCGCCTCCCGTTCGTTGCTTGCCAGCCTGGCCGAAGGGAAGGCGGGAGGCGAGGAAAGGCCTCCCGAAAGGGAGGCGGGCTCCCGAAGCCTCCCCTCCTTTCGGGAGGCCTTTCCTCGCCTCCCGCCTTCCCTTTGGCCGGGCTGGCTCGCCTCCCCTCCTTTCGGGAGGCCTTTCCTCGCCTTCCCTTCGGCCGGGCTGGCAAGCAACGAACGGGAGGCGGGAGGCGGGGAAAGGAGGCAGCCGGCAGCTTACCTGCTCCAAGCACCTTTCGGGAGGCCTTTCCTCGCCTCCCGCCTTCCCTTCGGCCGGGCTGGCTCGCCTCCCCTCCTTTCGGGAGGCCTTTCCTCGCCTCCCGCCTTCCCTTCAGCCGGGCTGGCAAGCAACGAACGGGAGGCGGGAGACGGGGAAAGGAGGCAGCCGGCAGCTTACCTGCTCCAAGCACCTTTCGGGAGGCCTTTCCTCGCCTCCCGCCTCCCCTTTGGCCGGGCTGGCTCGCCTCCCCTCCTTTCGGGAGGCCTTTCCTCGCCTCCCGCCTTCCCTTCGGCCGGGCTGGCAAGCAACGAACGGGAGGCGGGAGACGGGGAAAGGAGGCAGCCGGCAGCTTACCTGCTCCAAGCATCCAAGCGCCGCGGTCTCCCGGTCGCCTGCCCGGCCCCAGGGCAACGGCGGCAGCGAGGCGACGGGGGGAAGAAAGGGGAGGGGGGACGAGGAAGGGCTGTTTGCGCCGCTCGTAAGCTCAAAGCGGCGACGGCTCCTCGTCCCTCACCCCTCCCAACAGCAGCGGCGCCTCCGAGGGCGGGGCTAGGGATGGGGCGGGGGAAGGAGAGGAGAGCAGCCTCCCTTCCCCCTCCCCCCAGCTTCCAGCCGCCGCCGGAGGAGTCAACAACGCGGGACGCCCGCCCGCCGCCAACGCCGCCCACGGCCGGCCCGAGCTGAGAGGCCTGCTGCCTTTCAGGCCGATTTTTTGAAAGAATGCCCTAGTCGGGCAAACTTTGAAAAAATCGGGACTTTTTAGAGGGCGGGCGGGACGCGGGACAAATGATGAAAAAGCGGGTCTATCCCGCCAAAATCGGGAGTCTGGTCACCTTATGCAAACCCCCAGCAGCCCACCCCTGGTTAGATTCCATTCCCATTTTATACATGTGTACAGTGTACATATGTGAAATTTTATACAGATTTAACATTCTGCTTTAATGAACAGCCCTTCCCCTCATTAGTCTGTTAAATCATTAGTTTGTATGTTTTTTGATCCCTAAAATTATTCACATGATCAAATTGGATTTCAAAGTCCTCTGCTTAGCCTTCATTTACTTCCCTCATGGTCATGGAGCTAAAGCAGACAATTTATATACAACTAGCATTCCCTTCAGATATATACTATAGAAGCCAATATCCAAGATAAATTTATAGATAAATTTATAGCTCTTTTGCTGATTATCTTTCCTTCATTACAAAATTATACTCATATTGTTCTTACACAACAAACTGCGGGATCTTTAGATAAGTCTGTGTGTTCTTACTTGAGAGTGAGGCATTCTGGCAAATTATATTTCACCGCAAATTATGTCTTTTTCCTTTTGGTTAAATTAAAGAGTCTGTTTGCTAACTCTCAAGCAGAATTGAAGGCGGCACAATTTCACTTGATTCATTGGCATAATTAATTTTGGAATAGGTTATTTCTCCAGGGTGGTTGCGGGAGAGTCCAAGAATGGGATTGACAATGTCCTTTCTGCCCATAGACTGAGTCATCAAAGTTGCAGCCATGCCCCGTTGCCTGTCTCTCTGGCCCCAGTTTTCGACTCAGTCTAGCCTGAGAGAGACATTTAAAATTTGACAGATCAGAATTGGACTTCTCATTTTTGGACTCTCCAACAACTGGCAGGTTATATTTAACAGCATCGGGTTCTGGGATCTGGGACGCAGCAGGGGCTCCTGCTCTGCCTTTCCGCTAGCCGGATCGCGGCTTCGTAGCGACAGGTCTTGCTGGCTAATCCAGTTCGTCTGGCACAGCCGCAGACCTAGGGTTCCATCAGCTGTGAGGATCGTGCTGGCTAACCCAAGGTTAACTACAGGAAGTGATCCTCCTCCTTCAAAACAGGCTATTCCAACTGTGAAACGGGTGTCAGATGGGGTTTTTGTCTCCATTTTGGTATTTTGATCTCAGATTGTTTTTAAATCTCTATTTGATATCTACTTAGAGTTTTGAACAACAACTACTGTTAAATGTTTTTAAAGTTTTCTTTTGATCCTTGATTCATATAGTGATCTTTAGAAGGTTTTATCCAGCTTCAGCTGGCACTAGATGAAAATAAATATTGGATGACAGAAATTACTGTTTCAATATCTTGAAATGGTTTCCTTCTAGCTACTAATGTTCTTGTGAATATTAATGTTGAATTTATGCCCAGCAATAAAACGGGAGCCCTATTTGGCATTCATTACATGGAGCTCTCAAGCAAGTGTTTCTCTTAAGCAAATTGTTATAGTAACAATTTCATGAGTTTATGTTTTATTAATGCAAATCAGAATATCGTATTTATCGGCATATAACACGCAGTTTTAAAACTAAAATTACAAGCCAAAACCCTACCTGCGTGTTATACGCCGATAAATACGGGTGGGTGGGTGGATGGATGGATGGATTCACCGCTGATTCACCGCTCTGGGGGCAGCTCAAAAACGGGCGGGCGCATCCCTGCTGTTCTCCGGCCAAGCGGCCGAAGGAGCCCTGGAGCCCTGGAGCCCCGACGCCGCCCTGCATCTCGGTCTCTTGGGGCTTGTCCGGCAGCCTGCTGGGAAGGCGGCTGCGACGCAGGGAGGGAAGGAGCTGCTATTGCCGCTCCGGCATGTCTCTGTGGCTGCACCGGGGAGCCGCGTCCTTGTTAACAATGGAGACGCTGCGCGGAGCAGAGGCGCCTGGCGAGCAAGGCGAGTGGCTGCATCGGCGGCAGGCTCCTGCCCGCGTCTCCCACCCGCCTGCCCGCCTCTTGCCTTAGCATTTAAAAGAATGAGAGGCGGGCGGGCGGGAGACGCGGGCAGGAGCCTGCTGCCGATGCAGCCACTCGCCTTGCTCCGCGCAGCGTCTCCATTGTTAACAAGGACGCGGCTCCCCGGTGCAGCCACAGTGACTGGGGAGACATGCCGGAGCGGCAATAGCAGCTCCTTTCCTCCCATGCGTCACAGCCTTCCCAGCAGGCTGCCGGACAAGCCCCAAGAGACCGAGATGCAGGGCGGCGTCAGGGCTCCAGGGCTCCTTCGGCCGCTTGGCCGGAGAACAGCAGGGATGCTGCCACGGTCGGGGACTCAGTCGGGTGGCTGCAGCCCCGCGGGAGACGGCGACAGAGGCTCCTTCCTCCTCCTGCAGGGAGAAAGACGGAAGGAAGGAAGGAAGGAAGGAAGGAAGGAAGGAAGGAAGGAAGGAAGGAAGGAAGGAAGGAAGGAAGGAAGGAGAAAGAAGAAGAAAGAAGACAGACAGACGGACAGAAAGAAAGAAAGAAAGAAGTTAGGAAGGAAGGAAGACAGACAGAAAGAAAGAAAGAAAAAGAAAGAAAGACAGAAAGACAGAAAGAAAGAAAGAAAGAAGTTAGAAAGGAAGGAAGACAGAAAGAAAGAAAAAGAAAGATGTTAGGAAGGAGGGAAGACAGAAAGAAAGAAAAAGAGATGTTAGGAAGGAAGGAAAGAAGAAGAAAGAAGACAGACAGACAGAAAGAAAGAAAAGTTAGGAAGGAAGGAAGACAGAAAAAAAGAAAGAAAAAGAAAGACAGACAGAAAGAAAGAAAGAAGGAAAAAAAGAAAGAAAGAAAGAAAGAAAGAAATATGTTAGGAAGGAAGAAAGACAGAAAGAAAAAGAAAGATGGTAGGAAAGTGAAGATGAAGAATTTTTTGGTTTCCCAGAAAGCAATTCTGATTAAGTTTTTTTCATTCAAAGAGGTGCTTTTTCATTTCATATTTGCCTTATAAGAGGAGTTAATGTTATAGTTCATGTTATAATGTTATAAATATGAATCCAACATTAAGTTCAGACATTCCAAGTCATTTATTTTTAATTAAAAAAAATTTTACTCAAATTTTATTGTTAAAATGGGGGTGCGTGTTATACGCCGGTGCGTGTTATACGCCGATAAATACGGTAATTATTCTAAGCAGTAAGTATATGGTAGAGTAAGTGCTGGGATGCTATGCCATTGTTATGTGTGCTCTACTTTCTTGATGGTGTCTTTACAATTTTCTTCTGCGTATGGATGATAGACAGTGAGAAAATATACTGTAGCTATTCTTACTGATTCAGAAAACTTTAAAAAGTGTGTTTAAATATAAGGGCTTCTGTTTATGGATATTATGGGAAACTAGGTCAGTTCAATTAAATGTTATTTTAAGTAAAAGGCGTTATTAGAATATTATACAATACTAATTAATCTCCCTCTGATCTTTAGATAGTATGAAAAGTCCTTACAACAGATATATATTTTGTTGATTTGAAATTGACTAACAAACATAATGATTTTGAAAATTTTCTAGAAAATGTGGAAGACAGTACTGATGAAGATGCTCCTTTGAATAGTCCTGGGGCTGAAGGAAGGTGAGATCAGTGCAAACTATAGTCATTACATGTTCAGTATAACCTTTCTCAGTATTTTCTTGAACAGATTCTATAGAAAATAAAGGTAAGCAAAGGGGATAATTTGTTGTTTTAGATTGTTAACACATATATTTCCATGAATGTTTTCGTTAACTGTAAGAACATAGCTTAGTTTGTATCTAAAAAGGTTAAATCATGGCAACTGGACCGAATTTTATTGAAATGGAGACGTTTCGTTATTCATCCAAGTAAGTCGAGGTGGCGCAGCGGTTAGAGGCAGGTACTGCAGGCCACTTTAGCTGACACTGATCCGCAGGTCAGCGGTTCAGATCTCACCGGCTCAAGGTTGACTCAGCCTTCCATCCTTCCGAGGTAGGTAAAATGAGGTCCCAGATTGTTGGGGGCAATATAAATATACATTGCTTACTGGTGTAAACCGCTTAGAGAGTGCTTGCACTGTGAGGCGGTATATAAATCTCACTAAATAAATAAATAAAAAATAAACTTCTTCAGTCGAAATCAGGGGTCCCCAAACTTGACAACTTTAAGACTTGTGGACTTCAACTCCCAGAATTCTCCAGCCAGCATAGTGGCTGGAGAATTCTAGGAGTTGAAGTACCACAAGTCTTAAAGTTGCCAAGACCTCTGGTCAAACTGAACATTTGGGTAGGCAGACAGTCTTTGGAATGAACCAACTCTTGCCATACAGGGGGTTTCTCCCTAAAATGAAAAATATATATTTTTGGCCTGGATGATTGAGTTTTCATTTACATATAGCGTACTTTGAGTTCTTGAGGATCTACTTTTATATACACATTGTCACACATACACATACGCATACATGTATGTATGTATATCAATACATATGAGGTCTGGATACATCTCAGTCACTCAGATATCTGGATAAAAACAAATTATAAATCCAGAATTGGCACTTAGGGCCAATTTTCTCCTTTTTGGGACCCAGATTGTTGGGGACAATATGCTGACTTTGTAAACTGCTTAGAGAGGGCCGTAAAGAACCGTGAAGCGGTATATCAGTTTGAGTGCTATTGCTGTTGCTGTTGTTAGGAAAAAATGTAGATAAATACAACATATTGAATCATAACACACATTCAGTCATTACTTTGGGGATGGGGAGCCTTTCATGTGTTGAATATCTGTATATCCTGTCACACAAGTAATGACGGGAAGAAAACCTACAGTATTTGTCAAAGTATAAGACGCACCAGAGTATAAGACGCACCTTAGTTTTGGGGGAGGAAAACAAGGGAAAAAGGCCTCTGCCTCCCAGCAATTTGCCAAACAGCAAACAGTACAGATGATATACACTGTTTGCTGTGTATTTCTGTGCATGTGTGCCTGACCCATAGAAATAGCAAAGAATTGGAGAAATGTACATTATGCCAGAAAGTTTTCTTAAATGTAGTCACACTAACTCCTCCCAATTATTTAAATAGATCTACTCCAAGGTAAGTCAGGATTTTTAACTCTAATACTAAACAGGACACTGTTACATTTCAGACTATACTTGTACAGAGCTGTTAAAATTAATTAAAATTTCTGGAAGTATATATTATTCTCTATTATTTAAAAGAAGATACAATAGCACTGGACCTCTTCAGAGCAAGCATTTATTTTAAAAAGCTTCTTTATTTTGTTAAGTTGTCTAGATTCTAGAACAATAATAAAGCAGTCTTTAAAAAATAAGTAATAATTTGAACATTCTACAGACATTTATAGTTATTCACTTACCCCCCTCTATCCAGTTCAGCAGGAAATAAAAATCTGTGTGTCTCTCCCAGCTATTTGCCTCTTTGCTGCTAGTTTCACTTTCATTTTAGCATGTGGCAAATCAGCTGTAGGTCGGGAAGCTGCTAATGACTTACTTGGCTTTACAGGCTCTTCCTTCTTTGCTGCAAACAGGTAAATTGCTGGAAGACAGAGGCCAAAGGGTGGGGGTGGGTGGGTGGGGTTACATTCGGTGTGTATGATGCACCCAAGTTTTCACCCTCTTTTGGGGGGTAAAATGGTGCGTCTTATATTCCTAAAAATACGGTATATTAGAGTAAGAACATGTTTATGGGATAATAGTCAAAGGATGAGCGTATATGTCAGATCTGACATACAGCCTTCCAGAAGATTTTAAAAGTGGACTTTCCCACAATGCATTGGGATAGAATGAGGCTGGAGCCCAATGATTATTATTGTTTATGCATTGGAGTGCACTGTTTGCTGTGTATTTCTGTGCATGTGTGCCTGACCCATAGTTGCTTTAGAACAATGTGAATTGTTTTTTTGGATGGTATTTTTTATTGTTTCTATGTAATTATTGCTATTATTGTGGACCATCCAAAGTTATGGCACAAAAGATGAATAGCCACATAAGTTTCAAATTTATAATAGGAGGAGGGGAGGGGAGATCTTACCACTAAATGTATGTTTTTATTTGCAGTTCATTATCTTCCGATCTTATGAAACTTTGTAGTGAAGTCAAACCTAAAAATAAGGTAAGCTGTGAGTAGTAGCATGATAAAGGTAAAGAACTCATATTGAATTAAACTTGTAATGTCAAAACCTGTTCGGTTTTGGCAACAATGGAGAAATGGCTTGATGCTATATTTTGCGGGGGCGGATGTGTTTTCCAATCTAGGCTATGCTTAGGGATTTCCTGATCTTCTCACATCCAGAATCAACTTTGCTTAAGTTTTTAAAAGTCCATCAAGATCAATCAGTTTCTGGCTCCTGCTGCGTTCAATAGTATGGCAGAATTTTAGATAGCAATGCCATCATTCTGTACAAACAGGGTCATTTCCAGCCTTTGAAATTGCTCAGATTCAGAATGCTAGAAGGGGAGTGATCATCTCTTTTTTTAAAAAAAAAAAGTATTTATCACATCAATATTACTATCTCCATCACCTGTTACAGATGAAATGTTTCCCACCCCTGAATCTCTAACAGCACCAGAGTCCTGTTCTTTTCCTTTCCTTTCCTTTCCTTTCTTTTCCTTTCCTTTTTTTTATTAAAAAGTTTTTTATTTATAAAACAGATAAAAGAACAAAGAGACAAAACATACAATAAACGTAAAGAACAAGTACATGACGAATCGTAATCTAGTATACATATTTACATTCCGCTAATTTATACATCGTTATTTATCTTAAATTGCAAAGAGTGAGTTATAGTTTTTCTTTTCATTTCCACCATTTTAATTTTTAATCTTGGTTCTCCTTTCTCCCCACCACTGGTATAATTTGTTCCAGGTTTCAATGTATTGTGTTTCATCTTTTCCCTTCATTTCTAACGTCTCTTTTTGATGCCAAGTTTTTCTAGCCTTTTCTTACAGGTTTTCTTCCAGATTTTTCTAGTCTTTTCATGATACGATTGATTGACTAAAACCTGGAAGAAAATGACTGTTGTGTCCCAACACAGAGACCCCTCAGAAATGACGCATACACAACTGTTTACAAATAATAATCCTTTAGTACTAATAAAGATTCTTAGTAGCTAGGTTTTAAAGTCCATAAAGAACAGGAAAGGGTCTTTTGTCAGAAAGTCCGATATTGTTGCTTCTTAAGAATTGGCCCGCATTCAAACCCCCAAAGCAAACAAGCAATTAGTCCTCAGTTATCAGAAACTTTCAAAAGTTGACAGAAAGCCCGGAATAAAGTATTGCACAAACCAAAAATCCAGAAAGCAAAGCCGTAGAAAATCCAAGAGCAACGAACCGTGGTGATAATAATGCAACGAGTTGATTCCAGCATCAACGTCAGCGTGCTTCAGCCTTAAATAGCCTTAGGGCATGGCCAATTAGCCCACAGCTCTACATGCGAGGAGACCTCCTCCTGCAGAGCCATTCTTGCCTGCTAGCTGCCCTGCGTGCCCTAGCATCAAGCAGAGGCTCCTCCTCTTCTCCTGAGTCATTCAGCTCCAACTGAGGAGGTGCAGAAGGCCCTGGCTGGCTTTCATCCTCTGGCACCGAGTCCTCCTCACTATCGGACTCAGGTGCCAGGTGCACGGGATGATAATGCCGCACCACAGTCAGCTCTTGGTCCTCTGGATCCAGGACCAGCTGCACGGGACGCGGGCAAGCCACAACAATGAGAGAGTTTTCTTATTCAGAGTGTTTTTGTCCTTGTGCTTTCTATGTTGACCAGGGTATCAGACGAATATAAGAGTAACCTTACCTTCGCAGCATTATAGCCCATTTACTACTAGCGATCAACAAACCACGAATGGAACTAGTTACCTTCAGACAGTAGCTGCCTTTGTCAGTATGGATAACTAGGAATCATTTTATTTTAGGATCAAGTCAATGATACCGTTCTATCTTCATTTCAGACCATTCCAAGTCCTGAAAAAGAATAGATTGTGTTACTGTATTGTTCTTTCTTTTCTAATCTGTTTCAGGCACGCCGTCGGACAACAACCCAGTTGGAACTGCTGTACGCTGACAGTGGTGATTTAACATCTGATGTCAGTGCTGGAGAGTCAGCCGTGTCGAGTCCTCTTACATCGGTTGCAGAAGCTCAAGAAAGTGGAATGGATTCTGACCCGAAAGAACCATCTGCCAGGGACAGAGAGGCCCTTCTGTTGCAGCCACCCTTGCCTTCTAAGGCTGCCAGCATGTAAGATATGTACAGTGCACCGATTCCCTCTTGGCTCCTTAATACATGTTTGGCCACATTTCATTTGTCTTCAGGATACCCAGAGATCAACTTTCTGTTCAAAGGAATTACAATAGTCTCCAGTGCAATTATTGCAGAATTCTAATATTAAATATTTCTGCATAGCAGGTCCTTGTATTGCAACCGTCAACTCAGTCTAAAAAATTGTGCAAGTCTAGAAATGAAGAGTTTTATTTATTGTATTTAGATGTACAGGTAGTCCTCGACTTACAACAGTTCATTCAGTGACCATCCAAAGTTACAACGGTGCTGAAAGAAAGGGACTTACGACAGCTTTTCACACTTACAATATTGCAGCATCCCTGTAGTCACGTGACAAAAATCCAGAAGTTTGGCAACTGGTTCATATTTATGACGGTTGTGGTGTCCCGGGGGTCATGTCATGTCCCCTTTTGCGACTTGCTGACAAGCAAAGTCAGTGGGGAAACCAGATTCACTTAACAACCGTGTTACTAAATTAACAGCTGCAGTGGTTCATTTAACAACTGTGGCAAAAAAAGGTCTTAAAAAATCAGCTGCAGTGGTTCACTTAATAAATGTTTCACTTAGCAACATAAATTGTGGGCTCAATTGTGGTCGTAAGTTGAGGACTACCTATATAAAGTTCAACGATGGTTAACAATATTGGTAAAGGATACCTGTTTTGTTTGCATAGAGGGAATCCTCTTTATAAAAGGGTTCCTCTCGAAATATCTTTAAAGGAGCTACCCTAACTTGCAACCCTGATTAATATATTGGAACTACAACTCCTATAAGTCACAGCCAGTGTAGTAACGCCCCATGTTGACTAAGAATTCCAAAGCCATCTACAGCACGGTCCCTAAACTTTTTTTGCTATCTTATCTCTCTTTAGTGTAATCTTAATTTTCACACCTCCCCTAAAAATCCAAGCACCAAAATGAACACAAATGAACAATGAAAACAATACAATGAAACTTGGGGAAAAGTCAGATTTATTATAACAGTGTACAACTAAAAGATTCTTCATATCTGCCCCAGGGCTCTCTCTGAGCCTCTCCAAGAAAGTACACCTCACAGTTTTGGAAATCCTGATCCAAAAAACCTTGATATGATACCTTTAAGAATAACGTAGGTGTTTCCATTCAAGTACATTCACCCTTGGAAACTGTTTATACTTACTTGCTTACAATGTGCTGCCTATCCCATTCTGAGTGGCTTTTAATAGTATATGAAAAAAAATCCGTATCTTGCAATTATTGAAAATATTTTTTTTAATCTGGTGATGCTTTGTCAAATAACTTCAGCAAAAAACTACTGATAATCGTAGCCATCGAATTATGATTGTTCGTTCACTCAAGTATTCTTTTTCTGTTATGACAGGTCCAAGCAGTCACCCTCTCCAACAGAAAAAAAAATACCAGAACCGTCACCTGTATCAAAGAGAAAAAGCTATGATAAATCTGTAGATAAGCCAAAGTCAAAAGAACAAAAACAGTAAGATGCTTTACTTTAAAAAGGTTGATTTTATTGATTGCGTTGTACGAAATTGAGAGTCATTTTGCTTTGTTGAAGAAGCTGCCTTTGTAACTCTTACTTCTGCATCTCACTTAATGGTGCACTGAAAAGCAGTGTGTAAACTTCATTAATATTGACTACTTATTATTGAGGGTTCTCAATCCTGAAACGATGTTTTCCATTGTAGAGCTCTTTTTATTTACATTTTTTTTCTTTGCGTTGTTTTAAGTTGTTCTACTGCCATCTTGTGGTGGTTTGTTTTATAATCTTTATGTTCTACCAGAGGAGCTATTAATATTATTATTATTATTATTATTATTATTATTATTATTATTATTATTATTATTATTATTATTATTATTATTATTATTATTATTATTATTATTATTATTATTATTTGTTCTTATAAGCCGCCCAATCCCGTAGGACTCAGGGCAGCGTACAACAGAAAAAAAAGAACAATCAGAATACAATAAAACAGTTTAAAAAAATACAAAAGTTAAAAAAAACCAATCATCCATGGGGGAATTAAGATCTATTTTCACCCTGCCTGCAGGAAGAGCCATGTCTTAATGGCTTTCCGGAAGGCCAGCAAGGTGGGAATAGTTCGGTCAGCAAGCTGGGAATAGTAGTTTGCAGTAAACATTACTAAATTAAAGGCATCGGTGACCTATAGTCCCTAGCATACTTTCTTAATTTTAACCTCTTTATTTCATTTGCTTTTTATTATTTTTATTTACCATTGGTTTTTAATGTTTAATTTTTTTCTTGTAGCTCAGATTCTGGAACCTCAGAGGCTAGCCTATCACCTCCTCCTTCCCCACCAAACCGGCCCCGTAATGAACTGAATGTTTTTAACCGTCTCACTGTTTCTCAGGGAAGCCCATCAGTTCAGAAGGATAAGTAAGTCACAAAGACCCAACTCCCCACAGCAGCGATGGTACCCCAAAGCGCATGTGAGCCTGCAAGAGAGCTTCAGAATGCTTTGGCTATGGCCATCTCATGCTAAGAGCTAAAAAATATAGCTCATTTGTTGCTTCCACACACTCTTTAAAACATGACATTCCTAATTACATAAGCATTTCCTGCTGAAATAATACATAAAATTTATACTTATGCCTGCGTAAAATCATTTTTCTTGGGACCTCTGAATAGCCAGTTTTTCATTTATATGTTTTTTCCAGGCATGGAAAATAACTCTGTGAGTTTCTATGCTGTTGAATGATGCAGTGGCCAGCTTTCATATAATTATTGCATTGCAATATAATGCAATCTGTACTCTCATTTGCCTGAAACCACACTTTGAGGGTAAAGGAAGAACTGGAAATATCGACTAGGGGAAATTTCAGTACTAGCTTTGTGCAGTATTTATTTTTTCCAGTGGTAGCCGTTTGAATTCACCCAGATTCTTTATTGCAAGCGTGCTGCACTTTCACAGCTAATATATTGTGTTTAACTTTTATGTTTTGGCAGTAGTATTGAGGGCCTTTTTTTTTCTTTATTTCTTGTCTGCTCTTTCTATACTTTGCCTTTAATGTCTCCCCCTCCCAAATCTGTGATTGCTATACATGTTTCTAACAGTTCTTACAATCCACTGAGATCTTTTAGCCTATGCTTGGAGCTATGTTATACTAGCGAAAAGAAATGGCAATTCTCTATAGTGTTAATTATTGAAATTGGACATAAGGGTATACAAGAACTATTGATCTTCTTTGCGCTTTCATAATTGTCACTCAGACTTCAACCGATTGATTGTGTTGAGGAATGCAGTATCGTCAACTGTTAAAAGCATATTGGTATATCCTTTAACATCGGGCTATTTTTAAAGGATTACAAGCATATAACTGCCTCAATTCAAAAGAAGAAAACACAAAGGGTTAATTTCTTATCAGCAATTACGATTTTGACCGCAATTGCAAAACTGATTCCTTCCCCCCCCCACCCCGCCCGATGCATGTATAAATGAACAAAAAGGCAGAAAACTACATGTTAAATTCGGTCATTTTATCAAAGTTCTCTCCCACAGCTTTTTAAAAGAATTAATCAAGGAAGCTGGAAATGGCTTGTAGAAAATCTGTTTGATAGAAGCTCCATTCCCACCACCCACCACCGAAGAGAGTTTTCTGCATATTCTTCCATCGTTACCAATCCTGGTTAGGCCTGTTTGGATGTAGTTTACACATTGTTTTTTCTACCTTTTCGTAACAATGCTGTTTTCCCACCCTCTTCTTTCTTTACTTTGATGATATCTATAATCTTTCTTCATAATCTTACTACTGTTTATTGTAGGTCTGATGAAAGTGATCCTTCTCTGTCGGAGGTACACAGGTACTTTGTATTCCTCCTTTAGATCTTCTGGACTCTTGGTGTTACGCTTAATATTTTTACTTGCAGTTCCTAAATTAACTAACTAAACATTTTTGCATGATTTTTTTTTTTAAAATCCCATGCTCCTCAAAATGTTCATATGTCTCTTGGATCATTTTTTTTTCCCCTGAAGCATTCTTATTCTGTTTGACTTAAAAAATATATCTCTAGCATGTGCACTAATTTCTCTTTGGAAATCATGTCCGGGTGGTATGCCTGTTTTTACTTATGTCTTTCTCTCTCTTAAATCTTTTAATAAACTCATGGCAAACATTCTCAATTTGCTTTGTTGAAAGTGACAGGCTATAATGAACTAGGTAGGAAAGACACTTTTTCATTTTACATTTCACATATATTCACAACAGTTCTTGAATCTTAAAGGTGTGATAAAATTAGTCCATCCATAAGGGAAATCTGTGCCATCGGAGTAAAGAGAATAGAAATTATCAATAATCACACGAGCATTTGTCAGTCTAAAAACCTTAAGCTTAGGACAAAAATAACCCCTGCAACCAATTCTCAATACAGGAGACTAGGCTATAACTAAAAGTCGAAGAATTTCTGAATCAACATGTTGCAAATTAGAAATTATAAGAATTTTCTTCAACTGCCCGGTATTTAAATTGTGCTTTCATTTATATATGTACAGAATGAAGTAACAAGTAATGTTTTTCAGGTAATAGAACACTGTCGAATACTTAGAACTGATTCTAATTTTTTCTTCATTCATTGTTACTGAGAGTGTCTATCTCTTGGCACATAGACCTCTATTTCAATATATCTATAGCCCGTTTGGACAAATTCCTGACACATTTAATTCCTTTTTTTAATGGAATGAATATCAGTTTAGCTTGTTTTTATTTTATAGGAAATTTCTGATACAACATACAAGTTTTTTTTTCTTAAATGGTTTCTATCTTCCTTGCTTGCAATCCAACTTTTACTGACTGACTTCATTCTGTTTTTATTGCCTGTTTTCACTCTTCACTTTCTAGTTATCTTAAATATATATTTATATATGATGTGCAAGTTTTTATTTACACATAAAGCACCAATATTTGAAAGATACAAAGAGTCTAAACCATTTAAACATCCAAATTTGTTAGAAATAGAAGAGCTTGAAGACTCCTATTAACACTTAAGTTTTTTCTATGGTATTTATTGTCTTTTTCTTGGTACAACAATTATAGTTGCATTCCTTAAGCAGGTATAAAACTATACATGCTTCAATTATATTCCAGTCTTCTAATCTATAACTTATACAGTAGAAATATTTTTCATATTTCCTAAGCCTTAATTTAATCTACATAACTCTCTTCTTTTATTATATGTATTATACATTAGCATCTTAATATATAAGATCTTTCAGATCTGCTATAGATATATTCAAAGTGATTCTACAGAGTGTAGGAATATTGACTTCTGTACTTCTTCGCTTTGCAATTTAGATTTCAGGTTTCACATCTTGAAAATGTACTATTCGATTGGCTCTGCTTTAATATAATCTCAGGGATAGTGATTTGCTGATCGATATGAGATTATAAGTATGTATCTGATACATCATTAAACTTACTCATTTTCCCGAATCCAAATTTTAAATGTTGTCTCCTTGTTTACAGAGGTTTTATAAACCTCTGATCCCTTTGAGCCAAATTTGATTACCTGGAAAAAGTCCATGATATTTTCTTAGTGTCAGTGGAGAAGTGGTTTGCCATTGCCTTTTGAAATGTTTTTCCCCCCAGCTTTCTACACTAAACTAGAGCCTTGGGATTTCTTCACAATCTTTTAATCCAAGTACTAACCGAACCTAATGCTGCTTCATTTGTTATGAGGTCATGCAAGTGTAGATGTGATGTGTCTCTGCTGCAAAAAGTTTCTTTGATCCAGGAGCTCATAGAGTAATTTTCTTCAAAAGTCCACTGCTTCACTTCCATTACCATTTTCTGGATCAGAGTTGAGTGTTTTTGTAAGGCTATAGAAAGTTGAAGAATCTTTTAAATCATCTCTCTTTCCGAGAGAGGTTTGTTCCAAGAACCTTCTGTCTGTAGGCTCAATGGAGGAAATTAAAATCTTTCATAAATTGTTTGGGAAATCATCCAAAGACCATTCAGGAACTTTGAAGATTATTTTGTTAGTATCATTACCAAATAGTATATGTGTGTACAATCGTGAATGAAACTGGCAAAGTATGTGTAAATGTATGTACGAGCATGTGTGTACTCACACATAACATAAGCTATGATTAGGTAACGAGCACCATGAGGAAATAATATATTTGCCCTCTCCTCTTCATTTTTTAAAATAATTAAAAATGCTAGTAAATATTTTTTTGGAATAATTTAATTTTCCTTAGCATAGAATATGGATTTGGATAAGTAAATAGACTGGATATAGGAAACATACTGCCCTGTTTGGTGCAATTCAAACTCAGATTTGGCCATAATTTTTTTAAAAATCTGTCTCTTAACGAAGCAACAGCAATTAACTAAGGACAGTAATTGGACCTGTCCATTGTGTTGGAAGATAGTATCTATAAATATGTGTGCTGCTGAGAACTCTTTGGTCCGTGATCAAGCTAATCTTTTCCATTGCTGTTCTCTTGGCCAACAAGCACAGGTTGGGGAAAATTCACTTGATCAAAGAGCAAATGTATGGCCTGTTACATAGCCACAGCAGAGTATAAATTCAAATATAGCAATAGCACTTAGACTCATATACCGCTTCACAGTGATTTACAGCCCTCTCTAAGCGGTTTACTGAGTCAGCATATTGCCCCCAACAATCTGGGTCTGCATTTTACCGACCTCGGAAGGATGGAAGGCTGAGTCAACCTTGAGCCTGGTGAGATTTGAACTGCCAAATTGCAGGCAGCCAACAGTCAGCAGAAGTAGCCTGCAGTACTGCATTCTAACCACTGCGCCACCATGGCTCATATTCTTAATCTATATCTTCATGAAAGATTTCCACTAATGCAGGGCTAGATGGCTGGAATAGTGAAATCAGATTAAAAATTACTTGATACCATGACTAATATATGTTTCTTTTTCCATTTAGAGGCATAATCAACCCAGTTTTTTTAAAATGTGTCCGACCCTCCCCAGTTCAATGTATCTATATTGCTGAAGGTCATACGAAGGCTGTGCTTTGTGTTGATTCTACCAACGATCTTCTCTTCACTGGATCAAAAGGTTTGATGGGTTTCCATGGTATTTATGTAGCTTTCTGAAATTTGCTTTCAGTATTGATGGGGGTTACCAATGGATCATGAAATGTTCTAAGAATAATAGGTTACATTTTAAGCCTGTGTGAATCCATTTATTACATTTTAATGGAAGATTTGAGAGTCAAATCAAGGAAGCACGTAAGTTTGCAATTTAAGATTCAAGGGCAAATTGATTCAATTTTGGAACAATGTGAAATTTGGCTGGAAAAAAAATAGCTGCAGGGTATAATGGAGAAGCATCAAAATATCAGCCTGATTTTTTGGCAGGACAAGATAATAATAGCGGGGATAATAAAACTTTTAGAGGACTGTATCTATAAACGCTGTACCTCCAAGAGATTCACAACAATAATGGCAACAAGGACGAATAAATTAACAACACGGAAAGCTCCAAATTGCTTGCAAAAGGACTCTTTCAAATGATTAATACAAAAAGTGTCCTACTTCAATTTATTTATTTATTTATTTTTCAAAACTTGTATAAAAAACTATTTTTCATTTATTTATTTTTCCTATGGTGCCAGGCCTAGTGTAACAATTATGGCCAGCTTGCCATGATAGGTGGGTTTGCAGCCACTGATCATCAGTTTTTTTTTAGAATGTCAAGATACAGATGGTCCTTGACTTACAACAGTTCATTTAGTGACCGTTCAAAGTTACGTCACTGGAAAAAAGTGACTTATGACCATTTTTCACACTTATGACCGTTGCAGCATCCCCATGGTCATGTGATGAAAATTCAGACACTTGGCAACTGAGTCATGTTTATGACGGTTGCAGTGTCCCGGGGTCATGTGATCCCCTTTTGCGATTTTCTGACAAGCAACGTCAATGGGGAAGCCTGATTCACTTAACAACTGGGCTACTAACTTAACAACTGCAGTGATTCGCTTAGCAACTGTGGCAAGAAAGGTCGTAAAATGGGGCAAAACTCATTTAACAAATGTCTCACTTAGCAACATTGCTATTCTTAGAGAAGGGTCACTATACCAGGCCAAGGAAAGAACCTTAGAGAAACCTGAATTCTGAAGTGATTAACTTGATCTGATTGTTTTACATCTCAAAAACCTGGCATTTTAACGGGTATATAGATTTTCTATATCCACTGTAAAATCTACTTCTGATATAAGATACATCATTCCGTCCAGTACTTTCCTAGTTATTATATTCTTTCTGGAGAGCTCGAAAATAATTGCCTGCATTTCAGATCCCCAGACTTCTGATGTGCAGATCTAATATGCCAATTTTCAAGAAGTCACTCACACTCCTTTTTGTTTCTATTAAATATTAGAAGTATTTTGTCAGCAAATTAACCAGTGAATCGACCTTTTCATTTGACTGTATTTTATTTGCAAAACAGTACAACTGCTAAAGTTCCTCAGAGCTTCTTGGAAAGCTAACCACAATAAATAATTGCCTCTGGTAGAATACTTTGGATGTGATCCCTAGGACACAATGTTTTGCTGGAAATGTTGCATTTCTCTATCAGTTGTTTACAGGCATTTGTGGATTGATTTTGGTTATTTGGTATAATCCTTTTCTGTAAGGGTATTCCTTTCAGCATGTAGTGATACTCTTACAAAGCAAGTCTGTATTCCATATAACTTATTGTTAGGTTATTGTAGTGTGGTGCATGTGAAATTCCTTTTGAAATAAATTGAAACTTCAGTTGCTATAAAATATAATTATAGGATGCTGCAATTAAAATATCCTTTTGACATCTAGCCAAATATTTTTTTTAAAGAATCCTACTTCTTGTTTTTTTAAATTGAAAATATTATTGTCTGCTCTCAATTTTAATGTTTCTTTACATAGAATTTTTGATGCCTATGTGTTTGTTCCTTTGCTAGTATTAATTGACTCTTTGAGCAACTTTTAAAGATAATTGTTAGACATTGATTTGCATCTTTTACCTACAGTATATTTATGTAATTTCTGAAAATAGCAATTCATTACGAAGCAACAAATAAACTGAAGGTATGAATGCCTGTATTGTGCAAAATAATCTAGCATATTTTATTTGTTGTATTTTGTTTTTCTTTTTAGATCGCACATGCAAAGTATGGAATTTGGTTACTGGACAGGAAATCATGTCCCTGAGTGGTCATCCTAACAATGTTGTATCTGTAAAATACTGTAATTATACTAGTTTGGTGTTCACAGTCTCCACATCTTATATTAAGGTGTGGGACATCCGTGATTCTGCTAAATGTATCCGAACACTAACGTAAGTTGAGACTCTAAAAAGCAAAAACATAATCTTACAACATTAATAGATTTTGCAGTAAGTGCCAAGACAATTATAATTATGCAGAATATTCAGGCTCAAAAGAACTATTTTGTTTTCTTTAACTTTTGGGTAAATCTCGGTAAGCTAGCAAATTGAAAAATTACTTGTAAGGTATATGCAATCTAAGGAAAAATAAAGCTCTGATGCAGCATGAGAAAACAAAACCAAACTTTTGCTGGCAAGGTGCTCTAAATTAAACACTGTAAACAAATGTGACAAATTGATTTAAGTTGTAAAAAGAGAAGCATGTAATTTCTTTTCTGGTTTTCCTTATACTGCATCAGCCTCTGAATCCAAATACATTTTGAAAGTCTTCTCAAAGCCAAGGCAGCTGGTCTTGATTCTGCCTGAAGCATTTCTCATTTTTTTAAACTAGAGAGTTCAGGGCATCACAGATAATGGAGGAAGCCACTAAATTAGGCCTCTTCTATCTCAAAGGGAAGAGAGAATCAATTCACATTAAATTGGGCCTCAGTGTCTGCCTGATTAGAACACTCAACGTTAGCAAGATGTGTGATAAATATATATTATTTTTCATATTTTTTATCAAATGTATATAGCTGCTCTCTCATTGGTATACTAGGTGGCATGCAATAAAATAAAACAAATCTTAAATAACCCTTAAAACAATTACCATATTTTTCGGAGTATAAGACGCACCTTTTTCATCCCTAAAAGACGCTGAAAATTTGGGTGCGTCTTATACTTCAAATGTAGCTTTTTCGAAGCTTTTTTCCCCAGCCCTAACGAGGTGCTAACGATCTTCCCGGCTTCCTGTTCCCTCCGAAGGTTTTTTCCAGCCCTAAGCAGTTTTTCCTGACCTAAGTCTTTGCAGGCTTGCTTTCATTCCTACTCCCTTTGAAAAAGGCTTTTTCAGCCCTAACCAGGGGATAAAATAGTGTGCTGAAGCTGAACAGACTAAGGACGCTAGCCAGATGAATACCTGGTAGGTAGATTTTTTCCCCTATTTTCCTCCCCCAAAACTAAGGTGCGTCTTATACTCCGGTGCGTCTTATACTCCGAAAAATATGGTAATATAAAATATAAAATAAGATCATGGGAGAATGCACCCAAATCTCACATAGAACACAACCATCTTGTGGACTAGTTGTGATATTGTTTCCATTATTGCTTGTATGCTTTCCAGAGTCACTTTTAGTGAGATGGGCAGCAATATAAATGTGTTAAATAAATAAATTGGAAGTTTTCCATTTAAAGCAATGTGCATTAACTCATCGTATTATTGTGTTCAGCAATGGACAGATAACAGTACTCATTCTTTTTTTTAAAAAAATCTAATCTAATCCAATCTTGTCTTGTTTTGTTTTGTTCTTTTCCCTTATAAAATGAAGATCTTCAGGCCAGACAATGCCAGGGGATGCTTGCTCTGGAAATACCAATAGAACTGTTACAATTCCAGCTGGTGAGAACCAGATAAATCAGATTGCCTTAAATCCAACAGGCACTTTTCTATATGCAGCTGCAGGAAACGTAGTCAGAATGTGGGACCTGAAGAGGTAATGTTTCAAAATTATTTACTGATCATACTGGAGCATTACAGTTCTTGGTGCCAAAATGAATTGGCAGTTGTAATCTGCATTAGATTTCTTCAGTTTGGAAGCTAGCAAGGACTAGTCACTATCAGGGTTCATTAAATATTTGTAGTGGGTTCCAGTGGTGGGTTGCTACTGGTTCACCCTGGATTGGGCGAACCGGTAGCAGCGGCGGCTGGAGGCTCCGCCCACTCGTCCGGACATCTCTGCGCATGCTCTCCCAATAGTGATCCGGTAGCAAAGGTAATTGAAACCCACTGCTGGTGGGTACCCTGATATATCATCATTTCTTCCCATGGCACAAGCATTGAATTGCAAATGCAATTGCAATTTATGACTTTGGTGACTATAGTGACAATGTACGAGTATGGTGACTATATGTAAGGGAATGGTTTGTCCTTTATTTTTCTTTACAAAAGGAAAGGTTTGTCCTTCTTCCTTTACAAAGGGAAAAATTCAAAGCCAAGAAAGATGCATATTCTGATAAAATTATGTAAAAAAAACAGAATATTTAAATTTATTTTAGAAAGACAATTCCATTTCCCTATTTTTCACATGAATAACGGACAGAAGTGAGTTTTCAAAAAGTAAATCTAAGGGACAACTTTCTGAAGTAAAGAACAGTCCTTTAAAATAGAGTTGGTGTAGTCACTGCATATATGAGTGGAATGCTTGATTTTTCACCACCATTCCTTCATAGTCATACCCAAAAAGTATCTGCTGAGGTGCAGGCAGAGTCTACCAGCTGTACCTTTACCTCCAAGTAAACATATTAAATGCTTTACCAGCTATTCTTGTGGAAATACCTTTGGTGCCTGCAGATACTCAGGAGAAGGCCAGGAACTCCTCAAAGCAGGCAGAGGGAAGTATAGAGCTGTGGCTGACTCATATCTTCAACAAATACTGTAGATCCAGACCAGGGGTGAAATGCTACTGGTTCGGCCCGGTTCGGGCGTACCGGTATCAGTGGCCGCCGGTGGTTCGGAGCACCAGTAGCGGCGGCAGCACGAGGCTCCGCCCAGACGCTGCCATTTTCTTTTTTTAACCCTCTGCGCATGTGCAAAGCCTTCTGCGCATGTGCAGAGGGTGAAAAAGCACGCGTGATGGTAGCGCGAGAGTGCAAATCACGCGCTTCCGAACCGGTAGGGAAGGTAAGTAGATTTCACCGCTGATCCAGATGGATGTTATACTTGTTTGATGATTTCCACCGGCCTAATAGTATAGTTTTGAAAAAGGTTCATGTGATTTGTTTGGTTTTGAAATAATTAAGTTATTTTGCGTCTCTGAAGTTTTATCTTTTGCTATTCTTCTAGATTTCAGTCTACAGGAAAACTAACTGGTCACTTGGGCCCAGTTATGTGTCTCACAGTAGATCGTATTTCTAATGGACAAGACCTCATCATTACTGGCTCCAAAGACCATTATATAAAGGTAACCTCTCATGCATTTTTTAAAACAATCATATGAAAGTAAACTTCAAGAATGAACTTTTTCTGTTTCTCTCCTTACAAGTTTTGGAGAGACACTTCAATAAGCCCCCCCAACTACTTTCTGGGGAAAAGGGGGGGGACATGCCCCATGCATCCAGGCCGAGCCCGCTCAGGGGCAACAGAGGCAGCCACTCCCTCGCCCGCCCCCAGCGCGGTGGACTCCCATTTGTTCCAAGCCCCCCATTCTTTCCTCAGAAAGAAGGCGGCAGCAGCAGCAGCAACTCACCCAGCGGGAGGAAATGTTTGGTGTCCATGTCTGCGATTTAACTCATGCCCAGCAGTGCGGCATGGCGATCGGTGGTGGGAAAGAGCCGAGGCGGCGAGAGGGCCCCACTACGGAGCCCGCTGAGAGAGTCGCCCACCGAGCCAGAGGTGTAGGGAGGCGGATCCCGGGGCGGGCAGGTGGAAGGGCACTTTTAACGTAACCTACCAATATCCAGAATGGATATACCATGAAAGTGGACAAGGTAACTACATACAAGCTGGTCCATTAGGCAACATAACATGGGATAGTTATGCAGACCCAGATGGTGAGAAGATCAACTTTGAATCTAGATGGAAATATCCTAGAAACTATGTTGGAGACTCTGACGATGTCTCAAGACTGCCAGTTGCAGACTTCCCAGCAGAAGCCTGGGAAGATAACAACCTAACCTCTGCTATGAATACCATCGTAGAATCTGAAAGCATTTATGTAGACGACCTAGATGAGGACCATCCTAAACCACAGCTAGACATCACCACAGGCAAAAACCTTGAAAAGATGCTCAACACATACAATCCTATGTGTGCTCAAGAATCTGTAGGGATAAGATATCCATGGCAGCAAGTTTGGGACAAGAAACCTGCAGTAGCTCACCAACCTCACCTTCATCACTACTCTGAATTCATATGCGAAGATAATCCTCCTGGACAACTCTTTGTTAAATTACTTCCTAACCTAACTGATGACTATGCTGACAAACAACAAAGCTACAGCAGAATCATAACCTATGCCAACTTTATATGGACTGGCAAACTAACACTAAAAGCCAAACTCAGAACACCACAACAATTCAATGTCATATCCTTACCAACCTACGGTGGCATAGAACCAAAGAACTGGCAATACCTACTACCAGACAATCAGGGCAACTTTGAATTCGCCATGCAAGAAGGAAGATGGATACCATACCACATTTACTAACATACTAACCTACTATATACTAACCTATTATATACTATATACTATATACTATATACTATATACTATATACTATATACTATATACATATACATATACATATACATATACATATACATATACATATACATATACATATACATATACATATACATATACATATATATATATATATATATATATATATATATATATATATATATATATATATATATATATATATATATATATCCCCTGTAGATATATTAATTATAATATACTAATAAAAAAAATTATTAACCAACCAACCTTTTCTTACCAACCTAACAAACCCTAAATTATGTATTCCCACCCTCCCACCCTTAAAAACATTATTATATTGGTTGTGTTAGGTTGGTTGGTATTTCATAGTCAGAGTATTTCTTTATTGGTATATATAGGTTTACATTATCATTATCATTTACATTTTCATTTATACTCTAACTAACATAACAAACTAACTTATATTAATACATAATTTAGGGTTTGTTAGGTTGGTAAGAAAAGGTTGGTTGGTTAAGAATTTTTTTTATTAGTATATTATATGGCCTAACCTACTATATACTATATACTACATGCGGCATGCGCAGAAGCCGAGTTTCCAGCACTTGTTTTTGGCTTTTTTAAAAAAAAAATTGGATTTTCCGGCATGTGCGCATGCGGCCACGTGGTGCGGACACGCGGTGTCGGAGGAAGCAAACCAGCAGCGAGGTAAGTTAGAACCCACCCCTGACTGACTGCCCATGTTACTTGAACTCACAAAGATTTAAAATGAGTTAGTAATTTGCACCATCCCAAATTTTCAAGGGATTAATGATATACAACAGTCCATTGGAGGACTATTGTATATTCATTAAGAATAATGGATGCATTTCCTCATGCATGTTTGCTTAATGGCTAGCCAAAACAATTCTGCAGATACAAAAGTGTATTCTCCTATTCCAGATGTTTGATATAACTGAAGGAGCTCTTGGAAATGTAAGCCCTACACACAACTTTGAACCTCCTCATTATGATGGCATTGAAGCACTTACTATTATGGGTGACAACCTTTTTAGTGGATCCAGAGATAATGGAATTAAAAAATGGGACTTGGCTCAAAAAGACCTAATTCAGGTAATATTAAAACACAAAAGGCATTAAGATATAAGAACTATTGTCACAATTGTTATTAGAAAAAATATAACTAAAAGCCAACATGGGTTTGTCAAAAACAGATCATGCCAGACACACCTTATTGCATTCTTTGACAAAGTATCCTCATTAGTAGTTCAGGTATGAATATAGTTTACGTAGACTTCAGAAAGGCATTTGACAAAGTAGACCACAACCTATTTCTTGGTAAGATAGAACAATGTGGGATAGACAGTACTATCCACCAGACCATTATTGGCTGATCAACTACATTCAACATGTAGCCCTCAATGAAACCATCTCTGCATGGAGGAAGCATGCAGGTGGGTAACCCAAGGTTCATAAATGAGCTAGATAAGGGGATAGAAGAGAAATTCATCAAATTTGCAGACAACACCAACTTAGAGGGAATAGTCAACAGTTTAAAAGATAGGTTCAAGATTCAGGAGGATCTTGACGGACGTGAACACTGGGCACGTCAATGGGGGAAACCAGATTCACTTAATGACCACACGATTCAGTTGACTGTAGTGATTAGCATAACAACCATGGCAAAAATGGTCATAAAATTGTGCACAACTTACTTAACAACTGCCTTGTTTAACAACAGAAGTTCTGGTCTCAGTTGTGTTCATACATTGAGGACTATCTGTAATAGAATGCACATTATTTTGGTTTACACATCTAATTATCTTCCAGTTCATATTTTCTAAAACGGTTTTGTCCCTAGTTACAGGTATTGCCATTTTTTCTGCCTCAACTTGTGGTTTTCTTTTCAGCAAGTTCCTAATGCTCATAAGGATTGGGTTTGCGCTCTTGGTGTCGTTCCGGATTCCTCTGTGCTATTGAGTGGCTGCCGAGGAGGCATTCTGAAGCTCTGGAGTGGAGACACCTTTGCCCCAATCAGTGAACTAAAAGGACACGATAGTCCTATTAATGCCATCTGCTCTAATTCCAGCCAGATTTTTACTGCATCTGAGTGAGTTTTGGTTTTTTTTATGTTCTATAGTTATACGGGTAGACCTCAACTTATGGTCATTCATTCAGCAACTGTTCAAAGTTACAATGGTGTTGAAGCAATGGTGGTTACGACTTGTTCTTGGAGTTACAGCTATTCTAGCATCCCCATAGTTACAGGATTGGGATCTGGGCGCTTGGCAACCCATTTGCACCTAATGACTGGTTGCCAAACATCCCAAATACCCATGATCGCCATTTGTAACCTTCCCTTTCGCTTTCCCCAGAAAATCAGTGGGGAAGACAGCAGGGGAGGTTGCAAATTGCTGTCTCCCGCATCTGTGCACTCTTCCCAGCGCACCAGCCATTATGCGCATCCCCATGCACCCTTTCCGACCCCTGCCTGTTGTGCACCTTTATATACCCTTCCACCTCCATGTACCCTCCTGATTCTCCTCACTTCCTTCCTCACTCAGTAGCAGTCTTTTACGTACCTACTGGCTTGGGAATTGCAACTTCCTGCCAGCTGACATAGATTGTGGAAAGCTAACAAGAGGTTGGCTCACTTAATGACTATGGGGTTCTGTGATGGAAACTCAGACCAAAGGGATAGTGATGGCCTTTACAATCACATCAATTAGCAGTGGAAATCGTAGTCCCAATTATAGTTGTATGTTGAGGACTACCTCTGCTTTATTTCTGGAATTAATTCAGGGCATTATCATTCAGTTGAAGCATGGGCCTTTTTTTACAATACATTTTAATAAAGAAATAAATTAATAAACATCATAAATTGCGCAGGATTCTGATTATATACACTTCTCTATGAAATGACGATACAGATAATTACACAAAATATAAACATGCTCAGTATGGGTCTTTACAGCTTTTGAATAAATCCAAAATTTAGAATTTTATTTGCGTATTTGATGTCCCCCTAATATGGTTTAATAGTCCCACACTTTTGGAAAACAAACCATGGAGGCCAAAACAGTATTAACTCCCATTTGTGCCCATTTATAAATTGACACTTGCCAAGTTAGTCCCTTCTCTTAAAAATCATGTCCTTAAGGAACACTGACAGACTTGGGCCCTATCTAACAAAGTGAAATTCAGTGTAGAGAAAAGTAAAGTCCTACACTTGGGTAAGAAAAACCAAAAGTATGCATATAAACTGGGTGAAACCAGGCTTAATAGCAGTAAGTGTGAGAGGGATCTTGGAGTCTTAGTGGGCAACCAGCTAAATATGAGCCAGCGGTGTGCAGCGGCAGCCAAAAAAGCCAATGCAATCCTAGGTTGCATTAACAGAGGGATACAATCAAGATCAAGTGAGGTACTAATACCACTCTATAAAGCCTTAGTTAGACCACACCTAGAGTACTGCATTCAGTTTTGGTCACTACACTATAAAAAAGATGTTGAGACCCTGGAAAAAGTGCAAAGAGCAACCAGGATGATTAGGGGACTGGAGACTAAAACATATGAAGAACGGTTACAGGAACTGGGCATGGCTAGTCTAGAGAAGAAAAGGACCAAGGGAGACATGATAGCAGTGTTCCAATACTTGAGGGGCTGCCACAGAGAGGAGGGGGTCAAGCTATTTTCCAAAGCTCCTGAAGGCCAGACAAGGAATAATGGATGGAAACTGATCAAGGAGAGATTCAACCTAGAAATAAGGAGGAACTTTCTGACAGTGAGAACAATCAACCAATGGAACAGCTTGCCTTCAGAAGTTGTGGGAGTTTCATCACTTGAGACTTTCAAGAGGAAATTGGACAGCCATTTGTCGGAAATAGTGTAGGGTCTCCTGCTTGAGCGGGGGGTTGGACTAGATGACCTATAAGGTCCTTTCCAACTCTGTTAATTAGTGAGTAATCTGTGAGGAAAGTTATTCCAGTGAAGACTTATTGCTGTCCTGTATGAGTATTTACTTTATAAAGAACGGTAATGTCTTTCAATCAGAGGTCAGCTTAATTTAATTGAACATTTAATTAATGTTTCTTTTTCATCCCCTTTAAATGTTAATAATGTTTTGCAGTGATCGAACTGTGAAAATCTGGAAAGTTCCCAGCAGTCTAGATGGACAGATCTCTGATCCAGGTGATACAAGTGAAGATATTGCCAGTAACTGAACAAGAGTTGCACAGCTAGACGTCTCAAGCACTGATGATAATAAGCTTTGCTCTCACCGAAGTTGCTCTGCATTTATAGGCAAATGGTAGTACCTGAAAGAATTGTTAATTGCTCTACTGTTAGGCATTCGTATTCCGCTAAAAACTGCTTCCCTTAAGAGCTGCCTTATGTACCGCGTTCAAAATGTTGGTTTTATATATCTTTGTCTGGGTTTGTGTGACTGCTTGTTCTAACCTATAATGGCTTAATTTGTGTGTATAAATAAGACTTCGCGAAATCAAACTGGATATCTGTGATCTTGAATGGTAGTCTGAAAATTGTAACCTGGAATGTGAAGTTGCCCTACGTACCTCACATCGACCCTTCTGTGGAATGAAACTTAACAGTTATCCAAAATATACCGGTATATTTTATCTCATTTCCAAGGCCTTTAACAGAAGAGACTGGAGGGGTTCTAATAAGTTTACTTGAATTTTGCTGCTGTATGAAATATATAAGACTGGAATGTCAATAAACTGGAAGAGATTATTGCTCTTGATGGTTACTGTTTCCAAACGGAGGGCTCCTGACATTATAAATCAAAAGAAATCGTGCAACTAATAAATCTTCCTTAACTTTATTTTCCATTAAAAGAAAAAGATGGCAGTCATCATGGGAAAATGGGATGACTGGAAATCCAATGGGATGACTGGAAATTCAAAATCTAGGAATCCAGTGTCTGGATTTCATCTTGGTAAATTGTTGAGGCAGGAGAAGTTGCACAATAATAATCTAGTTGAAGTTGCACAATAATAAACAATAAAACCCTGGAAGCATCCTATAATCTGCTAACAATGAATGTTACGTAACCATGTACTTTTATTGACCAAAGTAGCGCAGCTTATGTCTACTCCGTGCTCAGGACTAAAAACTAAAAATGCTGTCGAATTAACATTTTATTAGGGCTTTGGCCTACCGCAGTATTCATAGAGAAAGGCCTCCTTTTGTTTTTCCATATGGAGTGCTTTTAATCTCATGTTCTAAAGGTTTCCTTTCTTTTAATCTAATTTGATATGCTGCTAAATACATTTTAAATATGTCTGTGAACCTTGAAAGATACGTAAGAGAATTGTAACAACGGTATCAAGAAAGACTGTAAATATGTGAGTTATAAAGAGAGACACTGGGTTCCTGAGTGAATTTTAAAAATGCTGTAGTGAGTGCAGATTGGAAGATATGTATAATTTATCCAAATGTTCAGGATTTAATTTGTAAATTCAGCTATTTTTAAAAGTTTAGAATAATTTTCAAGAAAAATGTTTTACTGTTTTTTTGGGTATAATGATGGAGAAGATGAGCTTATAAATGTATAGCTTAAGGTAGTCCATTGCTTAAATTAAAAAATACCACATAACTAAATGCACACTATTTGTCATTGGTTTTTGTTTATTCTACTCCCCTCCTCCCAAAAGATACTTTTACATACAAATAGTCCTTGACTTATAACAGATCATTTAGTTCAAATTTACAACAGCACTGAAAAATGTGACACAACTGTTTTTCACTTACACCATCCCCATGATCATGTGATCCAGATGCTTGGCAACTGGTTCATATTTATGACCTTTGCTGTGTCCCAGGGTCATGTGATCCCCCTTTGCAACCTCCTGACAAGCAAAGACAATGGGGAAGCCAGATTCACTTAACAACTAGTTACTAACTTATCAACTGCAGTGATTCACTTAACAAATGTGGCAAGGTTGTAAAATGAGGTGAAATTCACTTAACAAATGTCTCCCTTAGCAACAGAAATTTTGGCTCAATTTCAAAAGGAAAAAAAAATAGTGCAACTTATCAATTACCAGAGGGCTGGAAAAGAGCTGATGTGATTCCAATCTTCAAATGGGGGAAAATTGATCTTGGAAACTACAGAACAATCAGTTTCATTTCAATGTCTAAGATCCTGGAAAAGATAATCAAGCAATGGATCTGCAAATATCTAGAAACAAGCAAAGCTAATATTAGAAGCCAACATGGGTGTGTCAAAAAGAGTTTGCCAGACAAACCTTAGTGCATTCTTTGACAAAGTGACTAAACTAGTGGATCAGGAAAATACAGTGGACATGATTTACTTAGATTTTGGTAAGGCATTTGACAAAGTAAACAGTCGTCTTGTAAGGTAGAAAAATGTGGGATAGACAGCATCACCCCAGATAAATTCATAACTGGCTGACCAATCACATTCAATGTTTAATTCTCAATGGAGTTCTATCTATATGGAGAGAAGCATGCAGTGGGGTATCTCAAGGTTCTGTCTTAAAGGTAAAGGTGAAAGTTCTCCTCGCACATATGTGCTAGTTGTTCCCGACCCTAGGGGGTGGTACTCATCTCTGTTTCAAAGCCAGTGCTGTCCGAAGACATCTCCGTGGTCATGTGGCCAGCATGACTAAACGCCAAAGGCGCATGGAACGCTGTTACCTTCCCACCAAAGGTGGTCCCTATTTTTCTACTTGCATTTTTTACGTGCTTTTGAACTGCTAGGTTGGCAGAAGCTGGGACAAGTAATGGGAGCTCACCCTGTTACATGGCACTTGGGATTCGAACTGCTGAACTGCTGATCTTTCGATCAACAAGCTCAACATCTTAGCCACAGCTACCACGTCCCTTCTGACTTAGGACTGGTACTTTTTAACACCATAGATGATTTAGATAAGGGAATAGAAGGGGAATTCATCAAATTTGCAGATGACTCCAAATGGGCGGGGGGGGGGGATAGCCAACACTGGAAAAAAATAGACTCAAGATCCAGAAGGACCTTGAGAGACCTGAACACTGGGCCTTATCCAACAAAATGCAAAATGTAATTCAGTAGTGAGAAAAGTAAGGTTTTACATGTCAAGAAAAAATAAAGCGCAAGTATAAAATAGGTGGTACCTGGCTTAACATCAGTAACAAAGAGATAGAGATAGAGATCTCGGGAGTCTGCTTAAATATGAGCCTGCCATTCATTCAATCACTTAAGAATGAGCCAGCCATATTTTGCAGCTGCCAAAAAAGCCAGTGCAATTCTAGGCTGCATCAACTGAAGGATAGTATCAAGATAATGTGAAATGTTAGTACCGCTTCATACTGCACTAGTTAAGACCACATTTGGAATACTCTGTCCAGTTCTGTCCAGTTGATACAAAAAATACGTTGAAACACTAGAAAGTGCAGAGGAGAGCAGCACATTAGGGGACTGGAGGCTGAAGCATATGATGAATGGTTAGGAGAACTCTATAGGTCTAGTCCAGGGGTCTCCAAACTCGGTCACTTTAAGACTTGTGGACTTCAACTCCCAGGATTCCCCAGCCAGCTTTGCTGGCTGGGGAATTCTGGGAGTTGAAGTCCACAAGTCTTAAAGTGGCCGAGTTTGGAGACCCCTGGTCTAGTCTAATGAAGAGAAGAAGTAATAGTGACATGATAGCAGTCTTCCAATATTTGAGGGGTGTCATAGAGAATAAAGGGTCAATCTATTCTCCAAAGCATCTGAGGGCAGGGGAGGTAGTAAAAAGATGAAAGCTTATTAAAGAGAGGTTCAACCTAGAACTAAAGAGAAATTTACTGTCAATGAGAAAATTAATCAGTGGAACGGCTTGCTTCCAGAAATTGTGGGTGCGCCAACACTGCATTGGACAGCCATTTGTCCATGATTGATATAGGGTTTCCTGCTTGAACAGGTGATTGGACTAGAACAGTGATGGCGAACCTATGGCACAGGTAGTACGCAGAGCACAGGTAGTACGCAGAGCCATATCTGCTGGCATGCGAGCTGTTGCCCTAGCTCAGCTCCAGCATGCATGTGCGCACCGGCCAGCTGATTTTTGGCTCATGCGGAGGCTCTAGGAGGGCATTTTAGGCTTCCGGAAAGCCTCCAGGGGACATCGGGGTGTTTTTTCCCTCCCAGGCTCCAGGAAAGCCTCTGGAGCCTGAGGAGGGCGAAAAACGGGCCTACCGGGCCCACCAGAAGTCAGGAAAGTGGCCATTTCCGGCCTCCAGAGGACCTCTGCAGGGGCAGGGGTGGCCGTTTTCGCCCTCTCCAGGCATTGAATTATGGGTGTGGGCACTCGCATCTGCGTGATAGCACGCGCGCACGCACTTTCAGCACCTGAGGGAAAAAAGGTTCGCCATCACTGGACTAGAAGATTTCCAAGGTCCCTTCCAATTCTGTTATTCTGTATCAGGGGTCCCCAAACTTGGCAACTTTAAGACTTGTGGACTTCAATTCCCAGAATTCTCCAGCCAGCTATGCTGGCTGGAGAATTCTGAGAGTTGAAGTCCACAAGTCTTAAAGTTGCCAAGTTTGAAGACCTCTGTTCTGTATTCTACCTTAGATAACAAAATATCGTGGTCTGGATCTGAACTATTAGTGAGCTGAATTAAGATGAAGAATCTGATTATCATAAAATTGGTGAACAATAGAAAATAAAAACCCCAAATATAAAGATAGGAACTGATGCTAAACATTAGAGCATACTTGAGCTCATTGATGCAATACTTCTGGAAAAAATGTAATGACATTCAAAAATAAGTTCTAATTAGCAAAAGCTTTTTTGCAGGTTGTTGCAGTATGATATGAGTCATAGTATTGAGAACTTAATTCAGCAAAATTGCAGAAGTCAAGCAGTGAAAAACACGGATAATATCTGAAATTGAGAGAAGGCGAAGTGTGAAAAGATCACCCACAAAGAATGTCTATGTTTTGAGTCAGAGAATCATAAAAGGGCATTGAGTTAGTTTTATCATAGAAATTAAGAATGTTCAGTCTGCTATCTGAGGATGGATGGAAGGAAGGAAGGAAGGAAGGAAGGAAGGAAGGAAGGAAGGAAGGAAGGAAGGAAGGAAGGAAGGAAGGAAGGAAGGAAGGAAGATAAATAGATCTTGGTATCATTATAATTCCATATGCATGTTTGCTGTAACTTTAAACTCTGATTATGCACAAAAATCAGGACTCTGCTTCATTGCAGGGAAGATATTTGGCAAATAGTAAACCTAATCTGCCATTCTGACTGAGAATTCAGTTGTCTTGAGAACCAATTATACACATAAATTGGTAAATTGCATATACTGTATTTTGTAAAGCAAGCCTAGTTGTGTAAATATCAAAGGAAAAGCATCCAGGCTTCTGGTCTGTGGTTTGTATCATAACTTAAATGTCACAATATACAAGAAAGGAATAAAAGAAGGAAAAAGCAGAAAGCCATCATTATGTTTGTCTTTGGCCTTGCCCATCTTCACAGGAAACTTTTTTGAGAGCATGAGAATTAGGCCTAGGCCCATCTAACCAATATTCTGTCTTAGACATTGTCCTTCAATCCACAAATAAGAGATCAAGGTGGCCACTGTTGCACCTGTGCACCTATTATGTAGAGCAGAGGTGGGTTCCTGCCGGTACGCTCTTACCTGTTGGTCGCCACAGAGCCGAAGAAGCCGGTGGCGTTCGTGGCGCGGGGCTTCCCCCACCCGCTTTCCCCCACCCACCTGGACGCCGCCATTTGCGTTCTTTTGCCCTCTGCACAAGCAGAACGCTTTGCGCATGCACAGAGGGCAAAAGAACGCAAATGGCAGGCGGGCGGGGGAAAGCGGGCGGGGGAAGCCCCGCGCCGCGAACGCCACCGGCTTCTTTGGCTCTGCGGCGACCAACAGGTAAGAGCGTACCGGCAGGAATCCACCTC
This sequence comes from Diadophis punctatus similis, assembly GCA_023053685.1. NCBI lineage: Eukaryota > Metazoa > Chordata > Lepidosauria > Squamata > Dipsadidae > Diadophis > Diadophis punctatus. Next base: position 72,782,734 of record JALIGW010000004.1, on the reverse strand, counting down.
TGATATAGAGATGAACTCTTCCCATAGCTGGAGACTGCACCCAATGAGCAAAGCTTTGGTTCTCTGTTGGGCCTGGGAAATATCATGCCACCAGACACCCCACTCGGCTGCCTGGGAAAAGGGGTACAAAAGGCGTCAAAGAAGTCAAGATCCGAACCATTCCCACCTTGCTGGCCTTCCGGAAATCCATTAAGACATGGCGCTTCCTGCAGGCGGGGTGATTGAGACTGTTGCTTGTGTTGTTCTTTTATTCTTTTAATTGCTGTTTTATTGTTGTTTTTTAATTATGCTATAGCTGTTCTTGTACATGTTGTATGCCGCCCTGAGTCCCCAGGGAGTAGGGCGGCATATAAGAATCGCTAAATAAATAAATAAATAAATAAAATTGGCAATTTTAAACCCGAGTCAGGTTAGTAAGTTAATTAAAAGTAATTTTTTATACTTCTCTCTTGCCAAGTGTGAATCGTCTTTCAGACCTTCCATGCTGCTAGCCAGCAGCTTCCCATCTTCTCCTCTCTTTCCCAAGTCTGCCCCAATCCTCCTCTACCCCAGCAAGGCTCACTGCTATCGAGCAGCTATCTTTCAGAAAGTCCATCTTGTACTTCCACAGAATGTCACAAGGAATACCATTATCTGTAGTATTCTGAGCCTTGCCCATGTAGATGCATCATTGCATCCTAAAATTTATTTGCTACTTCAGTATCTTCATTCTTGTTAGAAATTCTATTTATACGATATATCCTACAGAACAAACAAAATGCACTGTCACCATGTGCTTTACTGCTTAACTGCAACAGAAAACAGGAAACTTTACTCAGAACAGACATAGAGTATATACCATGGATGCAAACATATAAATACTGCCCTCTACTGGTTGGCTATAGTTGTTGCATAAAATACATGAACTTGTATTCCAACAATTCTTTATTCTAAGGCTGATGCCATTGATCCTTTATGCTGTATTTAATTTTATTCGCATTGTTGGAAAAGGAGTGTCAGTGCTGTAGAGGAACAATGTAAGGAAAAAAAGATGACTCGTCTCCTGGCTCCCACCAGCTGAAATTCCTTGGCTGATCGGATCTGCAATAGACCCCTTCTGCCACCACAATTAGGGTAGGGCAATCCCATTTTGGGAGAAATGGTACCATAGATATCCTGGACCCATATATAAATAACTTTTAAGGTAATAACTAACACTTCAATTGCACCCAGAAGCAGATTGACAGCCAGTGCAGCTCACGTAATAGTTACCTAGGCAACTCCAAAACTCTCCACACTGCTGCATTCTGGACCAATTGTAGCTACCGAATACTCTTTAAGGGTAGTCCCATGTAAAGCGTGTTACAATAATCTAAGCAAGAATGGACAAAGTGTGAGTGACAGCGCTATTATTCATGATTATTGGAGGGACATAAGTTCATTGACTTGTGAATAATTTGCACATTTTTCTTTGTTTCTTCTATTCTCCTTGGCTTAGAGGGTTATTCTTCCCACAAAGATGGTCTAGACCCGTGATGGCGAACCTATGGCACGCGTGCCATTACCCCAGGTCAGATCTCTGTGGCGTTTCTTTCGTGAGCTTCTGTTTCCCTGCAAATGACGAAACAGAAGCTCACGAAATTAAAAGATCTTACCTCTTGCCGTGCTGCCGATGTTGGGATGTCCCACCTCCCAACGGCCAGCTGGCCTTTGGGTCTCTGCTGCGCATGCGTGCATATCCGTGTATGTCCGTATATGCACATACTCACACATGCGCATGTCCGCACATGCACATGTTCGTTCGCGCATGCGCACACACCTTTCAGTTTGGGCATGCGCGTGTACAGTTTGGGCACTCGGTGTCTAAAAGGTTCGCTATCACTGGTCTAGACCATCTTTTGATACTTTTCCTGGAAAAGCAGAAAAGATAGTGAAAGGCTGGAGGCTAAGAGAATTCATAATTCTCTTATACTACTTTAATGCCTCTGGTTGATTGGTTTCATGGATAATAGTTAGTGGTATTGTGTGAAAGGACACATGCTGTTTGCAAATGGCTTCCATTTCATTTTTGAAGCACCCAGTCGAGCTTGCCATTTCAACCATTTGCCCAGGTGTAACCTTAGGACTAATGCTAGTAATGAAACAATTTCTTCTTTAATTTAAATATTACATGTTCTACATTTCTGAAATTGCACCATAGTTCACATATGGGCTTTGCTGAAATTTACACACTGTTGGTTGCGAATAAATGTATAGAATTTAGCCTATTGCTTGCTAACTATTTTGTAATTTGAATTGGTTCTAATCAAATATTTTTAGTTTGCTGCTGTCACTGAAGTTTCTGGAATCCAAATAAACCTTCCTTCCTTGCAGACAGTCAACCTCCATTTTATTTCCAGCACCTTTCTCCCGGCTTGGAACTGGACCGGATTTTTCTTCCAACATTAGTACCAGAAGCTTTAGCTGTGGAGTGTTTGGGAGAGAGAGAAGTGATAGAACGGAACTGAACATCATTTCTCATGCGCTATTGCTTGATTCAGCACAAGAAGAAAAATGACTCCGTCTCTCCTGAGCCAAATTTCTATTTGTCACAGAAACTACATGGAATAAAGGATACCTTGTTTTCCCTGAAATTAAAGTTAATGTGCCCGATGTGCATGCAAATTGATGCAGAGGTCACCCAGGTTCTTTTATAACTTCTTGTTCAAAGAAAAACTTTTCTTCTGAGCATGAGCAAACGCCGAGTTTCCAGCACTGTGCATGCAGTCGCCATCTTGTTTTCGGGGTTTTTTTAAAATTATTTTTTTTGGATTTTTCAGCAAAGCACGCGCGCGCTCCCACGAGGCACGTCCGCGCGGCGCGGGAGGAAGCGAACAGGCAGCGAGGTAAGTTAGAACCCACCCCTGTGTAATAGGTACTTTCATAATACTAGAAAACTAAAGTAACTTTGAGATACAGATACAGCCAAATGGCAACTGCCATATTAATGGAGCTAGTAGTTTAAAACTATGACACCAATCATCACCCATGTCCACAGCTCTCATTTTATTGCAAGTATACAGTATGTAAAGGTATCTGGTGCAATTAAAAAACAAAAACAGAATTTTAAAAGCACATATTTATTTATTTATTTATTTATTTATTTATTTATTTATTTATTTATTATGTTGAGTTGGAAGGGATCTTGCAGGTCATCTAGTCCAACCCCCTGCCCAAGCAGGAGACCCCACATCTGCATCTACCTAGAATCGAACTCACAACCTCCTGATTGTGAGGCAAGAATATGAACTACAGTAGTTATTAAATTGGGTAAGAAAAAATTACTGCACAAATTCTTTATATATTCTAGCTTATATTCTGATTTCAGAAGATGAGATATGTTGTCGAAATAAAAATATTACTTTTATTTATGATAAATGTGGAATGAGAAAGATAGGGCCTGGAAGCCTCCTGAAATTTAGGTCTTACAGAGATGCTGGGATTCTATTGGGCCTGCAGGCCACGTGACGTGGAAACAAGGAAGGTTGAGGCTTTTAATTTTATTTATTTTGTCAAGCGTGTATATGAATACAAACAAAGTATAAACATTAATATGAATATATAAAGTACAAGCATGGTTTTGAGTACATGATATTTTACGAAATACATGGGGACTTTAGGACAGGGACGGTAGCAGGGGCGGGTTCCTAATTTTTTTACTACCACTCTGTGGGTGTGGCTTATTTTGTGGGTGTGGCTTGCCAGCCATGTGACCGGGTGGGCGTGGCTTCTCGGACTGCTGAAGGGAGAGGAACTGAGATAGGTCCTGCCGCCCATTCCCCCTCCCCTCAGCAGCTTGAGAAGCCTCAAACATGCGAAAATGCCTAGGATCATCACCGCGCGTTCGTGCCTTCTCGGACTGCTGAAGGGGGGGAATGGAGATAGCTCCTGCCGCCCGTTCTTTCAGCGTTCACGCGCTCCCTCAGCCATCCTCCCTTGCTTGGACTCACTGTGGGGTAGGAAGGCAGCGCATGAGCAGTGCCGGAAGCTCGGCTTCTGGGCATGCTCAGAAGAAATTTTTTCAAAAAAATTAAAAAACAATTTTTAAAATGGCGGCGCCCAGGCACCGGCAACCGACCACACCAGTACTGTGACATCACCAGCGGGCTGCTACCGGTGCTATAGAGTGGACCGCACTGGTAGGAACCCACCACTGGACGGTAGGCACGCTAGTGCGCTTATGCATGCCCCTTGATACATATGATACATATGAAGAATCCCAGATTGTAGAAAGTTGTGTTATGGGACTCATTTACCCAGATTAGCTGTAAATTCTATTTTATTACTCAACATGTTTGGACAGATGCAAGTCTGACTTTGTTCAACAGAATGTATGTCCAATTAAATATATATAGAATTAAACAAGTCACAACTCATTCTAATGCTATTAATTTCAGCCACATCTAACTTTTCAGAAAAATATGAACAATCTAGACTTCTCAAATATGATTAAGCACCTAACAGCTTTCAAATGCAGTGTGGGAAATCACTTCCAAAAACTCAATAGGCTCATTTTAATTTAACTATATTTTATAGTCAGTTATGGCTGATGCCAGGGAATTCTTTCCTGAAATTTAAACCCCTCCATTTAGACAATGAGTTTTAATTTTAATAAGCAGATTTAGATTGCTGAAGCTTGATAGATGATGGTAAAACTTTTTTGAAATGTGACAGCTGATGGTATTACTGTTCTCCTCCAATTATAAATTAAATATTTATGTGATGGTTGGTTAGCCAAAATATCTTGCTCTTCACTTAGAATGTCCATTCCTTGAAATTCTGATAAATTAAAAGTGATTATTTAATTATTAATTACTCATAGAACCTGAGCAGTTTGGTAGTAAAACTATACTATATAAAAGATATGGGCCAAAATGTTTATTTTATTTTATTTATTTATTTTTGTCAAGTATGTGTTGGTAATATACATAGATATAACATTGTTTATATACATAAAATGAGTACTAATAAGAGGGAACATTAGGACAGGGACGGTAGGCACGCTGGTGCACTTATGCACGCCCCAGATTCATAAATACATAAAATGTATTTATGAATCTGATAAACCATATGCAGCACACATTCTAATGACTAATTTTTTGCTTCCAACAATCAATAATATGATGGTTGCAATGATTGTTCTCTTGATACAAGGAATAAGTGAAATTTCACCTCCAGGTGATATTGGTCAGTCATTGAGAGCCAGTTTGGTGTAGTCAAGTGGATAAGGCACCAGGCTAGAAAGCAAGAGACCATGAGTTCAAATCTTGCCTTAGCCATGGAAACCAGCTGGGTAACTTTGGGCCGGTCACTCTCAATCCACCTCACAGGGTTGTTGTCGTGGAGAAAATAGGAGAAGGAAGGTGTGTTGAATAAGTTCGCTGCCTTGAGTTATTTGTAAAAATATTAAAGATGGGATACAACTAAAGTAAAATAAAACTCCAATTATCCTTCAACAATGGCCGTACAAGCCAAACTGATAGGAGCTGCAGTTAAATATCTGGAGGATACACGCTATGGTCCGTACCTGGAATATGGGGGTCCCTTTTAGCTCCTGAGTCAAGGAAATAGTAAGATCTATTTGTTTATTTCATTTGTATCCCACATTTTAGACAAGAACTCAAGATGGGATACTTGATGCTCCCTTCTCTTTTTCCCCACAAAAACAAAACTTGTGAGGTAGTTTGGGCTGACTATCCAGAGGTACCCAGTAAACTACCATGCTAGGTGAAATGCCACCAGGGTCTCCCCTCTTCTGTGCCAACACTTTAACCACTACACTGTACAGTTCTTATATTAGAAACATCTCCAGCATATTTTCACCATCAACCTCCGGAGCTATCTAACCCAGTACTGTTGTGACACCATGCACAAAATTTTGAGAGCTTATTCCACATTGTAGGAAACCATTTCCTTGTGATTGCCGTTGGGTTTTAAAACTGTAATGATCTCATAGCTAATCTGCCAGTCAGCATCCCAGTGTGGCTTGATTTTATGATTTCTTTATTCCCAAATGTGAGGTGTAATCTGATAATTGCAATACCAGTGACTAATTTGTTCAATTTTATGAACAAAGCTTGTCTTCAATGCTGCTTTCAGGACTTGGGAAAGTAAGCAGGGGAAAGAAGACTCGGATGATTTAGGAAGTAGAGTAGGAAAACTGTCCGTATGCTACTTCAAAAACAACAAAAAGAAGAGGGCAAAGCAGGAGGGTGGGGGGTGGGCAGAAAATATTCCCAGCAACCAAGAGAAGTTTGTTTCTAGCATTGCACACCAACCCCATCACTTCGATGTTCGCCTGTAGCATCAATGATGATGTTGGGAACTGTGTTTCAAATACCAATAGCCACAAGATCTCTCTCTTTGTCTAAAGCAGGGGTGTCAAACTCAAGGCCCGGGGGCCGGATCCGGCCCACAGGATGCTTAGATCTGGCCTGCGGGGCCATCCTGGAAATAGCGAAGGACAGGCCCGCGGTGCTTCTGCTAGTGAAAATGGGCTCCCAAGCTCCGTTTTCGGCTGCCACAGCCTCCTGTAACCCTCTGCCAGTGAAAACGGAGCTCGGGAGGGGTTGCAGGAGGCCGTGGCAGCCGAAAGTGGAGCTCAGGAGCCCGTTTTCGCTGGCAGAGCGCTCGGGCCACCACAGGCATCCCCGACATGAGTGATGTCGAGCTGGCCACGCCCACCCTGGCCACACCCACCCTGGGCCCCCGAGGTCAAACACAACCCTGATGCGGCCCTCAATGAAATCGAGTTTGTCACCCCTGGTCTAAAGGATGCATATTGTACATCTGAAGCTATAGGGAATTTGGCAGGGGTGAAATGTGAAAATTTTCCCTATTGGTTCTGTGGGCGTGGCTTATTTTGTGGGTGTGGCTTGATGTCTGGTGGGCGTGGCTTCATGTGGGTATGGCTTGGTGGTCAGGTGACTCGTTGGGTGTGCACCATGGTCATGTGACCGGAAAAAGCAGCTGTACTGACTCACACACCATGCAAATGTACACTGCTGCAACAGATTTAACAGATTTATAGAGTTGGAAGAAGGGACCTTGTGTGGTCATCTAGTCCAACCCCCTGCCTTTTGCAGTATTGCAAAAGCACACAAAATGGCCCCTGCCTTACATAGGAGCCTCACAGAGCAACAGAGCTGAAAACACAACTTTACACAACACACAACAACACAAATGGCTCACACACCATGAAAAAGCAGCTGTACTGACTCACACACCCTGCAAATGTACACTGCTGCAACAGATTTAACAGAACTGAAAACACAACTTTACACAACAACACAACAACACAAATGGTTCACACACCATGAAAAAGCAGCTGTACTGACTCACACACCATGCAAAACACAAAACACAAAAGCATTGCAAAAGCTTTAAATGGCTATGGCTACTATTTTTTAAAGCAAAAAATAAAATTAAAAAAGGTTACTTACCCTATGGAAGGAATAAGGCAGACAGAATAAGTTGCTTGCAGAGCAGATGGATGGATTGCTGGTTTCAAGCAGGCAGATTAAGTGGCTTGCAGATCAGATGGATTGCAGTTTGCAATTCAGACAAAAAGAAAGGCAGGCGTGGCTGGCTACCAACGGCTCAGAATTGGGTCCGAAGAGCTAAGGTAAGCAAGCTGGACTCTGGAGGCTGGGTGGGAAGGTGGGTGGTTAGCTAGGCTGGAACAGCCAGGTTATATAGGCCGGGGGTGGGGGTGGGAGTGGGTGATAGGTGGGAAAAGCGGCCATTTTTTTTAAAAAAGAAAAAGCCGGGAGCAAGGAAAGCGGCAAGGAAAGCGGCAATTAGGTGGACATGGGCGGCGGGGGCCTGGGCGGCGGGGGCCTGGGCTGGGGCCCGGACCAGTACAGGGGCGTGGCCAGCAAGCCATCGCTACCGGTGCGCCGAACCACCGGTGCCAAGTCCTACCGGTCTCCACGAGCCGGTCCGAACTGGGAGCATTTCACCCCTGGAATTTGGGTATATACAGTTTAAATAGAGAGTATGAGTTTGGTAAGTATTTTAATGTAAATTTTATTGCCTTGCCAGAATGGCAAGAAGAGGAGATTGAGCTACACAGAGAAGGAAGCTAGAGGGCTCCCTTGCTTAATGTGTTCAGCTCTGGCAAGAAAAGACTTTCTGCAGTGTTCATATTTTACGAATTGAAAATCTGAAAACCCTGCAGAATATCATAGCTAGTTCTGTAAATTCTTTCAGAATCTATTCATTCTCCCCAACACTCCTCAATGGAGAATAAATGTCTAACTTGTCTAATAAATGTCTAAATGTCTACCGTATTTTTTGGAATATAAGACGCACCGGAGTATAAGACGCACCTTCGTTTTTGGTGAGGAAAATAAGAAAAAAAAATTCTGCCTACCAGCATCAATTTGGCTAGTGTCCTTAGCAAACACCCTGGAACAGGTATATTAGCCTTGCAAAGGTCTGTTTTAAAGGCTGCTTTTACAGCCTTGCAAAGCTTGGTTTGAGAGGTTGTTTTAGCCTTGCAAAACTCCGTTTCAGAGGCTGGGTGGGGCTACATTCGGTGTATAAGACGCACCCAGATTTTCACCCTCTTTTAGGGAGGAAAAAGGTGCGTCTTATACTCCGAAAAATACGGTAACTCCGACCAGCCATGATTGAGAAAAAATAGGACATTAAACAACTGTGCAGAATGAGCAAAAGAGTATCGATGAAAGGGATATATAAGCTTTGCATCCTAGAGCACAGGTAGCAATAGCACTTAGACTTATATACCGCTTCACAGTGCTTTTACAGCCCTCTTTTAAGCGGTTTACAGAGTCAGCCTATTGCTCCCAACAATCTGGGTTCCTCATTTTACTGACCTAGGAAGGATGGAAGGCTGAGTCAACCTTGAACCAGTGAGATTCGAACTGCCGAACTACTGGCAGTTGGCTGTCAGCAGAATTAGCCTGCAAGACTGCATTCTAACTGTTAAATTGTGGCCAAAGGTCACAGGAGACAGACTTCAGAACAGCTCTTTTATTAGCTCACTCAAGCAACCAACAACTTGCAGTCTGACAGATAGCCCTTTTATAGGGAGCTGTCAGACACAACAACCAATAGTGTACAACAACCAATAGTGTATGAGCATTCAAACACATGACCAGCAGTTCAGGTAGAGTTCAACTATAAACATAACAACAACAGTTCAGTCAGAGGTCGTCTAGTCAAAACAAGTTTATGGTTCAGTTATAAGTCAGTCAGAACACAACATAACCACTGTGCCACCATGGCTAGTCAAGGTAAATTCCAGATCAAGGCTCAGCTGGATAAGTTTCCCCCACCCCCCACCTCCATGTTTCATTGCTTTTGCATAAATTGAACCTGCCTGCTGGTGAAACCTAAACTTTGTATTAGTACGCCAAGAGAAACCTTTGCACTAGTTGGTAGCATATCCTTGGTGGAGTCTGGAAAGTATTAGTTATCCCAGTATTAGCTATCGGTGGGACAAGTACAGTATACTTGAAGGTCTAAGAATGGATGCTTTACTTTTGTTTGGCATTATTGGCATTTGATGAGTGCTGACAAATTTGAAGGAAACCCATTTCTTCTTAATTTAGAATGACCTACCTCCAGTTTTGATGATAGAAAGTTTGGATTAGAGAGCAGAGACGCCTTTAGTTTCCACTGAGAACATCTGTCAATGAGCTATAATTTGGAATCTTATAGTGACCTACCAGTTCCAACTTTAATGTAGCACGGCATGCAAATATAGATGAATGCCTTGTTTGTGGTTTTTGACACATTTTTGCTTTTTCTGCCCATCCAGCCTCTAACTGGATCATAGACGAGGATAGCTAAAACGGATGGAAATCAAGCCAAAGGTTGCTTAAGTAAGCCAGGATTACTTGGTTTATCTGTGAGGCTGACACTGGCTTGCTTATTTCCCCACCACCACCAACAGACCAGGATAATAATTCAATAATTAAAATTTGGCTCAAAAGTGCCCCTGTACCAGGGACGGGTTGCTTACTTACCGATACCAGTGCGCTGCGCGTGCATCTCCACGTTTCATGCGCCCGGCCCCCTCACGCGATTGCGGCGAGATTTTGCTTTTGCGCATGCGCAGAAGGAAAATCTCACTGAAATCTCACGTGTGCACGCGTCCCCTCGCGAGATTTCAGTGAGATTTTGCTTCCGCACATGCGCAGAAGCAAAAAAGCCGAAAAATTCTTTAAAACAAGATGGCAATGCGCGCGATTGTCCGGCAAAGACAGCACTGGAGCAGTCGCGTGCAAATTGGGTAACCGGTGGGTCCCTACCGGAGCTGCGCACTGGACCGCACCAGTAGGAACCCACCCCTGCCCTGTACCAACATGCTTCTTCATTAGCTGCTTTTCTCTCTTTTAAAATATTTTGTGTCCTTGGCAACCTCATTGAATATATTACGTACTTGCTATTTCAGAACCTGCTGCTTTCTGTATTTCTTGTAGGGCCTCAGGATGAAATGTGCTGCTCTTTTAGTCAGAGAGATTAGGGTTCCCCACCCTATGCCTTCTGCATTTTAAATACTTTTTGCATTATTTGTGGTTGGGATAAACACACTCATCCATGCCCACACCTACACCAGTGGTGGGATTCAAACTGTTTTACTACCGGTTCTGTGGGTGTGGCTTGGTGGGCATGGCAGGGGAAGGTTACTGCAAAATCTCCATTTCCTCCCGATCAGCTGGGACTCTGGAGGCAGAGAATAAATGGGGGGCAGGGCCAGTCAGAGGTGGTATTTACCGGTTCTCCGAACTACTCAAAATTTCCACTACCGGTTCTCCAGAACTGGTCAGAACCTGATGAAACCCACCTCTGACCTACACATGTATTCATTCAATCAATGTGGGGTGGGTGGAAGGATAGATACAACTGGCTGAGCAAACCAATAAGAGAGAAAGGAAGCGAGCAAGTACTGTATGCATTTTTGAATATTGAATATTACTATAAGCCGCAAAAGAAGCTAACTGTTCTCCCAGCTGCATTTAAAATGTCAGAAGAGATGACACATCCACAGAATAATACAGATTCTCCTCCTGTTATGTAATTTGCAGACGCTTGGTTGTTATTCAGTCATCCCTGATTTCCCAGATCTTTTTTAAGTAGCAAATACCTTTTTGGTTCCAAGAAGCAGCTGTTTTGTTTTGGAGAGTTTTGCTGGAAAAAAAGAAAATAAAAATGCTTTAATAAGGAGCTTTGTTTGATTGCAAAGTTGCCACGGCTTAATGGGGACAAATGCTCATCAAAAACAATTCTGCAAATAGGGGACAAACCCGTGCACTATTCAAGTGTTTGGATTTGCAAATGCAAGATTATTTATTGACGTTCCACAAAGAATGGCGGAGGAGTGCTTGTTATTCCATAGAATGGAGAAAGCGGGTGAATTCAGAGATTGACGAATTGGAAAACAAAAGAGTAGAGCTATTTGGAGATTTGGGTTATGTGCACTTTGAAAGCTCTGAGAGTTCACAGTTAGCTGAATCTGCAGTTGTTCGTTTGGCTTCAATAAACCTATCAAAATTCCTCTTCCATGTGGCATCCTGAATTAAAATTGTATTTCCTTATAAGGCACCGGATGAGAATTGCTGTGCATTTGTGATGAAAAGGGCTTCTCTCAGGGGCGGGTTCCTAATTTTTTTACTACCACTCTGTGGGCGTGGCTTATTTTGTGGGTGTGGCTTGCCAGCCATGTGACAGGGTGGGTGTAGGCCCCGGGAGCTTGGCAGTGGCTGGAGAAGCAGGGGGGCATTGCCCACCCGCAATGGAGCCCCTCGCAGCAGGAGCAGCAAGACCGTGGCAGCGGTTCTTCTAGGAGGCTCCGTCCGGCCTGAATGCTTCTCCCCATTCGATGAGCCTAGGCTCCTGCCGCCCATTCCCCCTCTCCTCAGCAGCTCGAGATGCCGCGAACGTGCGAAAATGCCTAGGATCATCACCACACGTTCGTGGCTTCTCAGACTGCTGAAGGGAGGGGAACTGAGATAATCCTGCCACCCATTCCCTCTCCCCTCAGCAGCTCGAGAAGCCTCAAACGTGCGAAAATGCCTAGGTTCATCACCGCGCGTTCGTGGCTTCTCGGACTGCTGAAGGGAGGGGAATGGAGATAGCTCCTGCCGCCCGTTCTTTCAGCATCTCACGCGCTCCCTCAGCCATCCTCCCCTGCTTGGACTCACTGTGGGGTAGGAAGGCAGCACATGCGTAGTGCCGGAAGCTCGGCTTCTGGGCATACGCAGAAGAAAATTTTTAAAAAATTTAAAATTTTTTTTTAAAAAATGCGACGCCCAGGCACCGGCAACCAACCACACTGGTACTGTGACGTCACCAGTGGGCTGCTACCGGTGCTATAGAGTGGACTGCACTGGTAGGAACCCACCACTGGCTTCTCTGTATGTGCTGCATATGTAAAGAGGGCTATTTCCTACAGAGCAAAATGGATTTGGATGCTTCCAACGAATGCATTGTTCCAATATTTGAGGGGCTGCCACAGAGAGGAGGGGGTCAAGCTATTTTCCAAAGCACCCAAAGGCCAGACAAGGAATAATGGATGGAAACTGAACAAGGAGAGATTCAACCTAGAAATAAGGAGAAATTTTCTGACAGTGAGAGCAATCAACCAATGGAACAGCTTGCCTTCCGAAGTTGTGGGAGCTTCATCACTGAAGGGCTTTCAAGAAGAGACTGGACTGCCATCTGTCAGAAATGATGTAGGGTCTCCTGCTTGGGCGGGGTTTTGGACTAGAACTAAGCCCCAGAGCTCACTGTAACAGCATTGCCAAAAAGAATTGTTAACCTAATTTTGCGAAGCTTCTTCTCCGGTAACATTGTATTACTAACTTGGGCATACAAAACCTTTGCCAGACCAATTCTTGAATACAGCTCATCTGCCTGGAACTGTATATCAGACATTAATACGATTGAGTGGGTCCAGAAGTATTTCACGAGAAGAGTACTCCACTCCTCTACTCACAATAGAATCCCTTATGCCACCAGGCTTGAAATTTTGGGCTTGGACAATCTGGAACTACGCCGCATGCGGTCTGATCTAAGCATAGTACACAAAATTGTCTGCTACAACGTCTTATCTGTCAATGACTTCTTCAGCTTCAACCTCAATAATACACGGGCAAACAATCGATACAAACTCAAGGTAAACCGCTCCAAACTCGATTGCAGAAAATACGACTTCAGCAACAGAGTGGTCAACGCCTGGAATGCTCTACCTGACTCCATTGTTACATCCTCAAACCCTCACAGCTTCACCCTTAAACTGTCTACCGTGGACCTCACCCCTTTCCTAAGAGGTCCGTAAAGGGGGTGTGCATAAGCGCACCAGCGTGCCTACCATCCCTGTCCTACTGTCCCCATTTATTTGTATTCATTTCCTTCGTTCATGTCCATGTTCATTTTCATACCTGCTCTTGTACATGTTTGACAAACTAATAAATAAATAAATAAATAAATAAATAAATAAATAAATAAATAAATAAATAAATAAATAAATAAATAAATAAATAAATAAATAAATAAATAGAAGATCTACAAGGTCCCTTTCAACTCTGTTAATCTGAATCAAATTACCCTCTCAAATTGGAATACTGCCAAATTCCACAAGAAGCAGTGATTCTACAGAGTTTAGCCTACGTATCAACAATCTGATACTAAATATGTCTTTGATCTGTAAGCAATGAAGATGAAGTGGGGGAAACAGATTTAAATCCAGAAGCTGGATTTTAAGTTTATTGGGAATTATTTGCAAGTTGAATAGGTAATTGTGGGTACAGTTTATGATTAGGGTGCCCAGATGTCCTGATTTTATCAGGATTGTCCTGATTTTTAGAAGCTTGTCCTGATTCTGAAAATGTCCTGATTTTGTCCTGAAATTCGAGTTCCCGTCCTGATTTGTCCTGAACTTTTGTAAAATTTTAGGATAATCAAGATGAACGTTAAATGAAAGTACATTTGCACTACTTGTGTTTTAGTTCAATCGCTTCATTTTCAGGCAGATTCTCTTATGTATTGTTACGGAAGATTTCGTGTGCATTTTTAGTGTGTAATATTTTAATGCTTTCTTTCAGGGTTGTGATAAATTATTTAAAATACTGTAAATGTTTTCTTAGTTTAAATTCTAGTTAGCATAATTTTTTCAATTCCTACGTCAAACGTGGCTGTGGAAAGAGTATTTTCCCTGTGCAAGAAGCAGTGGACAGACGATCGAAATTGATTAAATGTTAAAACCATGAAATGCTTGCTTCAAATTAAAATAAATCATTCTTCTTCATCGTGTGGCGAAATGTATAAAAAGATTTTGGGCGACGAAAATTTGCTGAATAGGATATCATCTAATAGTAAATACGTGTGAATATGATGCTTTATTGGCTTTGTTGGAGTAATAAACATTATCTTGAGAAGTGCTATTTTTTAAAAACTGTCCTGATTTTGGATCAAAGGTATCTGGGCACCCTATTTATGATCCTTCCCCCCCCCTTTCCTGGTTTTTTTCTTGCTGCACTTTCTGTCACATATAGAAGATTCTGACATTTATCATTGAAATTCCGCAAGGCATTGAACATCTCTGGAAACAACTTGGCACAATTCCAGAGTTAGGTCAATAAGATAGGGAGATGAAATATACATGGTTTTTTGCGAAGACTTTATAGTTGCTTTCTTAAATACTTTTTGACAGTGTTTTGTATCCGTGCTCTTAGCTATAATTTTATAGCTCAGTGATACCTTTTGATGGAAAGTTTTTAAATGTCACCACTTCCAAAACGAAGAAGAAAAAGCCAGCACAATGGAAGTCAGCAAGACAGGGTAGGTAGGGGGAACCAGATATTTTTGTCTGTTGTTTATCTTACTGTCAGTATTGCAACTCCTATACACAAATATGTGCAACACTCAAAATATAAGGGTATCAGATGAAATTTTGGGGTTGGATAGGCCGTAATTCTGTCAATCCTGTGACATGGGCAAGAGTATTAGAGTATAGGATCGTGATGGCGAACCTATGGCACGCTTGCCACAAGTGGCACGTGGAGCCATATCGGTAGGCATGTGAGCTCAGGTCCGGAGCCCATGCGCGCGCTGGCCAGCTGATTTTCGGGCCTTCTGGGCCCACTGGGAGTCGGGAAACAGCCTGTTTTCAGCCTCTGGAGGGAGTGTGGAAGGCCCGTTTTTTGCTCTCCCTAAGCTTCAGAGCCTTTCTAGGAGCCTGCGGAGGGCAAAAACAGCCTTCCCCACCCCCCGGAGGTCCTCTGGAGGCTGGAAATGTTCCGTTTGCCGACTTCCGGTTGAACCGGAAGTTCCGTTTTTTTGCTCTCCCCAGGCTTCAGAGCCTTTCTAGGATGAGCGGAAGGATATTGCAAAATCCCATTCCCTCCCCACTCCTGGGGGAATGATATTGCAAAATCCCCATTCCCTCCCCACCCCACTAACCTGCTTTCCAGCTCCGTTCTCCTGTGCAGGGCAACAAAAGAAGACCCAGCCGATCAACTGGGACTCAGGAAGCAGTGAATAAATGGGGGCGGGGCCAGCCAGAGGTGGTATTTGCCGGTTCTCCGAACTACTCAAAATTTCCGCTACCAGTTCGTGAGAACTGGTCAGAACCGGCTGAATACCACCTCTGTATCTAGCTATGGTTTCTGTTACCTCATTAATGGCCCAGATTGTAATGTTTAAGAAAGGGGAAATTATATTGGAAAGTGAAGAAGAGAGGAAAGTTACTATGTTTATGATCTTACTTTTGCCATGAAGAAATGTAATGCTAACTTTGATAGTTGACTAACTATCTCTGCAACCTTCAGTGTTTTTGGGAATGCTCCTGGACCCCTTTCATTTGGGATTCAGGTCAGGCTATGGGACTGACTCAGCACTGATTTTCTTCTTAGATGATGTGGTGGGAGCATGATGAGGATAGTCCATCCATCCTTGCTCTTCCTGACTTCTCAGTGGCTTTCAATACCATTGATCATGGAATTCTACTGGAACAGCTCCAGGAGTTGGGGATGGGCAGCACCCTGTGGTGTTGCTTCTCCTCCTTCCTCTGAGACCAGTTCCAGTCAGTATTGACACAGCGGGGGGGGGGAGTCCTACCTGCATCTTCTACTTTGTGGAGTGCTATAGGACTCAGTTCTCTCTGCCCTCCTTTTTAACATTTACAGGAGACCACTGGATGAAGCCATCCCAGTCTGGAGTGAGGTATCACTATTATGCTGACGATATCCAGCTTTATACCTCTATCCCAGGCATCCTGACTGATGTTGTGGTCATCCTGTCCAGTGCTTGGAAGCTGCAGAGTCCTGGATGAGGGGCAACAAGCTTCACCATAACCCAAGCGAGGCTGAGTTACTTTGGGTGCTTGGGCCGAGTGCCAGGAATTTTCCACCTTTTGTTCTGGATGAGGTGGCACTGCCTCACAGACCTGTTGCACAATCTGGGGGCCTCATGGCTCCTTCATGAAGAGAAATGGCAACCATGGCTAGGAGGGCCTTTGCACACTTTTGAGTTGTACACCAGTTGACCCATTTCCTAGACAAGGAGGTCCTGCTCATTCTTATTCATGCTGTCATGTTGTTTTGTCTTCTTCTTCTTCTTCTTCTTCTTCTTCTTCTTCTTCTTCTTCTTCTTCTTCTTCTTCTTCTTCTTCTTCTTCTTCTTCTTCTTCTTCCTCCTCCTCCTCTTCCTCCTCCTCCTCCTCCTCCTCCTCCTCTTCCTCCTCCTCCTCCTCCTCCTCCTCCTCCTCCTCCTCCTCCTCCTCCTCCTCCTCCTCCTCCTCCTCCTCCTCCTCCTCCTCCTCCTCCTCCTCTTCTTCTTCTTCTTCTTCTTCTTCTTCTTCTTCTTCTTCTTCTTCTTCTTCTTCTTCTTCTTCTTCTTCTTCTTCTTCTTCTTCTTCTTCTTCTTCTTCTGAAGTGGTGCAGTGGTTAAATGCAGCCATTGCAGGCTGACTGCTAGTTCAACAGTTCAGCTGTTCAAATCTCACTAGGCTCAAGGTTGACTCAGCCTTCCATCCTTCCGAGGTGGGTAAAATGAGGACCCAGATTGTTGGGGGCAATATGCTGATCTCTGTAAACCGCTTAGAGAGGGCTGTAAAGCACTATGAAGCGGTATATAAGAAAAGTGCTATTGCTATTGCTATTGCTATTCTCCTCCTCCTCCTCCTCCTCCTCCTCCTCCTCCTCCTCCTCCTTCTACTTCTACTTCTCTTCCTCCTCCTCCTCTCCTCTTCCTCCTCCTCCTCCTCTTCCTCTCCTCCTCCTCCTCCTCCTCCTCCTTCTCCTTCTTCTGCCATATCCGTCATTGGACATTGTCGATCATGTTGGTAATCCATGTTTTGTCTGGACTAGTGCAACATGCTCTATACGAGGCTGCCCTTGACGAACTGTTGGAGGCTTCAACTAATGCAGAACGCAGCAGCCTGAATAGTTAATGGCACCAGTTACTTAATACATACAACTCCACTATTTTGTGAGGTGCACTGGGGTTATATCTTTAAAACCTTTCATGCCTTGGGACTGGATTACTTGAGAAATTGGCACTCCCTGGCTGTTTTACACATCCAATCCAGTTCAGCAGGATGCATTTGGTTCAGGCCCTGTCAGCTAAGGAGTGCAGGTTAGTGGGGCCAAGACCCATACTTTTTCTGCTGTAGTATCTGCTCTATGGAACATAGATTAGGATGGACCTAGCCCTGATCCTGCTGACCTGCTGGCCTTTTGTAAGGCACTAAAGACCAAACCTGTGACCCCATGTGTGCAAAAGCTCCATCTCCTGGCTGTATTAACTGCATGTTCTTGTGGGTTTTCTCAGCTGCTAATTTTTGTATTTGATTTTTGTATCCATGATACGATTCTTTTTAGTCTGTTGTTTGCCACTTAGAGTCAATTGTTGATTGATTGATTAAAGAAACAAATAAATACACCCGTAGATTTGCTCAGATTCTTAATTCTCTATCTCGGCTCTCCATATTGTCCAGCTGGTAGCTTTTTAAAGTCTTTTGTGAAGGGTACGTGAAGGTGTATTTGTTTATTCATAGAACATTGAAAGCTGGTGGGGGCAGTCTGTTCGGTGATGGTCCAGCTTAAAATAGAACAAACAAACACTGGGATTTGTTGTTCTTAAATATTGGCCAACAGAGTGTGAAAAAAAAAAGATTAAATAAAGGAATTCTGTGCAAGCTGTGGATTGGCAAGCATACAGGCAACATCATGCCGAAAGTTCTGTATCTGAGACTGCAAATAGTGAGGACAATATGGAGAAATGGTGGGTTGTGAATGATTAGCAATTTAAAAAGCTGGTGGCATGGGAAACCTATTCCATGATTAGTTTAGATTTCTGACAACAGCGATCTTCCTGTCTTCCTCAGCCGGGTGGGTAGAGAAGGAGGGAGGGAGGGAGGGAGGGAGGGAGGGAGAGAGAGAGAGAGAGAGAGAGAGAGAGAGAGAGAGAGAGAGAGAGAGAGAGAGAGAGAGAGAGAGAGAGAGAGAGAGAGAGAGAAGCAGTATGTCGCACAGTGATTTATTGCCTGTCATATGTATATGCAGGGAGAAACATCCCTATCTAATATAATGGTTTATTCCTGAGCACGTGATTGATATGTTCTTGTACGCATGTGTGCATTCCATTGTCTCCGATCTTTCCTTCTGTTCCTGGCTTCCATTGAAGCAATACCTACTTTTATATCAGACATGTAGATTAATGAGGATTTATTGTTTTTGTACCAAAATAAACATTTTTACTTAGACCTTAAACTGCGGTTTCTTTTCTAATGTCAGATGTCTGGGAAAAGATCAAACTCTCCTTTGTGAGATTAATTATCGCCTCTGTCACAGTAGCTTGACAGATTATTGCAATGCCCTTCTTTTATAGGATCAAATGAAATCCCATAGTCATCTGTGTCTACTGGAAACTGCTGGGCCAACCAGCTAGCTGTTCTATTAGCCAGGATCTGATGCAGGGGCGGGTTCCTAATTTTTTTACTACCACTCTGTGGGCGTGGCTTATTTTGTGGGTGTGGCTTGCCAGCCATGTGACCGCGCGTTCATGGCTTCTCGGACTGCTGAAGGGAGGGGAACTGAGATAGGTCCTGCCGCCCATTCTTTCAGCGTCTCTCGCGCTCTCTCAGCCATCCTCCCCTGCTTGGACTCACTGTGGGGTAGGAAGGCAGCGCATGCGCAGTGCCGGAAGCTCGGCTTCTGGGCATGCGCAGAAGAAAAAATTTTTTAAAAAAAATTTTTTTTACATTTTTTAATGTAATGTTGCCCAGGCACCGGCAACCGACCGCACCGGTACTATGACATCACCAGCGGGCCGCTACCGGTGCTATAGAGTGGACCGCACCTGTAGGAACCCACCACTGATCTGATGGCTTCCAAAGGCAGCAAACAATTGGCTAGTGATTAGGAGGTTCAAGTTCTCCAGTGGTTTATACTCTGACAAAACAAGCAAGCAATGTAAGTCTTCCTTTATTTTATGATTGTGAGAGAACCTTTTAGAGATTTTGATTTTTGAAGGTGGGGGGAAACAAGCTGCTTTCCAGAAAGAAACAATTCCAAAATCAGAAGAATGGGAGAATAGAAAAAAAAAAGGACAAGGAACTTTATGTAAACGGGGAACCCAAAAGAAATGGCAGCTGCATCTGTGGCATGATTACAGCATAAAGTAGTGAGGAGATAATGAATTGGATGGAGCATTGCTGAGATCCCATATAAACACCCCTGAATATCCCACCATTTTCCTCCTTCAAATCACTTTGTGTTGTTCATAAAATAAGCTGGAATTTTGTTTCCCAACCAAGCAATAACACTATTATACTGTAGCATGAAATGCTTTTTTAACTACATTACAGCAGGTAAAGGAAAGAAACCAGCAATAAAGTCTGATTAAATCTTTGCTTATTTTCAACCCAATGCTCCAGAATTCATTCATTATAAACTGATTTCTGTAGCGAAAGCAATGGTTTTTTTTTTGTTTTGTTTTTAAGCGAGGACAACTTTTGGCCCAGGGACAATTATTTTAAAAGATGCCAATGTTTTAAGGAGCAGCTTTCTTTTGCTCTCAGTACAAAATTGCAAAGTACCGGTTTGTGAGCACACACAAACACCACCACCACCCCAACGATAGGACCGTTCTTCTTCTTTGGGATGATTGAGTTTGCCTCCAGAGATTTGATCTCTTCTCATATTTAGAGGGGTGTTTAGAGGGGTAATTTAAAATTCTATTGCAGGAGATGTGTCATTTAAAGAGACTCCCTTCCAGGCAAGTGTATATTAAGAATAGTACTTTTCACTCTTGAATGGGCACCAGATTCTCTCAAGCGTGGATGTGGGATGGAGCGATCATGCTGATATGGACACTCATCAACAAATACTTTCTTGAGGTGGCTTTCAGATCAATTTTTTTTTAAAAAAAGCTTCGTTTGAATAGAAATAAAGGAGTCCTCAGCATGGACTATTAAAGGAAGGAGCCCCTCTCAAATCACTCAGAACCTGCTATGAGTTTTTGTCACATCCTACATATGGGGAAATTACAGTGCTTCCAAAGGAGCTATTGCAGCTTTTCACAGACCAAACCTCAAAACACAATGAGACAACCTCCATAAAATTGCAGCCACTAGGATGGTTGAGAAATGGGGAAGCTGTATATCTAAATGCTACCTGATTGGGGAAAGCAGATTATCTCACAGTACTGTCTTAGGTCTATTTATTTCCCCATGTCGTATGGCTGTAGTATTATTATCCTTCCCATCTTCTTTACTATCTCCACTTAATGGTATCATTATTGTGATTATGATTATTCTGTTGCTTTGCATGTACATTGAGTGCTTCTGCACCAGAGACAAATTCTTTGTGTCTCTAATCACACTTGACCAATAAAGTATTCTATTCAGGGGTGGGTTCTACTTACCTTCCCCACCAGTTCACATCGCGACGGAAGTGCACGTTTTGCTCGCTTCGCGCTCGCGCGCATCACTTCCTGGAAATGACCCTCTGCGCATGCGCAGTACTATAAAAACAGCTTCTGCACATGTACAGAAGCAAAAAACAAAATAGGCGCCGCCAAGAAAACCGGCTTGGGGGCGTGGCAGGCCTGGGTCACTGCCAGTTCCAGCGACCCAGGCCGCCAAGTTACAACTAACGGTTCTATAGAACCGGTCCAAACCGGAAGGAGCCCACCTCTGATTCTATTCTATTCTATTCTATTCTATTCTATTCTATTCTATTCTATTCTATTCTAGTCTAGTCTAGTCTAGTCTAGTCTATTCTATTCTAGTCTAGTCTAGTCTAGTCTAGTCTAGTCTAGTCTAGTCTAGTCTGTTCTATTCTATTCTATTCTATTCTAATTCATTTTCTATCCTATCCTATCCTATCTTATCTACCCTACCCTTCCCCTACCCATTCCATTCCATCCGTATCTTATCTTATCCATTCCTATCTTATCCATTCCTATCTTATCCATTCCTATCCTATCCTATCCTATCCTATCCTATCCTATCCTATCCTATCCTATCCTATCCTATCCTATCCTATCCTATCCTATCCTATCCTATCCTATCCTATCCTATCCTAGCCTAGCCTAGCCTAGCCTAGCCTAGCCTAGCCTAGCCTAGCCTAGCCTAGCATAGCATAGCATAGCATAGCATAGCATAGCATCAATTCCTATCCTATCCATTCCTATCCTATCCACAGTTCTCCCATATCTGTCTTAAAAAGCAGCTTCAAAAACTTAAATAAAAAAGCAACATAATAGAATAGAATTCTTTATTGGCCAAGTGTGATTGGACACACAAGGAATTTGTCTTTGGTGTGTATGCTCTCAGTGTACATAAAAGAAAAGATACTTTTGTCAAGAATGATTGTCATAGGGTTCAAGTAAGCAATCAGGAAACAATCAATATGAATATAAATCGTAAGGATATAAGCAACAAGTTACAGTCATACAGTCATAAGTGGGAGGAGATGGGTGATAGGAACGATGAGAAAAACTAATAGTAGTAGTAATGCAGCCTAGTGAATAGTTTGACAGTGGTGAGGGAATTATTTGTTTAGCAGAGTGATGGCGTTCGGGAAAAAACTGTTCTTGTGTCTAGTTGTCTTGGTGAGCAGTGCTCTATAGCGACGTTTTGAGGGTAGGAGTTGAAGCAATTTATGTCCAGGATGTGAGGGGTCAGTAAATATTTTCACGGCCCTCTTTTTGACTCGTGCAGTATACAGGTCCTCAATGGAAGGCAGGTTGGCAGTAATTGTTTTTTCTGCAGTTCTGATTATTCTCTGAAGTCTGTGTCTGTCTTGTTGGGTTGCAGAACCAAACCAGACAGTTATAGAGGTGCAGATGACATATTTCTCTTAGGGAAAATATAAGGCAACTGGCAGTTCAGCTTTGGCAAACATAGTTAAACACAAAAGCCTGAGGATTGTTGAAAAGGTCTAGGGGAGTTTAAAAGTCTTTAATGGCAAAGTCCATTGGGTTTTACACACTTTGAGTTTTGGATTTTTGCCTGAGGCAGAGAAATGTCTTCGGTCAACTGTATTCTCCATAGCTAGCTAGGGACTCCAAAAAAGTTATAGAATAAGAAATCAAGTTCTTAGCATTCCTAGCTGGCAATGCATGGACCCACATCAGGGCTGTGATGTCACAGAAATGGGCAGGACCAGATTGTTCAATCTTTCCCCCTAATTTTAGGACTCGGAGAAGTTCTTCATCACCTCTAATAAAGCCAAAGTGTTATAACTATCAACGGTAAAATGCACCCAATTTTAGATTTTAATTTTTTAAATATATACATCAAATTGATATGCCCCCTCCCCTTTATGGAAGGTGACTCTGTACAGTATACAGCAACCCAATAAAATAGTATGTGTATGGGTCTGTGTGTATAAAACAGTCATTACAAAAACCCATCATATAATAATCATTATTTTTTTAAAAATTAAACAATAAAAGCAAAACTAAAATAGGAAAGGAAAATGATAAAGGGATGTAATAACCACCTCACAAGTTCACACATCCCCTGAGGTCTCCAGGTCTGCTGCCATCACCAGAGACCTTGAGGGACCCTCAAAAGCTCACCGATGTTGACCTCATTTCTGAGGGCATAAGATTCCATAATGTGGATACCACAGCAGAAAGGTGCGGTATGTCACTTAGATGATGGAACCCATAACACGACCTCTCTTCTAAATTTGGTGGGATGGACAGACGAAATAGGCAAGAGGTGATAGAATAGAACAGAATAGAATAGAATTCTTTATTGGCCAAGTGTGATTGGACACACAAGGAATTTGTCTTTGGTGCATATGCTCTCAGTGTACATAAAAGAAAAGATACGTTCGTCAAGAATCATGAGGTAAAAAACACTTAATGATTGTCATAGGGTACAAATAAGCAATCAGGAAACAATCAATATTAATATAAAGCGTAAGCATACAAGCAACAAAGTTACAGTCGTGCAGTCATTAGTGAGAGGAGATGGGTGATAGGAACGATGAGAAGACTAATAGTAATAGTAAGGCAGCCTTAGTGAATAGTTTGACAGTTGTGAGGGAATTATTTGTTTAGCAGAGTGATGGCATTCGGGAAAAAACTGTTCTTGTGTCTAGTTGTCTTGGTGTGCGGTGCTCCATAGCGTCGTTTTGAGGGTAGGAGTACCCTTAAATAACCAGGTTATACCCTCAAATAACCAGGTTATTTGATCCCACAAATAACCTGGTGCCATGATATGTAGGGCTTAAAAGGTCAACACCAGCACCTTAAATTGGACCCAGAAACAAACTGGTAACCAGTGCAGCTGACGCAGTTTAGGTATAATGTCTGCTCTACCAGAAACGCACATAAGAATGTGCCTTCTAAATACAATATGAACAAATAGTTTTTAATTCAGCTTGTAAAATTCCTTCCCAACAAGCTTGCGCTACCCCCCCCCCCTCACAAAAAGCCTGCAGGCAATAGGAAAGCCTATTTCAGCAGACATTTGTTCCCCCCCCCCCCACGAGACCCTTTTCGCTTTTAACCCTGGTATTTTAACTGTGATATACATTTATAGTTAGCTTATGCTACTGCATATAAACCAGGGAGAACATAAACCGATTTATAAATCCAAGCATAAATAAAGTAATAATGATGACACAGTATCCCCATGAGAGTTTTATAAAGCTCACAAAGCACACTTTTGTTAATTAACCTCTTGCTTTTGTACAAGTAGTCCTTCCTCAAAATGCCAATTGGGACTGGGAATTCTGACCCTAATAGAGGGGTCCTTGGTGCTCTCTGAGCTTGGTTGCTTTCTTGCAGACGTTTCATTACCCAAACTAGGTAACATCATCAGTGCTAGTTAAGAGTGTGGCTTGCTCTCAGTTTATATTCTAGTGGCTCGCCCTGTCAGTGTTGGTGGGGGTGGTCTTAGAAGTATTTTGGTTGGGCTGTTTACTATTAGCTTGTTTGGCAGTTTCTTGATTGGGGTATTATTTACTTGATTGTTGGTCTGATGTTAATCTTTATCAGTCAGAAACTGAGTGAATTCCTCAGCTCTACCGTGCAAGTGTTCCTCTCCCCCCCTTTAGCAAGGAGGGAGCGAGTAACGGGAGCTCACTCCATCACGCGGCGCTAGGGATTCGAACCGCCGAACTGCCGACCTTTCTGATCGACAAGCTCAGCGTCTTAGCCACTGAGCCACCACGTCTTTGTATATATTTTTATGCAAAAAGAAAAAAAAGACCAATCTATCCAAAGCTGCACTAAGAAAGATAGAACAGGTAACTAGCAAAGAATTAGTAAGAGAATGCCTCTCCACCCTGGATGAAAGAAATCATGTAGAACAGAAGGTTGACCCATCCTTCCATCCTTCTGAGGTCAGTAAAATGGGGACCCAGATTGTTGAGGGCAATAGGCTGATTCTGTAAACCGCTTAGAGAGGGCTGTAAAGCATTGTGAAGTGGTATATAAGTCTAAGTGCTATTGCTATTATCTTCCCAGGGTCCTGAAGGAACTGTCAGACATGGTCTTGGAGCCATTGAATGGACTCTTTCAAAGCTCCTGTAACACAGGGGAATTAGCAAAAGACTGGATAATGGTTCCAAACGACAAAAAGGGAGAAAATATTGATCCAGAAAATTATAGGCTAATCTGTTTGACATTAATACCTGGGGAAATCCTGCAAAAGATAATCAAGCAGTGGATTTGTGAACATCTAGAAATGAACAAGGTGATTACTAGAAGCCAGCAAGGGTTTTTTAAGAACAGATCATGCCAGACAAATCCTATTGCCTTCATTGATATAGAGACTAAATTAGTGGATCAGAGAAATGCTGTGGACATAATATACTTGGACTTCAGTCTGGCATTTGATGATGACACAGCCTAGTTCTTGATTGGATAGAGCAGTGATGGCGAACCTTTTTTTCCTCGGGTGCCGAAAGTGCATGTGCGCGTGCTATTCCACATGCGCGAGTGCCCACACCCATAATTCAATCCCTGGGGAGGGTGAAAATGGCCTCCCGTGCCCCCCGGAGGCCCTCTGGAGGCCAGAAATGGCCCATTTCCCAACTTCTGGTGGGCCCGGTAGGCCCATTTTTTGTCCTCCCCAGGTTCCAGAGGCTTCCCTGGAGCCTGGGGAGGGCAAAAACGCCCTCCCCAGTCTCCCTGGAGGCCCTCCGGAAGCCAAAAACGCCCTCCCAGAGCCTCCGTGCAAGCCAAAAATCAGCTGGCCAGCTCACACATGCGTGCTGGACCTGAGCTAGGCAACAGCTCGTGTGCCGGCAGATATGGCTCCGTGTGCCACCTGTGGCACGCGTGCCATAGGTTCGCCATCACTGGGATAGAGCAATGTGAAATAGAGTACCACCAGCAGATATATTCACTGACCAACCACACAACCAAGCATGTAGACCCTAATGAAACTGCATCTACATGGAGGGAAACATGCAGTGGAGTACCTCAAGGTTCTACCTTGGGCCCAGTGCTCTTCAAAATCTTCATAAATGATCTAACGAGGGGATAGAAGGGGAACTCATCAAATTTGCAGATGACACTAAAATGGGGGGAATTACTAACACTTTGGAAGATAGACTTAAGATTCAGAACACTGGGCTCTGTCCAGGGGCGGGTTCCTAATTTTTTTACTGCCACTCTGTGGGTGTGGCTTATTTTGTGGGTGTAGCATGGGCCTTGGGAGTTTGGCAGCGGCCGGAGAAGCGGGGGGGCATTTCCCCTCCGCAATGCAGCCCCCCCGCAGCGGGAGCAGCAAGACCGCGGCAGCGGTTCTTCTAGGAGGCTCCGTCCGGCCTGAATGCTTCTCCCCATTCGATGATCCTAGGCTCCTGCCGCCTGTTCCCCCTCCCCTCATCAGTTCGAGAAGCCTCAAACGTGCGAAAATGCCTGGGATCATCACCACGTGTTTGTGGCTTCTCGGACTGCTGAAGGGAGGGGAATGGAGATAGCTCCTGCCGCCCGTTCTTTCAGCGTCTCACGTGCTCCCTCAGCCATCCTCCACTGCTTGGACTCACTGTGAGGTAGGAAGGCAGCGCATGCGCAGTGCCGGAAGCTCGGCTTCTGGGCATATGCAGAAGAAAATTTTTAAAAAAAATTTAAAAAATGTTTTTTAAAAAAATGGCAGTGCCCAGGCACCGGCAACCGACCGCACCGGTACTGTGACATCACCAGCGGGCCGCTACCGGTGCTATAGAGTGGACCGCACCAGTAGGAACCTACCACTGGCTCTGTCCAATAAAATGCAATTCAGTGGTGAGGAAAGTATGGTCCTATACTTAGGCAAGAAAAACCAAATTCACAGGAGTCTCCAAGCTTTTCAGTCTGAGGGCAACATGGGATATTTTGAAAACTTTTGAGGGCTAGGGGAAAAAAATCAATTTTATGAATGAGTCTCTATGCAAACTCATCATCATCTTGAATAAGAACAATGACTGTTATATCATTTGCAAGCTTCAGTACTTTAACAGAGGGATCCTTTGGGATGCAGTCATTAGCACAGAGAGAAAAGAGTAATGGAGAGAGCACACAGCCTTGGGGGGCTCCTGTGCCAATTGTACAGGTATTCAATGTGATTTTACCTAGCTTCACCTGCTGTTTTCTATCTGTTAGAAAGCGTATAATCCATCTACAAATGTGAACAGGCACAGCTAACTGAATCAATTTAGAGAGAGAAGGATTTCTGGAATGATGGTATTGAATGTCGAGCTGAACTCTACAAAAAGGACCCTTGCATAGGTCCTTGGGCATTCAAGATGTTGTAAGACGTAGTGCAGTGCCATATTGACAACATTAGATAACAGATAACAGATTAACAGAGTTGGAAGGGACCTTGTAGGTCATCTAGTCCAACCCCCTGCTCAAGCAGGAGAGCCTACACCATTTCTGACAAATGGCAGTCCAATCTCTTCTTGAAAGTCTCAAGTGATGAAGCTCCCACAACTTCCAAAGGCAAGCTGTTCCATTGGTTGATTGTTCTCACTGTCAGAAAGTTCCTCCTTATTTCTAGGTTGAATCTCTCCTTGATCAGTTTCCATCCATTATTCCTGGCCTGGCCTTCAGGTGCTTTGGAAAATAGCTTGCATCATTGCAAGGTGTCTAGCAGTAGATCTGTGATGGTTTTCAGGTAATCTTTCGAATGCTTGCACAGTCTGTTGGTTCTCTGGATGCAACTAGCTAGGGGCTAGGCATTAATTAGTTAGTATATTCCCACTTCTTGCTACTTTGAGAAGTTCGCAATAATTATATGATAAATTGTCCATGGTATATTGAAGTTAAAATGAAGTTAAAAATTAAACTTGCATAACACAACTCTGATGATATACTAGGCTTTCTCAATCTCTATAATATATTTCCTTAAATACATCTCCTTTTTATACAGTAATTATAAAACCTGCTTCCCTAATCATTGCTTAGTGCCTTAGTCCATATTTCTCTTCTCAGGAACACTTACACACACACAGAAACAGACTCACTCTATAATGCACACAGAATATTCCCAGCTCCAAAATTTCCAAGCATATAAAATCTATAATCTGTTCTAAAGTGGTGAGGCTCTTAAAAGTGAGAAATGAAAACAAATTAGTATAAATAGAAAAGGGATAAGAGGGCTATGGAAATGATCACTTGATCCAAATTGTAAAAACGGACACTTTTTTTAAAAAAAAGATAATAGCTACAAAATAAGAGGTGAAACATTATAAAATGGTCTTAGAAGAATAGTACCAATGGTACTATATCCTTGAGACATCTTCCAGTTTCAACTACTGCAACACCCAGGAATGAATAGTTTTGTTCATATAGATTGCTTAGAAAGATGAAACTCCAGGACATTCTTCAAGGGCTCCAATGCAAAATTCCCCTCACTAATGCTGTTTCTAAGAATATTGACTGAAAATCTGGGACTCTCCATGAGCCGACTGTGGGAAGCCTAAGAGAAACAGCGGTGAAACATCAAGTGTGCCCCAGGATCTTCCACCCCTGATCGAAAACTGCTAAAATCTTTATAATTGACAGTTCCTAGCTGTTTGGGATACGGTGTAAGGGATGCGGTGGCTCAGTGGCTAAGACGCTGAGCTTATCGAGCAGAAAGGTTGGCAGTTTGGTGGTTCGAATCCGGAGTGAGCTCCCGTTACTTGTCCCAGCTTCTGCCTATCTAGCAGTTCGAAAGCATGTAAAAATGCAAGTAGAAAAATAGGGACCACCTTGGTGGGAAGGTAACAGCGTTCCATGCGCCTTTGGCATTTAGTCATGCTGGCCACATGACCATGGGGACCAGGGGAGGGTTCTAACTTACCTCGCTGCCAGTTTGCTTCCTCTCATGCCACGTGGGCGCACCACATGGGCGCGTGCACGCCTCGTGCACGCGTGCACGCGCAGTGCCAAAAAATCTAAACAAAAATTTAAAACAAAAAACAAAAACAAAATGGTGATGCATGCGCAGTGCCGGAAACTCGGCTTCTGCACATGCTCAGAAGAAAAAAATATATTTAAAAAATTCAAAAAAAGAAATTCAAAAAACTTTCCAAAAAAAATTCAAAAAAAGATGGCGGCGCCCACAGATTGGCACCGACCAAACCAGTTCCGTGACATCATCGTGACATCACCAGTGGGTCGCTACCAGTTTGGGCGAACCGATCTGAACCGGGAGGAACCCACCTCTGTTGGAGACGTCTTCGGACAGCACTGGCTCTTCGGCATAGAAACGGAGATGAGCACTGCCCCCTAGAGTCAGGAACCACTAGCACATATGTGCGAGGGAAACCTTTACCTTTAGCTGTTTGGACTAGTGGAAGAGATAAAGCTTGGAACAGTTATGGGAAGAAAAAGTCTGTTGCTTTCAGAAGAATATTGAATGGATCAAAGCTTTTGAACCATGTGAATGTTTTGTGTCCAGGGAATAAACCCTATTTCAGTGTTCTTACTCCTACGCCTTTCAGTCATGCATGAAATGCTGCAACTAAATTAGTTATATTCTGCCTCTAAAAATAAACCAGCCTTTTGTTATTTTATAGGTATTATTTTCCAAGCTGGTTCCCTTTTCTCTGATTTTCTTCACCAAGTAGGTCTTTCTTTCCTTCGTCACAGCACTTTCCTTGTGCTGTGAAGATCTCCAGCAAGTCAGAGAGGCAAATATTCAGCTCGCTTTCCTCTTGGGCTCCTGCATCAGTCAGTTGTCTTGATGAGAAGTTAAAAATAGTAATGTATCTGCTGAAGCTGTGTGGCCCGTGTTTGGAACGAGGCACCTGTTTTCAAAAGTGATATTTACAGGCAGCCCAGTGAAGTACGGTAATTCTCCAAGCGAGTGAGCTGAGTCATACCCTTTATGGTGGTAAAATCCTCTGGGTTTTTCTGCTTTCTCTTCTTAGTGTATGTATTTATAGTGATGTGGGAAACCAGTGTTGGAGACTAACATGTGGCTGAACATCAAAGGAATCCAGCAGAGAAAACAACAAAATATTGCACCTTACTTACTTTTGTTCCCAAAGGTGCTTTTTCAGGAGTCAACTGAACTTTCTTCTTTTTTCTTTGGAGACGTTTCGGCTTCTCATCCAAAAAGCTTCTTCAGCTCTGACTGGATGGTGACTGGAGTATGAATCAAGGGTGGGTTCCTCCCAGTTCGGACCAGATCGCCCGAACTGTTAGCGACCCGCTGGTGATGTAATTTTGGCGTCATGGATCCAGTTCTGTCTGTGCCAGTCCGTGTTTGCCGCCATCTTTTTTTCTGAATTTTCGGCCAATTTTTCTGTATTCTGATGGCTTCACAGTGTTCTGTGCTTTGAAAAAAGCCCTCCCCGGCCCCCGGGTTAATACTGACCTTTATTTCTTCACCCAAAGCACAGCTGATGAGCTCCTCAGCTGTGTTTTAGGCTGAATCTACCTTATGAGCATGTGCGGAAGTGAAATCGCGCGAGGGGATGCTTGCGAAACATTGTGATGCGAACCGGTGGCGAAGGTAAGTGAAACCCACCCCTGGTATGAATGGATTTCTAGAGGAAAAATTGCAGACTACAGGAACCATTATCACTACTCAGGTGACCCTGAGGACACAAATAAACCTCCAAGTGCTTCAACGACCCTCTAAAAGGATGCAAATGACCAGCTGTCTACAAGGAATATAAATCCTTCTATTCCCCACCATCCAGTCAGAGCTGAAGAAGCTTCTTGGATGAGAAGCGAAACATTTTCAAAGAAAAACAAGAAAGTCCAGTTGCCTCTTGAAAAAGCACCTTTGGGACAACCATGACCTGGATGATTGAAAATCTCCATAGACTTTTGTTGCCACTGTTTTTTTCTTCCAAGCTTCCTTGTGTTTTCCTCTAGATCTATCCTAACTGTTCTGCAAACATCTGGAACACCACTAGCTGGCAGCAAAGAGAGACAAAAAACTCTTATTTCCTTCATATACTGGTTGTTTGGAATTTCATCGTTCAGATCTGATTGCCTTTTTCTCCCTTTTCCTTTCTCCTCCTCCTCCAAGCTGCGCTTTAGTCACATCTTATGTTTACTTTTGCTTTCAGTTTTTTTCCTCTTCCCTTTCTAAATAAGATAAGATGAGATGTGAGATAAAAGATAAGAGATATAAGATAGGATAACAAATAAGATGAGGTAAAGAAATAAGATAAGATGATAAGACAAGATAAGACAAAATAACCTTTATTGTCATTTTTTTACTGTGAGCACACTGGCACACATTAAAAATGAAATTCTGTTGCTTGCTTTCAAAAGAAAGTATACCGTGGTGGCTTAGTGGTTAGAATGTGGCATTGCAGGCTAATTCTGCTGACTGCCAACTGCCAGCAGTTCAGCAATTCGATTCTCACCGGCTTAAGGTTGACTCAGCCTTCCATCCTTCCAAGGTCAGTAAAATGAGGATCCAGATTGTTGGGGGCAATATGCTGACTCTGTAAACTACTTAGAGAGGGCAGTAAAGCCCTGTGAAATGGTATACACTGTAAGTCTAAGTGCTATTGCTATATATACCCATACCCATACATAACACACCTCTTCTTTCTTTTTTTTAATGACCCCATTATCCCTTGTGGGGTTGAGTGTGGGCAACTGTATGGAGCTGAGTGTTTACTGGCCAGCTGCCCTTCCTGTCACCAATGCGGAGCTTGGTTCAGCAGATATATTCTCATTGTGCCCAGAGAGAGAAATATTTGCCTCTATCTAGGATCGAACGCACAGCCTCCTGATTGTGAGGTGAGAGCTCCACCTCTTGTTCACAAGTACAAACAATCTGGCGACAAGATAGTGACACAACTCATCAAGTACAGTTCCCGCATTGTTGAGTGCTGTGACAAATCCCTTCATTTCAAGAGAGTGCCTACTGCTGGCTTAGAATGTCTAAGATTTGTCTAAGACGCAAGTTTGACACCCTGTTGTGGCCTGCCTAGCAGCCTGTGCAGTCAGGGCCTTTGGAGTCTTCAGTGCCTCATGGCAGTGATAGGAAAGGAGTAGTCCCTCCTTTCCTGAATGCCAGAGCAATGCTGAGCTGCCGAGAGGCAGAAAGGTCTACTCCAAAGGAGGTCTGCTCGGGGCTAATTGGCCACCTGGGGCTAATTGGCCACCACACCCTTAGGTCTATTTAAGAAGAGTTTCTGCAGCTGAAAAGTTGCAGAGAACAACGCTTGAAAAAGAGATCTGTCTGATCACAGTCAGGATCCAGTTTGTATCCTGAATCATAGTTTGTATCTTGAACCTTGCATCTTGACTCCAGTTTCCAGTTTGTATCCTGAATCATAGTTTGTATCTTGAACCTTGCATCTTGGCTCCAGTTTCCAGTTGTATCCTGAACCTTGCATCATGACTCCAGTGTCCAGTTTGTTTAGTGACTCTTGACTCTTGCATCCTGACTTCAGTTCCAGTTTGTATCATAACTCCTGAATATTGGCTTACGCAGTTCCAGTTTGCAGTCCAGCTCAGATCTTGGTTTCTGGCATCGTGGTTTCTGAATCCAGTCCTCCAGTATGGCCAGTTTGCATTCCAGTTTCCGGTTCTTGTTCCTGGCAAATGTGGCTTCTGTTTTGAGATGTTGGTGAATCCACTTGGTAACTCCAGAACAGGTCGTATGTTTGGCATCTGCTAGCTTTGGGACTTGTGCCAAGGACAGGGAGACTTGTAATTATCTCTTGGACTTCTGCCTATCTTGTTCAGTGTTTGTGTTTAATGAGATATTGCTTTATTGACTAAAATACTCTGTTTGAATGTTTATGTGTTGCGTAATTATTTGGATGTCGGTCATGGGGACAGAACACACCCCTGGCCTAGAAGTTAAGGTTAGGGGCCCAAATCCTCCAAATTACATTCACTTTCTACAACTATAGGAAACATCAATTCATCATTTCAGTTTGAATCATCAGTGTGATTTGTTACCTCAATTTGAACCAGTACCATTCATTCTGTTGAAAACCTGATAAATGCATGTGCATATGCACACATATTTTTATCAAATGTTATCTTCAAACTGAATATGTTCAACGATTCAAACTGTAGTTCATTTCAGCTGTTTAAGTCAATTCATAAAAGAGAATCAACTTGAATTGTCGAATCACGTTGCAAATTAAAACTAGATCTTGGTTAACTTAGATCTCCCTATCTATCCGTTTCAGTGTGATGGAATCAGGTGGCTACTCATTTCATTGGATTCATTCAAGAGACTCGGTCGGATAGAAAATGCTCACATTATTATTGTGTAGGAAGAGATACATCTCTGTTACCGCATTAACCATTTTTCTCAAGAAATGAATGTCAGCAAATAGTGGTGCATCCCTCAGAATCAGTGATTGATGGAAACAATTTTCTGGACCTGTAAAATTATTAAAAAGGAGTTCTCTGTGAAGTAAATTTCTAATTCAAGGCAGCTCACCTTTTTCCGATTGCTTTTTGTTTACAAATGCAGAGAAGATCAATCACAAAAGTTTTCAACATGAAATTGAAGAGTCTAAACTCAGATCCCCTCTTGGTCATTATATTATAAAACAATGCCTCCTGTGATACTTTTGAGGACAGACACAATAAAGATCTTAATGTGCCTTTGATCACCACAATACTTGTGCTTAACATCTACTTTAGCTATTTGCTATGTATTTTTTGCCAAATGATGTTCTTAATATGTGTTGTGATTGTGGTTTTGCTCCCTCCGTATCCCAATTCATTTATACCTTATAAGTTGAAACTGAGGTGTATGGGGTGCTCAGGGCGGGGTAGCACCTCTGGTGTAGGGGCATGCCGTGTCCTTTTACAGCAGCTCATTTTAGGGCAGCTGTTAGGGCAGCTCGTTCACCTTTGGTCCCCACCTGTCACTCAGCTCTCACCTGTGGCTCCTAGCAGCTGTAGCATGCGCAGCGGCCACACCCCGGGTAACAGCTTTGACAGGCTGGCCAAACCAAGTTGAGAGTAGCCGGTGGGTCACCGACCTTCGGTGAGATAGGGACTGGTCTATCCCGAGCATGTGAAGACAGATTCTGGCGGACTGAGCAGATGAAATCTACTAGAATAGGACAACGGTCATGAAGGTGGTCTCTGCAAGTGATGTGGTACGCTAAGAGCACGGCAAGACACGAAAGACGCCCTGGTTAACCACTGCGCCCAGCCCATCTCCAACTGTATCGACTGTTGTCCTGCTATTTGGAGCAAGATGGAATCTGGGAAGAGAGAGTGAGGCTGACTATGCGCACCTCTCCCTCCCTTTAATCCAATTCACGCGCAAGTCTTGACATCCCCCCCAATTCCCGTGATGATAGATGTCAAGGTCTTCTTAGAATACGATGGACGAACATCATCATCATCATCATAAGTTGAAATTAAGAAGCTGCATCTCTCCTGTGTTGGTTTTATTGCTTTTATACTACTCTTTTATAACTTCTTTGATTTTTTTTAAAGCTAAGATGATATCATTAGTCTAAATGGATAAACCCCATTGGGAAGTGTCTTTTCATGAAAATTGTACTAAAATTGTACAGGTAAATAAATAATTTAGAATGTTCAATAGGTGGTCCTTCATATTCTCATAAAAGGCCTTTTGTATTTAATGCAAATACAGCTAGTCGTCGACTTACAACAGCTTGTTTAATGACCGTTCAAAGTTAACGGCACTGAAAAAGTGACTTATGACCGTTTTTCACACTTATAACCATTTCAGCATCCCCGTGGTCACATGATCTACATTCAGATGCTTGACAATTGGTTCATAGTTATGATGCTTGCAGTATCCCGGGATCACATGATCATATTTTGCGATCTTCTGACAAGCAAAGTCAATGGGGAAGCCAGATTCACTTAACAACCATGTTACTAATTTAACAACTGCAGTGATTCACTTAACAAATGTGACAAGAAAAGTTGTAAAATGCGGGCAAAACTCTCTTAACAAATGTCTCACTTAGCAACATAAATTCTGGACTCAGTTGTGGTCGTAAGTCGAGGACTACCTGTATTTGTTTGGAATTAGTTTTGGAGACTTTGGAGATAAGAGAAAGCCCACAGAAAGCTGTTGTAGTTCCATTGCTCAGATATACTTGTCAAATTCAGTGATAAAGGTATCATTAAATAGCCTTTGAGCAGAAAAATCAATAAAAATGACCAGGTCAAGAGGTTTTCTTTGTTTTAAAGACACATCTTCTTCACCAGTTAATCCCCTCCCTTTTTCACACATTCCAAAAAATTCCCCTAAGCAAAACTTTGATCCTTGCACTATTCATCTCTTGTATCTTGTACTGGAGGTTTTCAAGGAGAGGCTGGACCGCCATTTATCCAGAATAGTATAGGGCAGGGGTGTCAAACTCAAGGCCCGCAGTCTGGATCCAGCCTGTGGGGTGCTTAGATCTGGCCTGTGGGGCCACCTTGGAAACAGCGAAGGACCAGCCCGCGGTGCCTCCACCAGTGAAAAAGGAGCTTGGGAGGGCCGCGTGCAGCCTTCCGAGCTCTGTTTTTGCTTGCAGAGGGCTGCAGGAGGCCGTCGCAGCCGAAAACGGAGCTCAGGAGCCCGTTTTCTCTGGCAGAGCGCTCAGGCCACCACAGGTGCCCCCGATAGGAGTAACATTGAACTGGCCACGCCCCCTGCCACGCCCCCCTGAGGTCAAATAAATTGAGTTTGACACCTCTGGTATAGGGTCACCAGCTTGAGTAGGGGGTTGGACTAGAAGGCCAACCCTCAAAAGCCCCTTCCAACCCAATTATTCTATGTTCTGTCTCACCATTTTAGTGACAACCTTCCCACAATTTTTTTTTGTCACTGCGCTCACTTTGGGTTTCTTGTGTTTTTCCATGCTACTTGTACACTTGCAATTGCCTCCTAGAGAACCTGTGGTGCCAACTCCCTTGCCACCTTTAACTGTCTTCCCCAAACAACCTTCTCTACAAAGATTTTAGAGTGTTTCTCTAGTTCTCATACAAAATTAATGCCTCTGTAGAAGCCATGCAGGCTTACACTGAAGATGGCAGTATTCTCCATAGTATGTCATAACCTTTCAATCATTTCCTGTTTGGTTCCTCCAAGAACCACATAATCCAGCTACAACAGGGAGAGCAAAGGAAACGGAATCATCTTGAAGACCACGAATTTTGTTATTTGTGTTTAAATTTACTTTTTTCTTGATGGTAAGATATAACACAGATGTTCTTTGTGCTTGACACTGGGCACGTCATTGAAATCTGATTGCTGCCCACTCAAAATCCTATATTTGCCCCAAGTTAAATGATTTATGTGCTAACAAACTGCATGAACCCCAGCTACGAAAAAAAGATGAATAATTTATAATTGAGTAATTTGCACAGGAACA
The DNA here is from genome assembly GCA_023053685.1 of Diadophis punctatus similis. Lineage (NCBI taxonomy): Eukaryota > Metazoa > Chordata > Lepidosauria > Squamata > Dipsadidae > Diadophis > Diadophis punctatus. The sequence goes on along the minus strand of JALIGW010000004.1, from coordinate 72,746,456 downwards.
ACCTCCGACTTCATTCATTCATTGGTTGATTTTTTTTTTAAAAAAGGGAAGTCTCTAATAGTAAATTATTCCTATCAAGAGAAATAAATGCCAGTTTCATACGATGCAGGAACTTTCATTTTATTTACGGTAAAATTCCTATTGTTAAATCGTCTCATAGGAGCCATTTTAGTAAATTACTTTTACCATGCAAAACTCGAACTCTTCGCCTTGCCTGTAGGAAACAAAACAGTAACTCTCAGTCAAAGAGAAACTAGGAACCCTCCACAATACATTTCTGCTTTCTCTTTGTTTCCCAAAAACCACTTTCCTTCCATTTTCTGATCTCTCCATAGCAGGGGTGGGTTCTAACTTACCTCGCTGCCAGTTCGCTTCCTCCCTCGCTGCGTGACCATGCCTCGTGCTGAAAAATCCAACCCCCCCCCAAAAAAAGGCCGAAAACAAGATGGTGATGTATGTGCGGTACCGGAAACTCAGTTTCTGCACATGCACAGAAGGAAAAGAAACTGGGGAAAATTTAAAAATAAAAATAAAAATAAATTCCAAAAAAAATCCAAAAAAAAGGATGGCGGCGTCCACGGACCGGCACCGACAGAACCGGTTCCGTGACATCATCAAGATGTCACCAGCAGTTTGCTACCGGTTCTATAGAACCAGTGCGAACTGGGATTAAGCCACCTCTGCTCCATAGAAATATTCCTGAAAGAAAACTTTCTCTAAGCACACACACCCCAGCTCAGTTTCCTCCGACAGATGTACACTAAAAAAAAGTTGAAATGTTTTTTAAACTTCCACCTTCTACCTGAAATGCATTTCACCTAGCCTTTGGCCATTCTTTATTTGTGTGTGAGGTTGTACAGACTTTGAAGGAGTCCTTTAGAATAACAGAGTTGGAAGGGACCTTGGAGGTCTTCTAGTCCAACCCCCTGCTTAGGCAGGAAACCCTACACCACTTCAGACAAATGGTTATACAATCTCTTCTTTAAAACGTCCAGTGTTGGAGCATTCACAACTTCTGGAGGCAAGCTGTTCCATTGATTAATTGTACTAACTGTCAGGAAATTTCTCCTTAGTTCTAAGTTGCTTCTCTCCTGGATTAGTTGCCACCATTGCTCTGGCTGTGGCAAAAATTTGGGGACCACAAGAAGTGAGGAAATGGACGCGCTTTCTGTCACTGGACAGCTCCGTATAATTGTTCGCCTGAAGGAAACATTCGAAACGATCCAGGTATTCATCCCAGGTTTTGGTTGCTGGTTGGAAAGGGGTGAACGATGTCGGATAAGATAAATAAATAAGGAATATTTAGCTTAACTGTTACGGAGTTGTTCGCCTTGAACAAGGCGAAAAAAAATCAGCTCTCTTTGAGTGACCAGCTCAAACCGTCAGAATCCCACCTTTCGTCGCCAGTGTTCTATCTTGGTAGAACGACAGGGTCAGGAACTGAGGCGAGACAGTGGTTAGAACGGAACCCCTTTATTTAACACAGCTGTCAACAGAACAAAGCAGTAACCGGCAACAGGCAAGCCTCTGTCAGGCTATTTATATAGTGGCTGTCAAAACTGGTAGCCAATAGTGGGGCTGTAATTTTCCCACCGGCTGAACTGTCAAAGAACAGCCAATAGGAAAATAACTCTTAATTTTGCTAGGTAGATTTCGAGCGTGGAGACCCAGCAGGGCCCGAGAACAACAACAGTATATACACAAATTATATTTGGGGGCATGACACTATGGAAGTGGCAAGTTAATTTGAATTACAACTCCTATCTTCTGGTCAAGATAAGCAATACATGTTGCAGACATGGGCACTGAAGACAACTGAACTAGGTCTTCAAGATTTGTACGCCAATTGAAGATCTTCAATTGGCAAATTACACTACTGAGAGCAAAACCCACTCCCTTCTGACACTGAAGATGTTACCTAGCAGGGTAATGAAATGTCTGTGAGAAATAACCAAGCTCAGAGAGCACCAAGGATTCAAAAATAAAATCTAAAAATCCTCAGGATTTTGTATGATTGAAATTTAGATTAGCCCTGTATTTTGTTGACAGAGAATAAGTTTCCTGTTGCCATGGTTACCTTACTGTATTAATCTTCGTCTGCAGTACTTGAAAAGGGGAATCTTTGCTTAAGTGATGAAGTATGTAATCAAGCAGAGGCTATGAAAGAAAAATACTTGATAGTCAGATCTTTATTTAAGCATTGCTTCATTTTGACTCAGTGAATGAGGATTTCCCCATACCTACCCCTTCAACATCTGAGCATTGTTTGTGTGCATGCAGGAAAGAACAAAAATCCTACAGTTGGACAATCCCTTGCTTTTCTGTTTTGTGTGCTTTGTTCATGTTGAGATCCGTTTCAAGGAGTGTATGTTTCCATTTATAATAATGTAAGTTCTGGCAGGAGAAATCTTTTGAGTTTACTGGCTGGAATGTGGGTGGGGTTACATTAAATGCCTGGATAGTTCCTGCCTATTTCTGATGGGGAAGAATAAATACTGGGCCTGTGCTACTTCCTGTTGAATGCTATGTTTCAGTTTTCCTCTTTCAGAGGTCGCTTTGAGTCTAAAAGTATCTTTAACTAGTTTACATATTTTTTATTTTATTTTTATTTATTTTAATTTGTCAAGCATATATGATTACAAGCAAAGTATAAATAAAGTATAAACATGATTGTATGTGTGTGTGTGTGTGTGTGTGTGTGTGTGTGTGTGTGTGTGTGTGTGTGTGTGTGTATATATATATATATATATATATATATATATATATATATATATATATATATATATATATATATATATATATATATATATATATATATATATATATATATATATATATATATATATATATATATATTTGTTTTCTGAGGTTTTCGCGGGTGTTTGTATGTAGGTCTTTGGGTATTCGGGTTTTCTCCCGCGTGAAATTGGAGGTGTCTTTGCAACGTTTCGACGAAGTCTCATTCGTCATCATCAGGCTGGAGTCTTCAGCTTGCTGCTTCTAGGAGCAATGTGAGATTGCAGCTGTTTCTTCCTTTTAACTGCCACTGGGGAGTTAAATCTCCAGAACAAAACGCCTAGCTGACGAACAACACCTAAAAAACGAACTAAATACTCTCACTAACGTACTAGTATCCAATGGATTCCAAAGAAATAAGATCACCAACCTAATCCAAAAAGAAACCCCCACTAAAATCCAAGACAGAGAACAAGAAAACGGCAAAGCCCTCCTACCATACATAAAAGGAACCACAGACAGAATCAGCAAGATCCTCCACAAACACAACATCAAGACAGCATTCTGCACAAACCGAAAAATATCCACCATCCTAAGAAACCCCAAAGACAAAATTGAGTTAGAAAATCAAGGAGTATATGAAATCCCATGCTCCGCCTGCCCCACCACATACATTGGACAAACCAACAGAAGAATAAGTGCACGCATTGAAGAACACAAGAACTCAGTCAAAAAAGAGGAACCAACTTCTTCCTTGGTCCAACATCTTAAAGCCACAGGACATGAAATTAACTTTAAAAAGACCAGAACTATCGCCAAAACCGAACATTTTAACAACAGAATAATCAGAGAAGCCATTGAGATAGAGAAACGCCCACACAGCATGAATAAACGAGATGACACCTCCCGCCTACCAGCCATTTGGAAACCCGCACTTGTTGACAAACGAGTCCCTAACACTAAGAATGACACTAGACCCACACTCATGAAAACCACACAGGATGTCACCACCACACACCCATGCAAAAAGCAAACCCAAACCCACACCAATGAGGCACGGCCACAAACCAGAAGCCAGACCATAGCTGCATCTTTAACCACTCTAAACCCCTCCATTCCATACATGAAGCAAACTGACACCCCAGCCAATCATAGCACAGCCAACCCCCCATCCAATCAGAGCACAGCCAAGCCCCCAACAAATCAGAACACACCTCCACCCAATCAGAACACAGCCAAGCTCCCACCCTATCAGTTCAAACCCCCAGTGGCAGTTAAAAGGAAGAAACAGCTGCAATCTCACATTGCTCCTAGAAGCAGCAAGCTGAAGACTCCAGCCTGATGATGACGAATGAGACTTCGTCGAAATGTTGCAAAGACACCTCCAATTTCACGCGGGAGAAAACCCGAATACCCAAAGACCTACATATATATATATATGATTTTTTGCTGATAAATGAAAATAAAGGGAGACTATTATAGATCTATTTCGAGCTTGTTTTGTTCTCGTCAGATAGCCATACCCTTACTGGGATTTGAACCCGGGCCGGCTGCCTTGTAAGGCAGCAACTTAACCACTAGGCCATAGGCTCTGTTCCCAATCAGCTCTTCCATATATATATTTGGATTCAATTCCCACTACGGGTATGGCTATCTGACGAGAGCAAAATAGCTCGAAATAGATCTATAATAGTCTCCCTTTATTTTCATTTATCAGCAAAAAATGTTACATATATACATATATATATATATATATATATATATATATATATATATATATATATATATATATATATATATATATATATATATATATATATATATATATATATATATATATATATATATAATGATTATGAGTACAAGTAGTATGAATATATGGGTACATTAGGACAGGAACGGTAGGCACGATTGTGCACTTATGCACGCCCCTTACAGACCTCTTAGGAATGGGGTGAGGTCGATGGTAGATAATCTAAGGTTAAAGTTTTTGGGGTTTGGGGAAGAAACTACTGAGTCAGGTAATGTGTTCCAGGCATTGACCACTCTGTTGTTGAAGTCAAATTTTTGGCAATCAAGTTTGGTGCGGTTTACATTAAGTTTCTATCTATTGTGAGCTCGTGTATTGTTGCGGTTGAAGCTGAAGTAGTCATTAACAGGTAGGACATTGTGGCAGATAATTTTGTGAGCTATGCTTAGGTCAGATCGAAGGCGGAGTAGTTCTAAATCTTCAAGTCCCAAAATTTCAAGTCTGGTTTCATAAGGTATTCTGTTGCGACCAGTGGAATGTAATACTCTTCTTGTGAAATATCTCTGGACATTCTCAATTGTGTTAATGTCTGGTATGTAGTGTGGGTTCCAGACAGATGAGCTGTATTCAAGGATCGGTCTGGCAAATGTTTTGTATGCTCTGGTTAAGAGTACAATGTTACCAGAGAAGAAGCTACGCAAGATTAGGTTAACCACTCTTAATGCCTTCTTTGCTATGTTGTTGCAGTGGGCTCTGGCACTTAGATCATTAGAGATGAGTACTCCAAGGTCCTTTACTGAGTGAGGATCATCAACAAGGTCATGATCATCTAGTTTGTATTTTGTGTTCTGATTATTTTTGCCAATGTGTAAAACTGAGCATTTGTTGATTGAGATTTGAAGTATATGCCCATAAATATATGCCCATCAATGATGCTGTTCCTTTTCTATGTAAGCAATGTGATGCAAAGTGCAGAGAAAGAACATTAAATGCCAAGCAAAAGACATTGGAAATCATTAGATAAGGGAAAAGATGGAAGAAATCTAACTAAATCTGTTTTAGCTCTATGTTATTGTGAAAACCCAGTGAAAACACCGCAGAGTGTCAACAAGACTGTTAAAATTATGCAATTTGCAGAAATGCCTATTAATTTAAGGAGGAATCCAATGCTGTTAACGGGACAGGGAACAAAATTAATGTTGTTCCTTTTTAAAATCCTAAGAATTTAATTCTTAGGGAAAGCTGATAAAAAAATGCAGAACATAAGACATTCTAAAATGATTACACAAAACATGATTATTTTAATAAACATTAATGTATTAGTTTATCATCTGGACAGCTTCCCCAAAATAATAAATGGAATAAACAATAGATAGTGGGATAATTTATATTCGCACTGATTCTGCAAAAGGTTTTGCCTCTGATGCTAAATTTGGCTTTGTTTATTTCCTTCCTTCCACTCCCTCACTTCTCCCCAAGATATTGTATCTTCATCTAGTGCATAGCAACAACCATTTCTCAAAGCACAAAAAAATTGCTATGTATATTGTTGGAAGAAATGTCCATCTGGGTTCAGTTCCAAGTGGGAAGAAAGACACTGGAAACATGGAGGCTGATTGGAAAGATGGTTTAATGGTGGACAGGACCACATGGGTTTGAGGTCCTGGATAGCTGACCACATGGAGTAGAGAGTGAGATATATTTATACCCTCTCTTGGGCTTTGGGCTTGCTTCCTGTTCCTGTGAAAGAAATGTATTCTGATTGGTTGTCAGACGCCCATGAGGCTATGCAGGGCTAACTTTGTAGGTTGTCTTGAGTCCCAGGCTTGGTTGAATCTTGCTGGGTGATGTAATCTTGTGGTGAGGTGAACATGTGATATGATGTTCTGCGCATGTCTACATTCCTATCCACCATTAATCACTTCTGTTATACCTTCCAACCTGGAAGGACATGTTACATAGCAAAGATGTAGTTTATTCAGGATTTATTGTTTTATATTGTTTTGTACTGAAATAAATATTTTCTATTAGACATTTTAATCTCGGTTTTATTTCTAAGTATTTTGAATTCCAAGTAAAAGATCCAATGTTGCCTCTACGGGGGAATTCTTCCCTTAACAGGGTAGAGGGCTAATCCTATTATGTCCTGAGGGTGAAGGTCTTTTGTGTTGTATTTAAGCTGGCCCAGCCTTTTGTCTTGTAGATAGGATGTCCCAGGTTTCTGGGGCTATTAACAAAGGTGGGGGCTGCTTTCCAAGAACACGTATCTCCTTTTCTCATCCAGCGAGGTATAATATTCTGCCTTTTTAATATTTCCTAGAATATTTCATTCTTCTAGGAGAAGGGTGGGTGCTAACTTTCTACAATATTATTTTTGTTAAAGTTGGAGATCTGATTACAGACCTTTTAAAGGCACCACCTGGGAATCCTTAGATTTCCAAGAAGAGTGCCAAATCTCACAAGAACATGTTATTGTCACCCTTTATGCAACCTGAATATTCCTTCTTTTATCTCACTATTGTGATTTTGAGCACTTGCTGCTGAGACAAGCATTGCTTGCCAAGAAATTGGAATAAATGTTCACAGCAGCCACCAGAAATTCTCAGGCGAATATATCAGAATTATTACCTTAATACCTACGCCAAGTTTCCTTCCTTCTTTTTCTCACTTTGTCAAATCTCTTCTTCAGCTTTAAAAGGAGAGCCATCAGCAATCCTTTATCACCAACAAAAATCCTTGTGACACTTTAAAAAGTGATTTCGAACCCTGACACACCGCCCGTTGATCACAAGTTATCCACAAACTGCCCTGCATGATAGCAAGTTGGCAGGGAGCTGTTCTTCCAATAGGCAAAACTGGGAGTAGCACGTAAAGAGAAACATGGCATCTGGCGGAGATGAAAAGTCCTAATTTTCCAGAAGAGCTAATATCCCATAATTCTATGCTGCTTGCTCACCGCTGCCTCTATGAGAATGAATTGGACTACTGTAATGCGCTCTACATGGGGCTACCCTTGAAGAGTATTCGGAGACTCCAACTGGTGCAAAATGCGGCTGCACGTGCTGTGGTGGGTGTTTCAAGATACACCCATGTAACACCTATACTCTGCCAGTTGCATTGGTTGCCCATTGGTCTCCGGGTACAATTCAAGGTGTTGATTATCATCTTTAAAGCCCTACATGGCTTAAGACCAGGTTACCTCTGGGACCGCATCCTACCTCATACTTCCCTTCGACCGGTTAGGTCCCACAGAGTGGGCCTCCTCCAGGTCCCATCAACCAAACAATGTAGGCTGGGGGGGGCTAGGGGGAGTGCCTTCTCTGTAGGGGCCCCTGCTCTCTGGAACCAACTTCCCCCAGAGATCCGAATCATCCCCACCTTGCTGGCCTTCCGGAAAGCCATGAAGACATGGCTCTTCCTGCAGGCGGGGTTTTGAGATGATTGCATCTGGGTCTTCCCCATGTATGTATGTTTTTGGATGTTTTTAAAAATGTATTTTAATTATTATTAATTATTACTAAATTATATTGTTTAGCTGTTCTTCAAATGTTGTACGCTGCCCTGAGTCCCCAGGGAGTAGGGCGGCATATAAGAGCACTAAATAAATTTTATTTAAATAGATTTAAATAATAATAATAAATAATAAATAATAAATAATAATAATAAATAAATAATAATAATAATAATAATAATAATAATAATAATAATAATAATAATAATAATAATAATAATAATAATAATAATAATAAATAATAATAATAATAATAAATAATAATAATAATAATAATAATAAATAAATAAATAAATAAATAAATAAATAAATAATAAATAAATAAATAAATAAATAAATAAATAAATAAATAAATAAATAAATAAATAAATAAATAAATAAATAAATAAATGAAACCACTGGAAATGTAAAATAGCGAAAAGTTCTTACTATCAAATGTGGTGGTTGTGTAAAAAAGCAAGGGAATTTTGGCATCAGGTTAAGACATGGTTAGAAGAGATATTAAATAAGAACATAGATATGAAACCAGAATTGATTTTACTAGGAATCATCAATGAGAAATATGAAAAAGGACAGATATATCTAATTCTACATATAACAACTGCAGCAAGACTGGTTTACTGTATGCGCAATACTGGAAAAACGAAAAAATTCCATCGGAAGAAGAAATAATGAAAAAATATTGACATGTGCAGAAATGGACAGACTAACATTAGAGATGAAAGACAAGGGAGAGACAAAATACTTTGAAATATGGGATAAGTTGTATCATTGGATAGAAAGGGAAAAAAGAGTCGGAGAAGTAGAGATTAAAGATTTGAAAAAGGGAAATTAGATAAGGTTTGGATATGTAAATAAATAACGATGAGGAATATACAGTATATGTAAGATCAAAATAGCAATGTATGTTGAGCAATAACGGTATTTGTTGTTATGTAAATATTATGTAAAGAAATGACCAAACAGGATGGTCATTCTTTTGGCAGCTCTGTGTGCCCGTGCATTGAGAATAGGCTCCTCCTCTTCTTCCTCATCACTGATGGGAGGTTCTGGAGGTTCTGAAGGCCCTGTCTGAATCTCCGCCTCTGGCACCGAGTCCTCTCCAGCCTCCTCACTGTCTGACTCGGGTGCCAGCTGCACAGGCTGCTTGCGCATCACCTCATCAGCCTCGTCTCGGATGGGATCCGCTACCAGCTGCACGGGCTGCTGGCGGGCCACAACAGCTCACACCGTGTCCTATGTTTTTAATATAAAATATAAAAAAATATAAATATAAAAAAAAGAAAATGAAGGGAACCACCAATCTTGAACAGAGATTTCATCATACGTAGCTGATAAGATACAGTCCATTTTGGTAAGTCTATGTTGTTGAGATTTATCTATGGGCAGAAGATGGAGAACGGCCAAAAAAAGGCAGCAGTGCAGAAATCAAATAAGTGCGTTTCTGTGCACTACAGGTGGTCCTCGACTTATGACCACTATTGAGTCCAACATTTTTATTGCTAAGGAAAACATGTAAGCGATTTTTGCCCCATTTTACAACCTTTCTTGCCAGTGTTGTTAAGCGGATCACTGCAGCTGTTACGATAGTAGCACGGTTGTTAAGTAAAATCTGGCTTCCCCATTGACTTTGCTTGTAAGAAGCTCGCAAAAAGGGGAACCGCGGGATTCTTCAACCGATATAAACACGAGTCAACTGCCAAGCATCTGAATTTTGATCACGTGACCATGGGGATGCTGCAATGGCTGTAAATGTGAAAAAACGGTCACAAGTCACTTATTTCAATGCTGTTGCAGCTTTGAATGGTTACTAAGTGAACTGTTGGAAATCGAGGACTGCCTGCGTATAAATATTAAGTAAAAGCATTGAAAGTGGAGACATTTTAACTAGAAAGGTGACCTAATCTCATCTAACAAAAGTTGGCAAACGAAATACAGGTAGTCCCTTGACCTACAACAGTTTGTGACCATTCGAAGTTACAATAGCACTGAAAAAAGGGAGTTATGACCGTTTTTCATACTTACGACCATTGAAAGCAAACCCGTGGTCACAAGATTTACTTCGGACGCCCTTTTTAACGTCCACCTTCTTATTTTCTTTTGCCGTCTCCATCTAATTCTGACTGGGTTGTGGTCTGCCCAGGAGTTTGTATCAATTATAACTTCTTCTATTTCTGACTTTAAGTCTACCGACAGCCACGCCATATCAATTCTGGACCACGATGGATGTTGACCCGAATAATAAGTACCGTATTTTTCGGAGTATAAGACGCACCTTTTTCCTCCCTAAAAGAGGCTGAAAATTAGGGTGCGTCTTATACTCCGAATGTAGCTTTTTCGAAACTTTATATTGTACTTTGCCTATTAAGGTGTAAAGTCAAGGGATTTTTTTTAAATACTAAATGGATAACAAGATGGAAGGAAACCAAATACTTAATAAATTTACCTTGCTGAAAGAGATGCATTAAATCAGGATTGATCAAAATAGATCAAGATGAACTAGTAGAACCCCTGAGTATTTCTGACTCTCGGTTGTTTCCAGTAGCAACAACAAATTTCAACAAAACTAATCACCTGAAATGAAGAAAACTGGAGCACAGCAATGAATTTTATATGAAAAATTACATTTACTAATAATCCTAGCTTTACTTACTTTCCCAGATGACAGCTGTTCTGGCAACAGTGTAGGGAAGCTGAGAATGCCATCTATGTCATTCATATGCACTCGCGCACACTCTTTCATTTTCTATTAGCCATCAGCAAGGCCCTAATGTACAATTATTAAACCATTTTTCCCCACCCTTATCTGCAAAAGACAAATAGGCAAAAATCCGACATAAAAAATAGTATTAAAAAAATCAGGATGTTGCGGGATATTTTCGTTCTCGGATATTTTCATGATCTCGGTTTATTAATTCTTAATACAAAAATACTGATTTAATCATAAAAATCCATTTCTTGCAAATTAAAACCAGTAAAGTTTTTAAAATAAATGCACATGTGTTAATAGCCTCATTTGTAAACCGCAAATATCTATATATGACGTTCATATCTCTTTTTTGAATTTTATCTACCCATAATTTGTGTATGTGTGTGTATTCATATATCTTATTATATTCACGGTCATCCATACAAAATTGTGCTATAATATGCTAACCTTTAGGCTGTAACAGCTAACATGTCTAACTGTTTGAAAAAATGAAAAGAAAAAAAATGACAAAGCTATTGCTCTCGCAAAGAGATAAATTTCAATAAATGCTATGAGATCAATCGCATAGCACAGAATATAGAATAATAGGGTTGGAAGGGCCTTTGGAGATCTTCTAGTCCAGTGATGGCGAACCTTTTTTTCCTCGGGTGCCGAAAGTGCGTGCTCGCGCGCTATCGTGCATGCGTGAGTGCCCACACCCATAATTCAATCCCCGGGGAGGGTGAAAATGGTCTCCCCCACCACCCTGGAGGCCCTCTGGAGGCCAGAAATGGCCCGTTTCCCAACTTCTGGTGGGCCTAGTAGGCCCGTTTTTCATCCTCCCCAGGCTTTCCTGGAGCTTGGGGAGGGTGAAAATGCGTTTCACCGCCCGCCGGAGGCCCTCCAGAAGCTGAAAACACCCTCCCAGAGTCTCTGTGCGAGCCGAAAATTAGATGGCCGGAGTGCACATGCACGCTGGAGCTGAGCTAGGGCAACGGCTCACGTGCCGGCAGATATGGCTCCGCGTGCCACCTGTGGCACGCGTGCCATAGGTTCGCCATCACTGTTCTAGTCCAATCCAACCAATTAAATATGAGCCAACAGTGTGCTGCGGCAACCAAAAAAGCCAGTGCAATCCTAAATTGCATTAACAGAGGGATACAATCAAGATCAAGTGAGGTACTAATACCACTCTATAAAGCCTTAGTAAGACCACACCAAGAATACTGCATCCAGTTTTGGTCACCACACTATAAAAAAAGTCCTTAATATGAATAATAATTATATTAATTATTACTTATTAATTAATGTATTAATTAATTAATAAAATTAATAATAATAAAATTAATAATAAAAAGATATTAATATGTGTTCCTGTTAACTGCTAGGTTTTATATATTTTTAAAAAGGGGATTCCATAACGCCATACTCATTTGGTAAAATCTTGATCAAACAACATATCTCAAGCTTCTCCTTGACAAACAGTTGGAAAAAATTATAGAACTTATAGAAGATATTTATGGTATAAACATAGTGTAAGAGGTAAATCTTTTAATTGCACTTATAATTGCTAGAGAGAAGATTGGAAGCTGCTACTTTATATTTCTTTCTTGTTCGATTTTTTTACTTTGTTTCTTTCTTGCACTTTTAGCTTTCCCTTTGATTCTGTTCATTCTCTTTTCTTTTTCTTACTTTATATTAGTTTGTATTCGTTTTTATCTTTGTTTAAAAATAATAATAATTCTTTCGAAGCTTCTGCTTGCATCTTGCTACTTCTTGATGTCTGAAGTTGTAGTTGTCTCAAGCCAATTAGGCAGTAGCAACTGGAAAGAGGAACTTAGAACACAGAACATAGAATAATAGAGTTGGAAGGGACCTTGGAGGTCTTCTAGTCCAACCCTCTGCTCAAGCAGGAGACTCTATATCATTCCAGACAAGTGGCTGTCCAGTTTCTTCTTAAAAGTCTCCAGTGATGGAGTACCCACATCTTCTGAAGCAAGCCGTTCCACTGGTTAATTGTTCTCACTGTTAAGAAATGTCTCCTTAGTTCTAGGTTGCTTTTCTTCTTGGATAATTTCCATCCATTGTTTCTTGTCTTGCCTTTTGGTGCTTTGGAAAATAAGTTGACCTCCTTGTCTTTGTCGCAGCCCCTCAAATATTGGAATACTTAAGTCTTCTACCCAGAGGTCTCCAACCTTGGCAACTTTATGAGGTGTGGACTTCAATTCCCAGAATTCCTCAGCCAGCATGGCTGGCTGAGGAATTCTGGGATTTGAAGTCCACACCTCATAAAGTTGCCAAGGTTGGAGACCTCTGTACTCGGCTTTCAACTAATGGCAGTTTGAATTCCACCCTTATTTATATAAAAAGGAAGCATGGAGTTGATTAAAAAAATATTTGAGTATGATCTCATATTTTCTGAGTAAATATATAAAAGATTATTGGCCCAAGTTCTTTGCTTCTGTTTAACTTTTGGCAAGCTCTTGTAGCTATGCTCTGAGGACATTTCACAGTGAAATTATTTCTGAAGCCAACTTCTCAGAAATCATAATGAGTGATTTCATATATGAGAACGTTATTAAATGTATGACTGTTGACAGGGGATACAATGCAAGAGAAGACCTTGTCAGGAATTATGGGCCATCCTCGATTTACAACAGTTCATTTAGTGACCATTCAAAGTTACAACGGTATTGAAAAAAGTGACTTATGACCATTTTTCACACTTATGACCATTGCAGCATCCCCATAGTCATGTGAGTTAAATCTGGTTGCTTGACAACTGACTCACATTTATGACCATTGCTGTGTCCCAATGTCATGTGATCCCCTTTTGCAACTAATGACAAGCAAAGTCATTGGGGAAACCAGATTCACTTAACAACTGTGTTACTAATTAAACAACTGCTGTGATTCACTTAACAAATGTGGCAAGAAAATTGGTCTGCAGGGCTGTCGTCCCAGAAGGAAGCCTCTTCTAAAGATGATGCACAAGAAAGCCCACAAAAGGTTTGCTGCAGACAAGCAGACTAAGGACATGGATTTCTGGAACCATGTCCTGTGGTCCGATGAGACCAAGATAAACTTATTTGGCTCAGATGGTGTCAACCGTGCATGGCGGCAACCAGCTGAGGACTACAAAGACAAGTGTGTCTTGCCTACAGTCAAGCATGGTGGTGGGAATGTCATGGTCTGGGGCTGCATGAGTGTTGCCGGCACTGGGGAGCTACACTTCATTGAGGGAACCATGAATGCCAATATGTACTGTGACATACTGAAGCAGAGCATAATCCCCTCTGCTGTTGGGCAGTATTCCAACATGATAATGACCACAAACACACCTCCAAAACGACCACTGCCTTGCTAAAAAAGCTGAGGGTAAAGTGATGAACTGACCAAGCATGTCTCCAGACCTAAACCCTATTGAGCATCTGTGGGGCATCCTGAAACGGAAGGTGGAGGTGTGCAAGGTCTCTAACATCCACCATCTCTGTGATGTCATCATGGAGGAGTGGAAGAGGACTCCAGTGGCAACCTGTGAAGCTCTGGTGAACTCTGTGCCCAAGAGGGTTAAGACAGTGCTGGAAAATAATGGTGGCCACACAAAATATTGACACTTTGGGCCCCATTTGGACATTATCACTTTGGGGTGGTACTCACTTTTGTTGCCAGCAGTTTAGACATTAATGGCTGTATGCTGCGTTATTTTGAGGGGACAGCACATTTACACTGTTATACAAGCTGTATACTCACTGCTTTACATTGTAGCCAAGTGTCATTTCTTTAGTGTTGTCACATGAAAAGATATCCTTAAATATTTACAAAATGTGAGGGGGTGTACTCACTTCTGTGACGTACTGTATATACCAATATGACTTACAACCATTTGAAGTTACATTGACGCTGACAACAGTGACTTTTGACTGGTCCTCACATTACAATCTTTTCAGCATTCCCCACGATCACCTGATCAAAATTTGGGTGCTTGGAAAGCAGCATGTATTCATAATGGTTGTTGCATCCTGAGATCATGTGATCGCCATTTGCACTCTTTCCAGCCAGGCACAGTCAATGGGAGAAGCTGGATTCGCTTAACAACTACAGTGATTTGTTTAATAACCATGGCAAAAAAAATGTGATAAAACTGGATGTGACTCAATTGCTTAGGAATGGAAATTCTGGACCGAGTTGTGGTTCTAACTCAAGGACTAAAAGGTGAAAAATGCAGCAAAATCCTCCCCCTCCCTAAATCCAAGGACACTATGTCCACAGCATTTTGCTGGTCCAATAATTTAGTCACTTTGTCAAAGAATGAAATAACATTTGATTGGCATGATCTGTTTTTGACAAATGCATGATGGCTTTGCTTGCTTCTAGGTGTTCGCAGTTTTGTTGCTTGATTATCTGTCCCAGGATCTTCCCAGGTATTGATGTCAGACTGATTTATTTATTTATTTATTTATTTGTCAAACATGTATAGGATAGTAGTAGTTTGTATAAACATAAGTAAAAAGTAACGATAAAAGAGGACAATAGGACAATAGGACAGGAACGGTAGGCACGGATGGTGCGCTTATGCATGCCCCTTACAGACCTCTTAGAAACGGGGAGAGGTCGACTGTAGACAGTCTAAGGTTAAAGTTTTGGGGGTTTGGGGAAGAAACCACAGAGTCAGGTAGTGCATTCCAGGCATTGATCACTCTGTTGCTGAAGTCGTATTTTCTGCAATCGAGTTTGGAGCGCTTTACATTTAGTTTGAATCTATTACGTGCTCGTGTATTGTTGCGGTTGAAGCTGAAGTAGTCATTAACAGGAAGGACATTTTGGTATATGATTTTATGAACTACTATGAATGGTCTGTAGTTTCCTGGATCTGTGTTGTTGTTGCTTTCTTTTTTGAAGATGGGAAACCACATCAGCTCTTTTTCAGTCCTCTGGTAGTTCTCCGGTGCGCCAGGATTTTTGAACGATATGGTTCAATAGTTCCGAGATCACATTTGCCAGCTCCATCAGAACTCTGGGATGTAATCCATCAGGATCAGCTGCTGTGGCCTAGAGGTGGAGCTCTTGCCTCACAATCAGGAGGTTGTGAGTTCAATCTTAGGTAGAGGCAGATGTAAGGGTCTCCTGCTTGGGTAGGGGGTTGGACTAGGTGACCTGCAAGGTCCCTTCCAACTCTGTTAATCTGTTAAGGATCTGGTGATTTGAACTCGTCTAGAGTGGAGAGGTGTTCTTTTGCCATTTTCTTGCCTATTTTAATTTATGTTCTTAGTCTATCTTTTAGAGTTTTGTTTTTGGTAGGTTTGGGCTATTTTTTCCCCTTTTTGTGTGAAGACAGATGCAAAGACTGAATTTAGCAGCTCTGCTTTCTCCTTGCTGTCCTTCACTTCCTTGCCATCGTCTCCCTTTAGTAGACCAATTGCTTCCTTGACTTTTTTCTTGTTTTTTATATGATGAAAGAAACTTTTTAAAAAATGATGTTTGACATTTGTTGCAAGTCTTAGTTCATACTGAGCCTTGGCTTTCCTGATTTCATCTTAGCCTTCCTGACTTCATCTCTTTGCAGATAGAAAGTTAACATATTTTTATATGATGATGTTCGTCCATCGTGTTCGAAGAGGATCTTGACATCTATGAGAATACGGGGGGGGGATGTCAAGATTTGCGCGTGAATTGGATTAAAGTGAGGGAGAGGTGTGCATAGTCAGCCTCACTCTCTCTTCCCAGATTCCATCTTGCTCCAAATAGCAGGACAAGAGTCGAGATAGTTGGAGATGGGCTGGGCGCAGTGGTTGACCAGGGCGTCTTTCATGTCTTGCCGTGCTCTTAGCATACCACATCGCTTGCAGAGACTGTCTTCATGACCGTTGTCCTATTCTAGTAGATTTCATCTGCTCAGTCCGCCGGAATCTGTCTTCAGATGCTCGGGATAGACCAGTCCCTATCTCACCGAAGGTCGGTGACCCACTGGCTACTCTCAACCTGGTTTGGCCAGCCTGTCGAAGCTGTTGCCCGGGGTGTGGCCGCTGCGCATGCTACAGCTGCTAGGAGCCACAGGTGAGAGCTGGGTGACAGGTGGGGACCAAAGGTGAACGAGCTGCCCTAAAAGCTGCCCTAAAATGAGCTGCCGTAAAAGGACACGACATGCCCCTACACCGGAGGTGCTATCCCTCCCTGAGCACCCCATACACCCCATATTTTTATATACCAACCTTCTCTCTGGCATGTTTCATTTTAGAGCATTTTGAATCTTTTTTAATGTATCGCAAAAAAACAGAAATGCCAGTTTCCTCATGGCCATGTAGTTTGAATGAACTGCTTGGTTTTCATTTTATTATTCCGGATTCATTTTGGCACAAAATCCTCACAAAAGAAAAATCCTTCTTGTGAAGAACAAAATGAGAATATGCTCTGACCACATGTCTAGTCTCCAAAGGTAGTCTCCTTGTTAGATGCAATTCAAAGAGTCAGATCCTTTTTTTTTA
Source organism: Diadophis punctatus similis (assembly GCA_023053685.1). Taxonomy (NCBI): domain Eukaryota; kingdom Metazoa; phylum Chordata; class Lepidosauria; order Squamata; family Dipsadidae; genus Diadophis; species Diadophis punctatus. The sequence goes on along the minus strand of JALIGW010000004.1, from coordinate 72,729,285 downwards.
CAATTTCAATATCACATTTTGGGGGCCAACTAATCGATTTTGTTAAGTATTTGTTGTGATGCACATGGGGCCAATGTGTCTGAGATACCTCCCTTTCTGCCATTAGATGATGCCCTATCATACATTTTTAAAAGATTCTTTTAACGAAAGAGAAATAAATAGGAAGTTGGCATACCATAAAGCAGGGGTGTCAAAATTGATTTCATTGAGGGCCACAACAGGATTGTGTTTGACCTCAGGGGGCCAGGTGGGCGTGGCCAGGGTGGGCGTGGCCAGCTCAACATCACTCGTATCAGGAGCGCCTATGGTGGCCCGAGCACTCTGCCAGCGAAAATGGGCTCCGTTTTCAGCTGCGATGGCCTCTTGCAACCCTCTGCCAGTGAAAATGGAGCTCGGGAGGGCCACACGTGGCCCTCATGAGTTCCATTTTTGCTGGCAGAGCCTCTGTGGGCTGGTCCTTCACTGTTTCCAGGGCAGCCCCGTGGGCCAGATCTAAGCACCCTGCAGGCCGGATCTCGCCTGCGGGCCTTGAGTTTGACACCTCTGCTATAAAGTAAACATGGCAACTCTAATTCTTTTTTCTCCCTTTCATTTTCTCCCTTCCCCTGGGGTGCTCACTCTGGCCCCCATTTTGTGCATCAGCATGATTCCGAAATTCTGCAGCTCACAAATGTTGTCTATTCCTGCTACAACCTTATTTGAGGTATCATTCCTTCTTTCATCTAACTATAAATCCATCTCATGTGGAAGTATGTGGGGGAGCAGGTGACTCTGTGTGCTACCACAAATGTGCCCCACGTTCACAGTGGTCATTCTTGATAGCTGCACTGGAAATATTTCTCTGCTAGGCAATTGACTTAGAAGCTGGGAGATACCAAGGTGCACATGTGTAGAATTCTTCAAAATGTGAGAAGATACCCTACAGCAGGGGTGTCAAACTCAAGGCCCGGATCTGGCCCACCGGATCCGGCCTGCGGGACCGCCCTGGAAACAGTGAAGGACTGGCCCACAGTGCCTCTGCCAGCAAAAACAGAGCTTGCGAGGGCTGCATGTGGCCCTCCTGAGCTCCGTCTTCACGGGCAGAGGGTTGCAGGAGGCTATCGCAGCCGAAAACGGAGCTCGCGAGAGTCATGGGCGGCACTCTAAGCTCTGTTTTCGCAGGCAGAGGTTGCAGGAGGCAGTCACAGCTGAAAACAGAGCTCGGGAGCCCGTTTTCGCTGACAAAGCGCTCGGGTCACCATAGGCACCCCAACACGAGTGATGTCAAGCTGGCCACGCCCCCCTGGCCACGCCCCCCCTGGCCCCCACAAGGTCAAACACAACCCTGATGCAGCCCTCAATTAAATCAAGTTTGACACCCCTGCCCTACAGTAATTCTTTCTTTATCTGTTAAGAGTTTGGAGCGGATATAACAGCAGAGAAAATATAGGGTTTTTTTCTTCTTCGTTCAGAGTCTTTCATAGATTAGTTCTTCATTAGTCCCCTGGGTCTATAATTCTTTCTAGTTTTCAATTATTTTTCTTCCCCCTCAGTATTATTTCCACAAATGAGATTGCTGTCTTTGTTCTGTCTACATTCCACACAACTCTCTGCTGAGGTTATATTTTAAGGAAATAAACTCTGTTCCAATAACTTCTAGACAAATATAAATGTTAGCTCTCCCAGATTCTATTGCTGCTTCTATGGCTTTAACTGGAAGAAGCCCATATGTTAGTTATTTTATGATGATGCTTTAGGGGAATTCATTAAATATATCACAAAAGACATGATTAGATTACGGAACATAAGTTTTCTCAGCTGCTCAGCTTCATTCTTCTTTGATAAATGTCATTGGTTTGCATTGTATTCACCTAACATGCCTCCAACTAATGAACTTGGTTCACTCTTTCAAAAGTTAAGCCCATCTTACAATTGAAGTTTTCTGGAATTTCTTTACATCTATATGAAGTTTCTTAAGGGGAGCTCTAATAAAACCTGTCCTTGCCTTAGGTTACATTTGTTGTTTACCAACTCAAGAGAACAGTTATATAACTGAATCTGGAATGGATGGTAAGAGTCACACTGCCTGAAAGCTATAGTAAAACTAAAAAGTCAATGGGGCAAAAAGATATAAGAAAGAAAAGGTTTGCTTAAACTTCAGGTTAGTCATTTGGTTCAAAAACCAAATGGCTAACCTGATTCCTATACAGTATCTCTCTTATAAGCAAAAAGACACATTTCCTTCCTGAGGAGATTTTCTCTATATTCTGGAAATTTGTACTTTTCCAGCGAAGCTGTTGAGAAGGTTGTAGAGATTACGTTAGAAGGTCTTGCACTCTTTCACATCTTCCTTTTCTAAATGATAAATACCCTCTTTATTCTTTTTCTCCATCTCTGGGTCTTTTTATTCCAGCATCATTCTTTTTCAGGTTTTTCTTTTTGTCCATTTCCATTTTTTAAAAGAATCTCTTCCTTTTTCTCGTTTAGCTTTTCTTCTTCCCCCAGTTGCAGTGTTTTTAACTGCATCTAGACCTGAATTTCTGATTATATGTGAATTCCAGAGGTTTACATTCCCTTTGGGATTCTTTTTTTTTTTAAGTTTTTTTTAAGTTTTTTTTTATTTTTTATAAAAATGTCAAATCAATGTGTGAACAGTGTGGCAACCGAGCGCCATACATTCCAATACATATAAAACTGATCAGATTAAACATTATTACATTCAATCAACATATATTTCTAATAACAATACACATCTATATTAAGTTACAGTCTATCATTATTCAATTATTCCACCTATTTCTCATTATTACTTTCATTTTATCCAATAAAAGTGTATGCATTAATATTCCCTTTATTTCAATCACTTATCATGTCACCCTTTATTAAGAAACTTTTTCTTTCTTTCTTTCCTGTCTATCGTCTAATCATGTCATCTGCCTAAAAAAAGAAAAAAAAAGAATAGAGAGAGAGAGAAAGAAAGAAAGAAAGGGAAAGGGAAAAGCAACTCAGAGCAGCAACAAAAAAGAGATGCCGCGTGCACAGTGCCAAAAAAACAAGCAAAAAAACAAGCAAAAAATGCACAGTGCCAAAAAACAAGCAAAAAACAAAAAAAAGCCAAAAACAAGATGGCGGCGCATGCGCAGTGCCAAAAACTCAGCTTCTGCACATGTGCAGAAGCAAAAACCAGCAAAAAATTATCCCCCCCAAAAAATCCAAAAAAAGATGGCAGCGTCCACAGACCGGCACCGACAGAACCGGCTCCGTGACATCACCACCAGTTTACTACCAGTTCTATAGAACCGGTGCGAACCGGGAGGAACCCACCTCTGGTTTGTCACCTGTGGGGAGGGAGTCATCCAGTCAGTCTCCTTCCTGTGAGGGAACAACATTCCACAGAACAGTCTTACAATATCACTATCTTAAATCACCAAATCTCAAACAGTAGAATGAGCCTGCAGGGGTTTACCCCATCTGAGATATTCCACGATTCTTTCATGGATTTTCTCTTTTATTTATTCTTAAAGAGAACATTACAATAGAAGGCGCACAGATGGTATTCCACCCAACTGCTTATTAAGATTAATGCTCTAGCCAAGGAGCTCAAAACTGTATAATAAGCGATAAACATGGGACTTATTTTATGTGCTTTCAACATTATATTTCCCTCATATTTTTATTGATTGCTAATAAAATTTAACCGCACATTGGGTTACTTGAAGTTAAAGGTTGGTTGTTGATCTCTTCCACCCATTAATTTCTCTCATCAAGATATTTTCAACATGAGCTTTTCAGAGTTGCCTGTAAATTTGTAATTGGAGACTTACCAGTTGCAAAATGTGCTATGTTCAGAATTTTTAAAAATATCTTATCCAACTAGCTCTTTTCCCTATCTCTTATCTCAAATTCTTACTATGTGAGCCCTTAATTGTTGTCCTGGATCGTTTTGATAAGCTACTGAATGCTTCTAAGACATGTAAAAACCACCAATAATATTATAGGATCCAATTCTACTTTTGTTAACTGCCACAAAATAACATGACAAACCAGCCTATAAACATTTTCAGCCTACAGGAACTGCCTTCTCTTAATTATTCCTGGAAAGTGCCAAGAAAGTCTGTAGGTATACATAGTTGTTTTTTGATTGAGTTAGTAATCAGCAATTTAAAAATGCTTAACTACACCAAACCAAATTCCTGCACTCTTGAGTAGTCAGTTGCAATTATGAGGTGTGTGCAAATAATTAAAATATAGTGAGCTCTGAATATCAACCTTTCAGTGAAGTAATTTAGCAGACTGTGGCATTAAAAATAGCATAATCCTTGTTCCAAAGGTCAGATTGTGGAGTTGATTTAATTAAGGGTTTGCTTTTTTAATGTTAGATTAATTGGCAATGACTAATACAGGAAACTGAGTAGTTGAAGATGGTATATAGAACTATGTTTAAAAAAAACACCTCAATGTACAAAACTTTAGTATCGCAGATATGATTTTATAACTTAGCTAAGGCTAATGTAAATGCATTGTGAGGGGCATCAACCCATTTAAACAGTTTACACCACAATTCCAGAGAGCAATATGTACTTCATTTTTGTAGAAAGTTAGTACCCACCCCTCTCCTAGAAGAATGAAATATTTTGAGAAATATTTTAAAAAGCAGAATATTATATTTCCCTGGATGAGAAATTGAGAAACATGTTTTTAGAGGGAGAAAGCAGCCCCCACCTTTCTTAATAGCCCACAGCAGATGTCAGCACTTAAGAGATAAAAAGCTTGTTGAGATCTAGGTAGCTCTATTCATAGGCAAAAATTCCCTGCAGCAAGGACTGAACAAAAGTAGGATTAGCCCTCAGCCACAATAGGAATTGCCTAATGCCCCTTCATTGCAGTCCAAACTTCAACCAAACATAGCTCAGACAAACATGATCCCTGCATGGCCCCATGGGAGTCTGACAATAGCCAATAGAATATATGTTCTTGCATAGGAAAAGGAAGTTCAAATGCAAAGCCCAAAAGAAGGTATAAATACCCCCCACTCTCAACTCCATGTGGTCAAACTGCACCAAAACAATGTGCTTGGTGGTTCTGCTTCATCATTAAACCACCTTTCCAAGCAGCCTCCATATTTCCAGTGTTTTTCTCCTGGCTTGGAACTGAACCAGATGGATATTTCTTCCAACAGTTTTAATGATTAAAATTACTATTGCTGCTGCTAATTGTTTGCAAAGAAAGCAAAACTACAACTGAATGAAAATGTAATTTTATAACACAAATTTTCACTTCGCTTACTATGGCACTATGCTTCTCCCAGAACAATAAAGATCTCTATTCTGAGAAAATCTAAGTAAATATGCTTTGCATGGGGGGAAAATAAGTTGTGAATTCCACCTCATTACTTTGCTGATTAATTTTTTTCTATGTTATCCCCTTTACAATACTTTGCAAGTCTTTCAAAGTGCTGTGTGTTATAGAATAACCTTTCTCAAACATACTGTATGAATTTGACTATTCAAGGTGGAAAAGTCACCAGAAACAAATTTTCTCTCTGCATGGATCCTAAGTTTGTCCAAATGCAGCCTGACTCATTTTGGGTGAAAAAGGGGGTATTCCAAAACCCCACCATGTCTGCAGAAGTCAGAAGACTTCAGAAACATTGTCATCAGTCTCCAGCCCCATCCTGAGCTTTGTTGAGTTCCACTAGGACAAGTAGATCCTCTAAAAATTACTAGTGAGCTCATCAGATTTACAGATTTACAGATTTGAGCCAGGTGCCTCCTATTTTATGCCTATGCATTTGGTTTTTCCTGCCTAAGTGCAGGACCTTACTTTTCTCATCACTGAACTGCATCTTGTTGGATAGGGCCATTGGTGGGATTCAAATAATTTAACAACCGGTTCACCCAGGGTCAGGTTGGCATGCCCCATCCTCATCCTCCAGCTCTGCTGCACATGCGGGATGAACCTCCTGCGATGGCCAACCTGACCCAGGGCAAACCGGTTGTTAAATTACCCACCTCCTGGCTATCAAAGTGGATCCTGGGTGCTGTGGACAAGGGAGCAGGGAGAAGAAAGAGGGAAAACAGCCTTCTCCTTCCTTTGCGCCGGCCGTTCTGTTTCCCGTTTCTCCATTGCAGTGTAGCACAGCACCCAGGATCCACTTTGATAGTGGGGTGGGTGGGTAATTTAACAACCGGTTCACCCGAACCAACTGAATCCCACCACTGAATAAAGCCCAATGCTGTGACTCTTGAGTCTATCTTCTAAACTAATAACTATTCCCCTTAGTTTGGTGTAATCTGTAAATCTGATGAGCTCACTTCCTATCCCCTCATCTAAATTGTCTATTAAGAAGTTGAAGAGTAAACTTCCGGCTGTACTTCTGGTGGCGTCAGAGGTGAGGACCACCAGCTCTGCGGGCCTGCTTTGAGCTCTCCCCGTTGGAGGGCTCCAAAAGGAGCCATAGCCACCTTGGAGGGGTGGTGAAGTAAAGGGGGCACCTCACAGGTGGAGGGGGGGAGCCGCATTTCTCCTCCCTGACTTGGAAAATCCCCCTCATCCGAAGATGAGGAGCAGCGGCAGTCAACATGGCTGCCATGAAGCTGGGGACAGCCAAAGCACCTAAGAAAGTGCAGGAGCGAACAGAATGAAGAATGATTGTTTCTGGGTGAGATGATTCTTCTACTTAAAAATTAACCCCAAGGAAAATAAAAAATCCGTGATAAGAGAATCCAAAAGGATGATTGTTTAAGCTGCGAAAATAAGCACTTCTGAGATCTATGATGAAAAGTAAGTTGAGAGCGCCATATACTGATGAAAGGAAAAGTGACTCCTAGACTCCTGGAAATTTACAGAGGAGGAAAGGAATATCTGATATCCAGTGGAGGGCTGTGACCTTTAACTATTTATTGTCTTACATTTACCAGAGGTGGAAATAAGAGAGACATTTTATAAAAGAAACTCTGGGAAACTAGAATAAAAGACCAAAATTATAGAGCAGATTCAAAGAATTTGGAAAATAGCTTGGATTATTAGAATAGGGAGTAAATGTTGGAATTGGCCAGTCCAAATAAATGACTTTGCTTGGAAATAAATGGCTTTTGACTGAAATTAACATCTGCTGGAAAAAGGCACCATGGAAATATGAGAGGAATGTGCCATCTACTAATAATTTTGAACTCTCTTTGAAATAGATTGAGACTTTTACTGTTTAATGTACTTATATTGCCATCATGACTGGAGTTGAAGGAACAGCTGTGGAAATGAGAGGACCTTTAATGAGATGACTGTTGTTCCAAAGTATAAAAATATCAATGGATGGTATAGATGAGAAAATGGAAAGTATTCTGCAAAGAACAATGAATAAAGACCAAACTGCCTAGGAATTGGTGAAAACAATAGAAGGATTGGATGAAATGGACTATTCAAACCAGCAGATTGACTATGAAATAAACATGGATCAGAAAAACCAGCAAATGAAACAAAAGCTCGATGATGAGGAAGAACAGACAAAATGGCAAGCAAAAGGAGCGGAAAGCATAGATAAAGAGGCGATATCTACAAATAAATCAAGAACTGGAGCAAAAAATAGGACTGACAAACCAGCCAATAAAGGAAGAAAGATCAAATAAAATAAAATAGATAAATCAACAAGTGGAGAGACAGGAAGACATCTTTGATAAGGAGACTGAGACCTGGGCAGGCATTTGGGAGAATTGCCAGTATAAGTTTGTAGTGGAAGAAATGCTTAGACTGAACAAGAAAGATATAAATAAGAATAGAGATAAAGATGAGGAGTGTGGGAGGCGAGTAAAAAAATGGATAAAAATTGAAACACTAAAGAGAAGAAGAGATGATGGATAGAAAGAATTGCCTTTTAAATGTTAAGGGAGCTTGTTGTAAGCTGATAGAGGCAGAAATAAAATTACATAGGGGAAATATTAGAACGTATATTTTAATATAATAAACAAAAATAATAGAAAGATTAGAGGTTTATAGATATTAGGCATTTTCCCCCTGCAAATCCATCTGGTGGTGGTACAGTCCATCTCACATTGTTCTATCATATCAAGAATTAGGCTGTGGTCTACTTTGGCAAATGCCTTAGTCCAAGTATAGTATGTTCACAGTGTATCCCTCACCCACTAATTTAGTCACTTTATCAAAGAAGGCAATAAGGTTTGTCTGGCATAATTTGTTTTTAACAAACCCACGCTGGTTTCTAGTAATCACTTTTCTAGATGGTCATAAATCTGCCACTTGATTATCTCAAGTATTGACGTCCAGCTGACTGGCCTATCGTTTCCTGAATCCATTTTTCTCCCTTTTTGTAGATTGGAATCACATCAACTCTGTTCTAGTCTTCTATAGTTCCTCTGTGCTACAGGTCCTTTGAAAAATTACATTCAGTGATTCTGAGATCACATCTGCCAGCTCCTTCAGAATCCTACGATGTAAACACTCTGGTCCAGATGACTCATACTTGTTGCCTCTTCTGACTTGCATTCCTGTTCTATTTCCCTTACTGCTGCTTTTGATAGATTGCGCCATTTCTTCCTTTTGTGTAAAGAGAAACTTGTGAAAATAATCTCCCAAAAAGTTTTGTGTTGGGAAATAACTTTTGGAAAAAAAAGTCCACATAGGCAATATCATAAACAAAATACCACAATCCAAGAAATGTGTGCAACACACATACCCATTTTAGTACAAACGTGTATGACAGTGATGGCGAACCTATGGCATGGGTGCCACAGGTGGCACGCAGAGCCATATCTGCTGGCACGCGAGCCATTGCCCTAGCTCAGCTGCAGCGCGCATGTGCGTGCCCACCAGCCGATTTTTGGCTTGTGCGGAGGCTCTGGGAGGGCGATTTTGGCCTCCGGAGGCCTCCAGGGTGGCCGGGGGAGCGTTTTTGCCCTCCCCAAGTTCCAAGAAAGCCTCTGGAGCCTGGGGAGGGCAAAAAATGGGCCTACTGAGCCCACTGGAAGTCGGGAAATGGGTGAGGGGGGGTTGTGCACGCATGTGCAGGGGGGTGGGGTGAGTGGGGGGCTTTGAATTATGGGTGTGGGCACGCACGCACGTGCAATAGCGCACATGCACACTATTTCGGTGCCCGAGGAAAAAAAGGTTCGCCATCACTGGTGTATGAGAATGGGAAGAACTAAATTTAAGAAGGACAAAGGGAGAAATGGAAATGGACATTTCAAAAAAAATGTACAGGAGCTAAAATGGATAGATTCACTCATATGTAGCAACCAGCTATCCCAGCAAACATGGCCAAGATGTGGATTGCTGGATCTAAAGTTCAGCAATGATGAAAAAAGTCAAGTTATTTTTCCCATCCATTAAAATAAAAATAATAACATAGAGAAACATGAACATACAAAATCACAGCTGTATATCAGTCTGTCTGTGAAAATGTATAGTCAGGAACAATCAGTGCATGGATCAACATGCTTAAATTTTGGCTAAAGCTTTTCACTTTCCCTGGAGGTTTAGCCCTATATTTGTAAGACAACCCATTTGTCTTCAAATGGAAAAAAAAGTGAAAGGGAAGAAAGCATTACAATGGCTTTTCTCCTCACATACTAATACCAATGGGGTGTTCCTGGGCCAAGAAGAAGCGTAGATGAAAAATATTACTTGAACCCTATGACAACCATTCTTGACAAATGTATCTTTTCTTTTATGTACACTGAGAGCATATGCACCAGAAGCAAATTCCTTTATTGGCCAAGTGTCCAATAAAGAATTCTATTCTTTATTCTTGGCCAATAAAGAATTCTATTCTTTATTCTATTCTATTCTATTTGATATGTAGTCTAATTCCTTGTAGTGTCTTATTAAGTTATAAGTTATGTAGTGCAGCAGTGGGTTGCTCCCGGTTTGGACCGGTCTTAGAACTGTTACCGTGTTTCCCCGAAAATAAGACCCTGTCTTATATATTTTTTGAACCCTGAAATAAGCACTTGGCCTTATTGCCATGCACTCAAAATCCCGATTGAGCTTATTATCAGGGGATGTCTCATTTTGGGGAAACAGGATAGGGCTGGCAGCAGGAGTCTCCGCCCACTACCAGGGACGCTTCTGCGCATGCCCAGAAGCATCTCACACGCGTGTGAACTGGTAGTAAAGGGTTTTAGAACCCGCTACTGATGTAGTGTCTTCTTAAGTTAAGCTAGTTATCTTATCACATAGCAAAAACTAGGAGGCGTTCATGTTGTAATGTCCTGCAAATTTTGATTTAGGAAGGGAGATTTCAGAATATCCCACACAATAAATGCCTTTGTTATTTTATACCAGGCACTGTCAATCAATCAATCAATCAATCAATCAATCAGAATAAAGCTGGAAGGGACCTTGGAGGTCTTTTTATCCAACCCCCTGCTCAAGTAGGTGACCCTATACCAGTGATGGCGAACCTATGGCACGGGGAACCTATGGCAGAGCCATATTTGAGGGCACGTGAGGCTTTGCCATATGTCAACTCCAACGCACATGTGTGCGCTGGCCAGCTGATTTTCAGCCTTCTGGAGGGGCAGGGGGAGGCAGTTTTCACCCATTGGGCTTTAGGAAAGCCTCCGGAGCCTGTGGATGGCAAAAACGGCCCAACAGGCCAACCGGAAGTTCGGAAACACGGGGGCAGTGCAGGGGGATTGTCTGCGCATGCATGAGGGGAGGCCATTTCATTATGGGTGTGGGCATGCACCATCGTGCCATCGTGCATGTGCGTGCCCTTTTGGCACACGAGCAAAAAAAGGTTCGCCATCACTGCCCTATACCATTTCAGACAAGTGCCTGTCCAGTCTCTTCTTAAAAACCTCCAGTGATGAAGCACCCACAACTTCTGAAGGCCAGCTGTTCCACTGGTTAATTGTCCTCACTGTTAGGAAGTTTCTCCTTACTTCCAGGTTGCTTCTCTCCTTGATTAGTTTCCCTCCATTGTTTCTTGTCTTGCCCTCTGGTGCTTTGGAAAATAAGTTGACCCCTTATTCTTTGTGGCAACCACTCAAAAACTGAAATACTGCTATCATGTCACTGTTGCGATAGTAACAACCTTCTTGCTTCTTCACTGTTAGTCCCATGAGAATCTCTGAGATATATTTATTACACCCTTTATTAACTTAATTATATCAGGCCTTATTGACTCTTTTTATCTCAATTATCTTTTAGCTAATCAGAATGATTCATTTTCCTCTGTTGCCAACTACTGCTTAATAGCCAGCAAGATGCAGCATGACCTCACTAGGAACAGATTGATTTGATTAAACTTGCTCAAAATTTAATGATAACTAAAATGGTTAACTTTTCTGTTTATCTGTTGCTATTACCTCTTACATTGTCTGTTTCACTGAAGCAGTATTGCTTGTAACTTCTACGTTCAAAGGGGTTTTCCTTGAATTTTAAACATGTCACCTGCATTGGTTGTTCAATTTATTCTTTTTGGTTTGGCTCTATATTGCTTTATCTTTAATCACATTTTATTTTATGCTTATGTTTAATGTTATTTAAAGCTGATCGGTGACCAGAGTAATATATTTTACCTCACCTTATCTAGTCAGAATTTTAATGCATTGCTCTGCCCTCTTGATCAACAGCTGTTCTTGCCATATGGAAGGTTACTTTTGAATCTTACATGTCTTTCAAAAGTAGATTGTGAAGTGACAAACAAAAATCTCACGGGGCACGAATAAAATCGTTTTTCAAATCATAGCTAGAAAGAAATCTAGCTAAATCTGTCCAATCTACCACCTTTCTTTTTAACATATAGGCTATATCTTTTCTATAGTTATGCATTGTATATTCTTGTCATGGCTGCATCTCACCTATCCAAACTTCATGAGTTGACAGTCTGACATTAGCACCGGGGACATGGGGAGAAGGAAAGATTGGAATGGAAGGAAGAAGGGGGAGGGGATGGAAGCCCAACTGAGCCCTGTGAGAAGCTCCAGCCAGCCAACGTCAAGTAACGATATTCAGAGCTGGGAACCGAGCACCTGTTTCCTGAACAATATACAGCAGTGGTGAAATCTACTTACCTTCCTTACCGGTTCGGAAGTGCGCACCCGTCACGCATGCTTTTTCACCCTCAGAAGGCTTTGCGCATGCGCAGAGTGTAAAAAACAAGGAAATTGTGATGTCCGGGAGAGTGGGAGAAGCCTTGCGCTACTGCCGCCACCGGTTCTCTGAACCACCGGCGGCCGCTGCTACCAGTTCTCTGAACCACTGGTGGCCGCCGCTACCGGTACGCCCGAACTGCGGCGTACCGGAAGCATTTCACCACTGATATACAGGCACCTGATTGGACATTTGCAGATAATCAGGGGATGGCCGCGTGGCGAGGAGAGAGAAATTTCCTTCGTGTTGTTCTCACGGGAAAATGTCAGATTCTGCTTACGCTACTTCTGTAACCATTTAAGCTTCAGTAAAGTATACTCTTGGCCAACAAAGGGCCAGGAGTCTTTCTTTGCTAGATGACTGAGTGGGACGGTTGACAATTGTACATTATATTTTTATGGATGTTATAAATGGATTTACACTTGAACTTTTCTCTTAAAATGTATTACCCACACCGCAGAGCAAATTAACTGGTTGTTGTGTCTGTGAAAGGACTCTTGAAAATAAATAATATAGAGAAGTCTCTCAAATTGAGGGCCTTTTAAATAGGACAGTTCCCCCAGTCTTTTGAATGGCAAGTCCATAGGGAATGGAACTCTGTGGAGCAGACCTAGGTGATAAATCCAGGAACTGGTATGTTGCACCGTACAAGAACCCTAACAATTCTTAACATTATCTTTAAAGTACAATATTGTTGTGTCCCAACACAGGAACCCCCAGAAAGGACATGCACACAACCATTTGCAAAAGAAATCAAGAAGTTTTACTAATAAATATTCTTAGTAAAAAGTCAGGGGTTTTTTAAAGTCCAGAAAGAAAAGGCACAAGAGTCTTGGTGAATATTATCTTCATGAGCTTTTTAGCCAGAGTTCAAATGTTCAAAACAAAGCTGGCAATTACTTCGTTCTTATCTGTTTACTCACTGGAATTGGCAGGAATCCCGGAATCCAAAGCAAAGGAGATGATATTTCCAAATACAGAACTCAGAGCGGGAACAAAGAAGTCTTGAATGCTAATAGAACACAGTTGTTGCTTCCAGCAACAATTCCAGCGTACTCCAGGACTTAAATAGCCTGAGGGCATGGACAATTAGCCCTCAGCTTTACATGCAAGGAGACCTCCATCTGTAAAGCCATTCCTGTCTGCTAGCTGCTCTCCATGCCCTAACATCCAGCAGAGGCTCCTCCTCTTCTGATGACCCACTCTGCACCAGCTGAGAAGGTGCAGAAGGCCCTGGCTGGTCTTCCTCCTCTGGCATTGAGTCCTCCTCGCTCTCAGACTCAGGTGCCAGGTACACGGGATGATAGTGCCGCGTCACAGTCGCCTCTGGAAACTCCAGATCCGCTACCAGCTGCGCTGGACATGGGCAAGCCACAACAAATCCCAGGATTCTTCAGAAAAAATTGAAATAAGCCAAGTATAAAATGAAAAACACATGCCTAATGTAGGAGAAGAATGTGAAAGCATTGACTTTTAAAGCCAACTTATTTAATCTTTTAGAGTGCGAAAGCCACATGGGGAAGTGAATATCTACATTTATATCTAAACTTTTCCTTGAACAATCATCTATATTATGAGATTCAAGAGATCCTCAGAACATTTGTGTTAGAAGATCAAGCTTTTTCAGTCTCATCATGTGGGAAGTGGGGGTATGCTCATAAGAAGCATATGCGCAAGACAATTTTGTTTTTAAAAGTTATACTAAATCACCCTTCTCCGATGTGGAACTTTCAAAACTGTAATTGTCTCTGGATTATAACGTGCAACTGCACAACTAGGTTTTCTGCTGGAACAGTAACAAAACGATCTGGTTTGAGGGGAAGTTTTATTTATTATTTATTTATTAATGAGATTTATATACTGCCTCACAGTGCAAGCACTCTCTAAGAGGTTTACACCATTAAGCAATGTATATATTTACATTGCCCCCAACAATCTGGGTCCTCATTTTACCTACCTCGGAAGGATGGAAGGCTGAGTCAACCCTGAGCCGGTGAGATTTGAACAGCTGAGCTCAAATGATCACAGTCAGCTAAAGTAGCCTGCAGTACTGCTCTCTCACCGCTGTGCCAGCTCGGCTCTATTAATTTCCCCCTATCATGCTCAGACCACTCTCTGGTTACCCTACAAGTCTCTGGTGCCATGGCCCACCTCAGGGATGCTTGGACCTGATCTGCCCCAGGCAACTCATGGACCCTATTAGGTTTCAGAAGGCATTTGACATTGTTCTGGTGGGTCTGCTGCATGGTCCAACTGATCATGTTCTGGTGGCCATGTGGAACGAGAGGGCAGCAGGGGCTTTGAATCAGATTGTGCCTCAGTGGCTTCTCCTTCCCCAGGGATCCTGGAACTCCCCCTGGTTCATGGAGAACTCAAGGAAAATAATATGGATGTCTAGAGTACTGCTGGAGGGAGACACGGAGTGAATCAAATCCAGCATGAGTTAAAACTGAACTTAGAGTTAGGGCCTACCTTATGGTGTTAAGGGCAGCAAAATGTCAGTATTACTCTGTACTTATTGTCTCTGCGGATAACTGTCCAGCAACCAGTTTTGGGTGTCCTGATCCCTCCTGGGTGGTAATGGTTCTAGGGTTCACCTATGTAGTTGTTTTGAACTATATGCTAGGCATCTGATGGACAACATTGATTGGATCTGCTCTAAATTGGATTTGGGCCTTGATGCAGGTCCTGTGGAGGTTACTGGGACTGGGTCTACCTTGGTTATCCAGGGAGGTTTTGATCCTGTTGGGTCTGAAGAAGTAGACAAGACTCTCGCAGGGGTGAAATCCAGCAGGTTCTGGAGAACTGGTAGTGGAAATTTTTAGTAGTTTGGAGAACTGGCAAATACCACCTCTGGCTGGCCCCAGAGTGAGGTGGGAATGGAGATTTTGCAATATCCTTTCCCCAGGAGTGGGGTGGGCATGGAGATTTTGCAGTGTCCTTTCCCTGCCACGTCCACCAAGCCATGCCCACCAAGCCACACCCACAGAACCGGTAGTAAAAAAAATTGGATTTCACAACTGCCTCAGAGCTGTTAGTACAGACACCTCTGTATTAGACTAGGTCCCTCCTGGCTGATTAAGGCCTCCCAAAAAGGGATAAATTGGGTTCTGATATATTTAACTCTTCTTTGAGGGAGGGGTAGTTCTGCTTTCTCTCAAGAAAGTGGTGGTTCATTCCTTCTCAAGGGGCAATTGCTAGACTCCACCACTCTAGACAATTTTAGTTTTTTGAGGAAGGTTGTAGAGAATACTGTTGCACTAAGGACTCTGGAGGAGACCTCTGAGGGGAGTGGGTTGTGGGGGTGTCCATCTTTGCTGCTCTTGAACTTTCTGGTTCTTGATACAATCAATCATGGTATCCTTTTGGACTGGCTCCAGAAGCCGGGGGTAGGCAGTAGGGCTTGTGCTGATTCTCTTCCTCCTTCAGGGTCAGTTCCAGTCAACGTTGTTACAGGAAAGAGATCCAGCTGGCACACCCTCTTGTGTGAGGTACATCAGAGTTCAATACTCTCTGTCTTCCTTTTTACCATCTACATGTGCCACTGAGTCAGGTCATCTGGAAGTTTGGGTGAGATATTATCAGTATGCATTCTATCTCCACCACAAGCTGCCTGAGCAATGGCATGGAGGACCTGTGTCAATGCTGTGAGAGTCGGGATTGTGTGCGACAGGCTTCCGCTCAACCCAAGCAAAGACAAGTGGATCTGGGTTTGGTTCTGTACATCTCCCATTATTGATTTTGGGTGAAATAAACCTGCTGTGATGACCCGGGGCATGGTACAGAGGCAACACAGTCAGCTGACAGTTTAAACTGCCCCTTTATTGCTCCAAATGTTCCCCAAACACTCCCACGTTTCTGGCAAGTCTGTTCTGCCAGTGATGACACACACACACACACCCCTCCAGCAGCATCTGGCTGCAAGTAGTCCAGCACAATGCTGTGAGCACAACGGCTGCAAAACAAGAAATCCAGCAGGGCAAGGGAATAAGTGAATTAATCCAGGAAGCAAAGGAACAAGGCAATTAATCCAGGAAGCAAAGGAACAAGGCAATTAATTCAGGAAGCAAGAAATAAAGCAAGAAGTCCAAGAAACGTCCAACATTGGCAATGGCACACAACCCTCCAGAAATTAGTATTTGTTTCTGACAAATGCCCCTTCCCACAGTGTCTCCTTAAGTCTCAGTCCCCAGGTATGCCTTGTGGAGAGGGACGGGGCGCTCTCCTCCTGAGCAGCCTGCACTGTTCCTGCCTTCTCTCCACTCTCCGTGCTGAAGAATCAGGAGGGGCTGGTCCTTGCTCATCACCTGAGCTCTGTCTCTCATGTTCACTGCTTCACCTCTCGTGGTCATCCTGCCCCTGTTCATCCCTGCCTACAAGCCATCCAATCCTGAAAGGCCCTGGCCTGACTCGGCCTGCTCCTCCCCATATTCCTCCAAAGCCAATGAAGCCTCTCCCTCGATCTCCATCGGCTCCAGTTCTGGCTCGTCATCCTCTGCAGATTCAGGCTCCAATGGTGGCATGACACCTGCGCAACTCAGGGGTCCTCCTGGACTCACAGCTCCTGCTCAAAGAGCAGATGGCAGCCATAGCTAAGAGGACTTTTGCATAGCTTGGGGCTGTCCATTATTTCTGTCTATTCCTGAACCATGGAGCCCTGATCATGGTAATTCATGCCCTTGTGATCCCCAGATTAGACTACTGCAATTCATTTTAGGTGGGGCTTCCCTTGAATAGTATTCATAAGGGTCAACTGGTGCAAAATTCAGTAGTTTGTGCAGTTATTAGTGCCAGTTATTTGGCACATGTTGCACCACTACTAAGAATGTGAGGACTTACTAATCAGTGTTGCTGCTTCGTTTGAACAATGGCCTTATTTTTGCCTGTGACTTATTCTGAGTCAGAGCCAATGCATTGTTTGGATACAAAGAGCCATGTTTTAAAAGCAAGTTATTGAGCAGAATGACAAACGTCTGTTACAAAAGAGGAATTTTGCCTACTATTTATTTCCTTAAAAGAGATTTATTTATTTATTTGGGAAATGTATTCGGCCGCCTATTCACTCACAACAGCTCTAGGCGGCTTACAAGCAATAAAAACACTGTATAGAAAATAAATAAAAACCAATACCCCCACTGCCAGTGACACCACACACAATCAGATCAGCCATTTCATGGGTTCCATCCCACTCTCGGTTTCCCAGGCCCACTGGCAAAACCAGGGTCTTTCAAAAGAATGTCAAAGTGGGGGCCAGTCTAGTTTCTGCAGGGATGGTATGCCAAAGGGAGGGAGCCATCACAGAGAAGGCCCTTCTTCTGGGTCCCACCCAGTGGTGGGTTCCTACCAGTGCGGTCCGGTGCGTAGCTCCGGTAGGGAGCGGCTGATTGCACAATTTGCGCGCGACCGCTCCGGTGCAGTCTTTGCCGGTCCGTTGCATGTGTCACCATCTTTTTCTACGAATTTTTTGGCTTTTTTGCTTCTGCGCATGCGCGGAAGCAAAATCTCCCCGAAATCTTGCAAGGGGACGCGCGTGAGAGAGAGATTTCGGCAAGATGCGCAGAAGCAAAATCACGCAAGGGGGGACGCGTGCATAGCGAGCATGTGCACGCACAAAACATGGAGATGCGCACGCAGCGCACCGGTATCGGTAAGTGAGCAACCCGCCCCTGGTCCCACCAGATGTATCTCCTTAGAGGATTGGACCCCCAACATTCCTTTCCTCCCCACTCTAGTGGGTTGGGTTGATGTAACTGGCAAGAGATGGTCTATCTTCCAGTACTTGAGGGGCTGTCACAGAGAAAAGGGAGTCAACCTATTCTCCAAAATACCTAAGGGCGGACAAAAAGTAATGGACGGAAACTTATCAAGGAGAGATCCAAATTAGGACAACAGAGAAATTTCCTGATAGTGAGAATAATTCATCAGTGGAACAGCTTGCCTCCAGAAGTTGTGGGTCTCCATCACTGGGGGTTTTAAGAAGAGATTGGACAACAATTTGTCCAGATTTGGACTAGAAGATAGTCTGTTATTCTGTATTCTGTTTCTTAGTATTTCTCAAACAATATCAGAATTGTTGATACTACTGTTTTAATTTATTCTGATTCTTTCCAAACTAAAGATTAGACAAGAGGTATTTACAGGCCCTATGAACTTGGGGGGGGGGAAATTGCGAATCTGGGTGAAAAATTCAAATGGAAAGGCTTCAATTGTTGGGAAAGCAAATTCCTATTGAGCAATCTAAAGAGCAGATGAAAGTTTCTACAGATCAGTAACCTGAAGTTTACATTTTGATGATATTCTATATTTTTCCACTGTGCTGGTTAATGACTGCATTACAGTTTTCATCTCTGTTTTTATGCAGCAATAATAACAAAAGTATAGCAATAATGGGTGGAAAAGAAGGCAGCAACAATGGTTATTCCAGAGTTCCTGATAATCTTGTCATCTGATGGTAATGTTGGCATTATTCTTGACAGTATCTCATTTCAGCCAGTCAGAAGCATCAATCAACACATGGTGATAACATAATGCCAACAAAACAGTCTCATAATCCAATTTATATTCTGTTTTATACACCAGGCCCAACCATGCTAAGGGAACAAAATGAGACACCTCAGAATAATAAAGTTTTAAACTTAGACATACATATCATAATACATACAAAATATTTTGGAATGTGGCATAGAAAGGGTTTCACATATTTTAATGTAATTTTTGACTAGACATACGAGGGTGAGTCAAAACGTAATGCCATTTTCTTTAGGACAGGTATAATGACCAACACAGGAACATGTAGCATACATCAAAATGAAGCTGGTCCTCTGTGGATCACATCCCTACTTCTCAACATAGTCACTGTTTCTCTCAATAGCAATGTTCCACCTTCGAATGAGAGCATGTATCCCTGCCTCGTAAAATTTTGTTGACTGTTCTTTGAGCCACTTCTTCACTGCAGTTTTCACTTCCTCGTCACTGGAATAATGTTTGCCTCTCAAACACTCTTTCATGGGGCTTTCAAAGAGGGTACCAAAAAAGGTTCGCCATCACTGGAGTAGGGAAAAATATTTTAACATTAATTTTATTGAAAATACTGGGACGTAAGCTCTGAATGAAATTTTAATTTCTATCATTCATTTTTAATAGAAACTAGTGCGCATTTATGAATGAAAATTTATCCCAAATTTTATACCCTATGTACTTTTATGCCTATTTAGATCTTGGCATAAATGTGTATTACATCAGCCCAGTTCTTGGGAAGAGTCTGGCCAATTAGTTTAGGATTGCAACTGATGCTTCTTAACTAGCCAAGGTTTTTAAATGGTTTTTAATAACCTCATTGTGTGCTATTATCAGCAATATGAAAAAGGAGCAGGGGAAATTAAATAAGATAAAAATTATCTGTGTGCATTCATGCTTTCATCATTGTCATTCAAGAAGGATATTCAGCTATTTCTCCTTATGTACTCATTTCTGTGAATAAAATAACCAGGAACAATTTTTGTTAGCATATTATTGAGAAATGCCATCCATCACAAAGGGAATTATTACATGAAATACATTTTCTGTCAGTCTTAATTTCCAAACTGCATTTCTCGAGGGATACATTTATTTAAATTTAAATTTTATTTTAAAATAAAATATTTTATTTTTTATTTTTTAGAGCAGTATCCTGAATTTGTTATATCACGGTGATGAGAAAAATCAATCTATTTGAAAAGTTTGAGAATCCCTGCCTTAGTGGTATGTCTTGCCATGTTTTTTCATTGTTGAAATAATGTATTTTTAAAAAATGTATATTGTTACTTGATAATGATAATGATAATGATAATAATAAAAACAATAATAATAACAACAACAACAACAGAGTTGGAAGGGACCTTGGAGGTCTTCTAGTCCAACCCCCTGCCTAGGCAGGAAACCCTACACTACTTCAGACAAATGGTTAGCCAACATCTTCTTATTAAGTACTTTGATATTTCTCAGTTTAACAGCTAAGATGATACTTTTGTTTTTGCCTAATTTAGAAAACATTTCTGCCTATACGGAAGCCAACCTTTGTTAATCTGATTGTGTCTAAATATATAGAACATTTGATGTTCCTGAAAAATACCTGCATGTCAGGGCACCTTTAAGAGCCTCTGCTAAACATAATATCTGAACAGATTCATATCCAGATAAACAGCTCCTCGGATAATTACCGTATTTTTCTGAGTATAAGACGCACCTTTTTCCTCCCTAAAAGTGGCTGAAAATTTGGGTGCGTCTTATATTTCGAATGTAGCTTTTTTTTCCAGCCCTAACTAGGTGCTAACAGATCTTCCCAGTTCTTACCTTGCAGGCTTTTTCATTGTTACTCTCTCCAAAGAATGTTTTTCCAGCCCTAAGTCTTTGCAGGTTTTTTTTTCATTGCTCTACTTGCTCCAAAGAAGTTTTTTTCTAGCCCTAACCAGGTGCTAACGATCTTCCCAGCTCTTACTGGCTTGCAGGCTCTTTCATTGTTAATCTCTCAGAAGAAGGTTTTTTTAAGTCCTAACCAGGGGATAAAATAATGTGCTGAAGCTGCTCCGAATAAGTTTTTTTCTAGCCCTAACCAGGTGCTAACAATCTTCCCAGCTCTTACTGGCTTGCATGCTCTTTCATTGTTACTCTCTCAGAAGAAGGGTTTTTTAAGTCCTAACCAGGGGATAAAATAATGTGCTGAAGCTGACCAGACTAAGGATGCTAGCCAGATGAATACCTGGTAGGCAGATTGTTTTCCCCTATTTTCCTCCCCCAAAATTAAGGTGCGTCTTATACTCCGGTGCGTCTTATACTCCGAAAAATACGGTAGGTCTTACTCCTTTAAGGTTTTACGATACTCTCAGAGTCTACTTTGAATGGTTACCACTAACCAGGGGTGAAATTCAAAAATTTTCCCTACCAGTTCTGTGGGCGTGGCTTGGTGGGTGTGGCAGGGGAAGGATACTGCAAAATCCCCATTCCTTCCCCACTCCTGGGGGAAGGGTATTGCAAAATCTCTATTCCCACCCAACTCTGGGGCCAGCCAGAGGTGGTATTTGCAGGTTCTCTGAACTACTCAAAATTTCCACTACAGGTTCTCCAGAACCTGTCAGAACCTGCTGAATTTCACCCCTGCCACTGTAGGAAGTTAGCACCTCCCTCCCTCCTAGAGGAATAAAATATTTTAGGAAATATTTTAAAAAGGCAGAATATTATATAGAATATCCCTAGAGAAATGGAGAAACATGCTTTTAGGCAGGAAACAGACTCATTCCTAATAGCCCCCACCTTTGTTAATAGCCTGGATCAGTCTATTCTACATAACAAAGATCTATCCCCTTCAGCTCCAGGATGATGGGATTAAGACCTTCACCCTTAGGACATGATAGGATTAGCCCTCTACCCATCTCAGCAATGGTACCTGGGAAGATTGCATCAGCCAAGCCTGGGACTCAGGACAGCCTACAGAGTTGCCCCAGCATGCGCCCTGGGAGACTGACGGCCAATGGGATACATTTCTGTACAGGAACAGGAAACTCTTAAGGTGGGACCCAAGAGTGGATATAAAACAGACACTCTTAGCATCTCAGTCTTTTTCTCTTCACCCAACATCTGGAAACATGTGATCCACCTTTTTTCTGTTCAGGAGCTCATGCCATGTGGTCCTGTCCACCATTAAACCTTCTTTCCAAGCAACTTCCATGAATCCAGTGTCTTTTTCCCCATTTGGATCTGAACCCAGAAGGATATTCCTCACAACATCACTAACTCAAGTCTTATCATATCAGAAGTCCCACAAGATAAGTCACTAAAGATGTAATTTCTACAGGGTGGCACCTGCACTAGACATCACTCATTTAAGCTGGTTATTGAACCTGCTTTGGGTTTTAGTGCCCCCCAAATCTGGTGATGTTCTAGAGCTAGATGGGGTTGCACTACCCTAGACAGAACCAAACACAATTAGAATGTTCTCCACCCAAGCATTGAAAATATGGTTGTTTACCGAGCAATGAAGGTCAAGAACTTTGTGGAGTCTGGTATGTGTGGGTGGCATTATTATTTTATTCTCTGTTGCCAGGTTATTTTTCTTTTCTTTTGTATGTTGTGGGTTTAAGTTATTGATATTGTTTTATTTTTAAACCTTGTTTGCTGCCCAGAATTGGGAGAGGGCTAGCTAAAGAAGCCAAAATAAATAAGCAAAAGACTACAGCTAATAAAATTGTTGTGCTTGGACAGGGAACACTTCCTTCTGTGAACTGTGATTTAGGGTGAAATGTCCTGGGTTGTTTTTTTTTCCTTGTTCCTCAATTCTGTTTCCTTGCTAGATTCTTCAGCTCTGGTTTCCTAGCCCAGCTCCCAGGTCATAACTCCTGGGATCCCTTTGACGGAACCCCTGTGTTCTGCCTTTTAAGTAGAAGCAACATAGAAAAAGCTAAATGCTTTTAAGTCTTATTGATTCCCCTTTCCTAACAAGTTGTCCTAAATGTGTTTCTGAATCATGAACCATAGAGGTAGAAAAACGAAGATACTCAAAATGCCAGATCTGCTAGTGGATCTAAATATTGCATGCTTTATTGATTTTAACAAGCACAAATACCTTGCTAGTTTTGGAAAAGAAAATGACACCAGCAATTATTTGAGAGAAACATGTTTCTCCTTGAGTGCAGGCATATGTGTCTGTGTGAGCAGCAATATTCTCCCAGTAGGAAAGAATTTAGGAACCCAGAGTTAAAATCTGCTTCCAGTAAACCAGAAGCCCTGGCTTTAGCTCTTGTCAGCAATCCAAAAATTAGCCTGGCCAATCTCCTTCTAGCAAATCCTGGAGTTTTAACAATCATCATTGCCAATAAGTGGTTGAGACCATTTACGTATTTTGACAATGAAATATTAGGCTATAATCCAAAAAGGAAAATAGTTTTGTGGAACTTCCTCAGACTTCTTAAGCGTTAACTGCTCCTTAAGAATCTCTTCCTTTTCGCCAAGGAAGAGAGCAAAACGCACAGCTGAGGCTATTATAATAATATCAAGTGATATGTGTAGCTCTTTGAATGTTCTTAAGCTGAGGACTTGATATGCTTCCTGTGAAGGAGGGCTGTTCATGCAGAACAAAAACAATTGGCCTTCCACTCTAATAGTCATCATGTTAGCTAAAAACTGTACAGTAATCCCTATTTCAGCTGAATGCAGTTAACTTCTAAACAGTCCCCTAAAGCTGCATTGTACTACCAGAGAGGGAGACCCTATGGTTTTGCGAATAGAATAGAATAGAATAGAATAGAATAGAATAGAATAGAATAGAATAGAATAGAATAGAATAGAATAGAATAGAATAGAATAGAATAGAATAGAATAGATACAACTATCATCCCCACCTAATTCAATTCACCAGCATTTAATTTCAATTTCAACCGGTTCCATGATGTCATTGTTACCTCACCAGCGGGTCGCTACCGGTTCAGGCGAACTGGTCCGAACCGGGAGGAACCCACCTTTGTGGAGTGCCCACAATTTCTGGAAGCAAATTGTTCCACTGGTTAATTGTCCTCATTGTTAGGAAGTTTGTTAGGAAGTTTCTCCTTAATTCCAGGTTGCTTCCCTCCTTGATTAGTTTCCATCCATTGTTTCTTGTCCTGCCCTCTGGTGCTCAAGTAAAAACAGCAAACTGGGGAAAATCTTTTATTTCCTCAAACCCCCAAATAAGTTACCCAGACCAAACCCACATATCAAAGGATAAGGTCTGCAAACACAAATAGAGTTAATTAAATTAGTTCTCCCAGTGGAATTGCATGTTCACAGGAATAAACATACCTACATACACACACATGCACAGCAGTAGTGGGTTCTAAATCCCATCGCTACCGGTTCGCTCCTGAGCGCGCAAGCTCTCTCTTGTGTGTAACGCTTCTGCGCATGCGCAGAAGCATCCCGGCCGGGTTGGCGGGTTGGCGGAGCCTTCCACTGCCTCCGCTACCGGTTCACCGAACCGGGCCGAACCGGGAGCAACCCACTGCTGATGCACAGTCAAGTCTTATCCTAGGATCAGCCTGTGGACCAGGGGTGAAATGCTCCCAGTTCGCTTTGACCTGTCTGTCGTCGGTGAGCCGATTGCCCACCCGCCGGGACACCGCCATTTGAGGTTTTTTACCCTCTGCGCATGCACAAAGCGTTCTGTGCATGCGCAGAGGGTAAAAGAACTCAAATGGTGGTGTCCCGGCGGGTGGGCGGAGCGCCACACTACCTGCGCGATCGGCTCACCGACGACAGACAGGTAAAAGCGAACTGGGAGCATTTCACCCCTGCTGTGGACACTTCCACACCAGGACAAGCTCCCCTATAAAAGTCAGTTGCTGTATCCCATTTCTCTGCAGCTTCCCCTAAAGGCAAACTTTTAGGAATAAATATTTCTTCTTTCCCCACAGCTGTCTGGACTGCATTTTTATTTAGTCTTGCAGAACCCCAGCTTGAGTTTCAACCCCAAATTATTCTTCTGACAATACTGTATTATTTTCAAGTAATATGTTTATAAATATCATCATGGATTCATTCACATATGTGGCAGAAATATGAGAACAGAAGTGAAAGTAAACATACGTGGTATTTACAATAATAAAACTTCGAATGTATTCCTGGTTGTTTCTCACTGTTCCTACTCAACTATGTCTCACTGCTGACCCTGCATTGCTTTGTTATTGAATTAAGAAATGGTTGTCTTGCCTCTTAGGAAACAGAAAATGAAGTAACACAGCATATGCAAAGAAATTGCTTTCAAATCCTTGCAGCTTGTTATGATTGTTTCCCACAATGAAGATTCCTGCTCAAGATAGTGGAATAAACCCTTCAGTTTGCATTCAGATTTTGCAGGAAATGGTTCACAGCACTGCATTCAGACTTCCTTATGATATAGCGGTTAAATATAGAAGCGTTGAAATTATTTAAGAAAAATAGAATTGCAATTCCCTAATTTAATTTTGGGATGGTTTGAAGATATTTAAAAAGTTATAATGTAATCCAGTAGTTCATTAAGTCTGATCCATAGAATCTCCATAGACATTAAGCCTGATCTTGCTTAGAATAGAATAGAATAACAGAGTTGGAAGGGACCTTGGAGGTCTTCTAGTCCAACCCCCTGCTTACACAGGGAACCCTACACCACTTCAGACAAATGGTTATCCAACATCTTCTTAAAAACTTCCAGTGTTGGAGCATTTACAACTTCTGGAGGCAGGCTGTTCCACTGGTTAATTGTTCTAACTATCAGGAAATTTCTCCTTAGCTCTAAGTTGCTTCTCTCCTTGACCAGTTTCCATCCATTACTTCTTGTTCTACCGTCAGGTGCTTCCTATGACTAATATCTAATATCTGAAGCAATTCTTTTCCTTGTAATATTTCACCAGAGGTGCTAACAATGAATGTTCATCCTATCTGCAGAGCCAATGCCTTTTTTTTTGAGTCATGTGGCTCTTGGGTACAAGATGTACTGGATGTTTGCTGAACACAATATCTCTGGATTCACCCAGTGCCCTGAACAATCAATTATGGGTTCTCACATTGTACTAAGCTAAAATGTATGATTATTATGCGATTCAGTTTGTTGTGGGAGCACAGTCATTGTGAAGCTACCTATGCAGGGGCGGGTTGCTCTCGAAGTTGCTACCAGTGCGCTGCGCGCGCATCTCCACATTTTGTGCGCACGAGCGCACACTACGCGCGCGTGCCCCTTGCACAATTTTGTTTCTGTGCATGCGCGAGGAAGCAAAAAAAGCCCAAAAATTCAGAAAAAAAGATGGCGACGCGCGACGGACCGGTGTTGCGCGCAAATTACGTAATCGGCCGGCCGCTACCGGTGTGGTAGAGCGGACCGCACTGGTAGGAACCCACCACTGTACCTATGGCTTGGGTAGACTTGAATTGAACCATCCTTTATTGGCTGGATTTGGAAAGCTAAACATGATTGGAATTGGTTGGAAGTAGTCAGAAAGATAATTAGGAAACCCTATTACTTTGTCCAGATTGGGAAGTGATCAGAAGGAAGGAGAGTTCAGATATAATCAAGGACCTTGGTGTACCCATTTCAAAAGATCTAAGCCCCAGAGCTCACTGTAACAACATTGCTAAAAAGGCATTAAGAGTTGTCAACCTTATTTTACAAAGTTTTCTCTCTGGTAACGTTATACTTCTAACCAGGGCATACAAAACCTTTGCCAGACCTATCCTTGAATACTGCTCACCTGCCTGGAACCCACACTGTATTTCGGACATTAATACATTAGAGAGGGTCCAGAGGTATTTTACAAGAAGAGTACTCAACTCCTCTGCTCACAATAAAATTCCTTATTCCAGTAGACTTGAAATTTTAGGCCTGGATAACCTTGAACTACGCCGTCTACATTCTGACCTAAGCTTAGTACACAAGATCATCTACCTTAATGTCCTACCTGTTAAAGACTACTTTAATTTCAACCGCAATAGCACTAGGGCTATCAATAGATACAAACGAAATGTATTCCGCTCTTATCTTGATTGCAAAAAATACGACTTCTGCAATAGAGTAGTAAATGTCTGGAACACTTTACCTGACCCTGTTGTTAGTTTCTCTAACCCCATACCTTTTACCTTAAACTGTCTACCATGGACCTTACACGTTTCTTAAGAGGTCCCTAAGGGGGCGTGCAGAAGCGCACCAGCGTGCCTACCGTCCCTGTCCTACTGTCCCCATTTGTATGTACTCGTTTTATTTGTTTATGGCTATGTTTTTCTTCTTTATATCCATTTATTTGTGCCATTTTTTTTCATGTGTCCTGTTTCCTTGCACTTGTTGACAAAATAAATAAATAAATAAATAAATAAATAAATCAGGAAATGTAGGAAGCAAATGCAGAGGCAGTCATAAAACACTCTGATGTGACTAATCTCAAGGTATGAGGAAGAAACAGGGAGAATGTGAAGTCTTAGAACATGATGACATGTACAATATTGTTGCCGTTACTGAAACTTGGTGGGATGAAACTCATAAGTAGACTGTACTGCTAGTGTAAACTGTTAAAAAGAAACAGACCTAACAAAAGAAGAGGCGGAGTTGCCTTATATGTAAGAAATACAGAATACAGAATAATAGAGTTGGAAGGGATCTTGGAGGTCTTCTAGTCCAACCTCCCTACTCAAGCAGGAGACCCTATATACCAGTGATGGCGAACCTTTTTTTCCTCGGGTGCCAAAATAGTGCGTGTGCGCGCTATTGCACACGCGTGCGTGCCCACACCCATAATTCAAAGCTCCTCACTTGCCCCACCCTCCTGCACATGTGTGCGTGACCCCCCTCACTCCCCCATTTCCCGACTTCCAGTGGGCCCGGTGGGCCCATTTTTTGCCCTCCCCAGGCTCCAAAGGCTTTCTTGGAGCTTGGGGAGGGCAAAAACACTCCCCCCACCATCCTGGAGGTCCTCCGGAGGCTGAAATCGCCCTCCCAGAGCCTCCGCATGAGCCAAAAATCAGCTGGCGGGCAATCACATGCGCACTGGAGCTGAGTTAGGGCAACAGCTCGCGTGCCGGCAGATATGGCTCTGTGTGCCACCTGTGGCACCCGTGCCATAGGTTCGCCATTACTGCTATATACCATTTCAGACAAGTGGCTGTCCAGTCTCTTCCTAATTACCTCCAGTGATGAAGCATCCACAACCCCTGAAGGCAAGCCAATCCACTGGTTAATTTTTCTCACTGTCAGGCAATTTCTCCTTAGTTCTAGGTTGCTTCTCTCCCGAGAAAGGGTGAGCAACTTTTCCGGCAGAGATCTTGTCCAGAATTATAGAAGTTTTCCTTAAGAAATTATATTTACCTGTACTACAATCAGAAAATAACCGAGGAACAATTTAAGAAAAGCAAAACAAGTGAATTGGTTGTTTAAAGCAAGATTCTCTCTAGAGACTGGTAGAGGCATTAAAGAACCTGGGGAGTGTAAAGATAATATAATCCCTCTCTGTTCTTTGAAAAAGTGCAAGCTACATAAAACGAGTCCTTCCATTCAATGACGTTGTTTCTCAAAGGAAGAGTATGCCAATAGAAACGATATACCGTATTTTTCAGAGTATAAGACGCACCAGAATATAAGATGCACCTTAGTTTTTTGGGAGGAAAATAGGGAAAAAATCTGCCTACCAGGTATTCATCTGGCTAGCGTCCTTAGTCTGGTCAGCTTCAGCACATTATTTTATCCCCTGGTTAGGACTTAAAAAAACCTTCTTCGGAGAGAGTAACAATGAAAGAGCCTGCAAGCCAGTAAGAGCTGGGAAGATCATTAGCACCTGGTTAGGGCTAGAAAAAAACTTATTTGGAGCAAGTAGAGCAGTGGTTCCCAACCTTTTTGTGATCGAGTACCACTTGGAGGTCCCGTACAGTCTCCGCGTACCACCTGGTTCCAGAGAAACTAAATTCGATCAGATATCATTTTATTTCCATAATTGTACCGTTCCTTCTCGGGCCGCTGGGACCAGGTGGGTGGCGTGTGGCAACAGTTGCAAATCGTTGCCAGATTATCTTGTTTTAGGCAGTAAACATTTTTGTGAAGTAAAAAATAACTAACTAAAAATCGTTCATGACCCCGAAAGTGTTCCCATACCACCTGGAAGGCCCTCGCGTACCACTAGTGGTACACGTACCACAGGTTGGGAACCGCTGAAGTAGAGCAATGAAAAAAACTTAGGGCTGGAAAAGACTTAGGGCTGGAAAAACATTCTTCGGAGAGAGTAACAATGAAAAAACCTGCAAGGTAAGAGCTGGGAAGATCGTTAGCACCTAGTTAGGGCTCGGAAAAAAGCTCCGAAAAAGCTACATTCAGAGTATAAGACGCACCCAAATTTTCAGCCACTTTTAGGGAGGCAAAAGGTGTGTCTTATACTCCAAAAATACGGTAAATAAGTTGGCAAACAGATTTTTCATAGTTCATCACTGAAATCAGATCATAATGCAGATCACTCGTTTGCCATGAGTTCAAATGATCACAATTTCCCAGAGATAATATTAAGTCACATTGAAGGCAAAACAATTGAGAGAATAGACTACAGGTAACCCTCAATTTTCAACCTTTCATTTAGTAATTGCTCAAAGTTACAGTGACACTGAAGAAAGTGACATGACCATTTTTCATACTTACAGCCATTGCAGCATCCCATGGTCCCGTGATCAAAATTTGGCAACTGGCTCATTTATGATGGCTGTGGGGTCCTAGGGTCCTGTGATCACCTTTTGTGACCTCATATAAAGTCAATGGGCAGCCAGATTCACTTTACAACCATGTTACTAACTTAACAGCTGCAGTGATTTACTTAACTTGTGGCAAGAAATGGGACAAAACTCACCTAACAACTGTCTCACTTTAGTAATGAAAATGTTGGGCTTAATTTTGGTCATAAGTCAAGGACTAGCTGTAGTTTTCCCCAACTCAAGGACAGCCAATATTTTTGTGTTGGGGTAAGGACAGGGGTGGGTTCCTCCCGGTTCGGACCGGATCGCCCGAACCGGTAGCGGCCCGCTGGTGACGTCATTGTCGGTGCCACTCCGTGCGTGCCACCATCTTTTTTTTATTTTTCCCCTACCGTGGTTTGAAAAAAGGCCTGCCCGCCCGCCCGCAGGTGAATTCTGTTCTTTATTTCTTCGGCCAGCTCCTCAGCTGTGTTTTGGGCTAATTCCTGCTTCTGAGCATGCGCGGAAGCCAAATCACACGACAGGACGTGCGTGTGCAAAACGTTGCGATGCGAACCGGTCAGGGGCAGGTTGCTCTCTTACCTCGCTACCAGAGCGCTGTACGCGCATGCCACATTTGGTGTGCATGTGCGTTCGCTACGTGCGCATGCCCCCTCAAGCAATTTTGCTTCTGCGCATGCGTGGAAGCAAAATCTCTCCAAAATTTCACGAGGGGACATGCATGTGCACACGATTTTGCCAAGATTTTGCTTCTGTGCATGCGTGGAAGCAAAATCTTGCCAAAATCGCACGCGTGCATCCCCTCGCGAGATTTCGGCGAGATTTTGCTTCTGCGCATGCGCAGAAGCAAAAAAGCCCAAAAATTCGGCACCGGAGCGGTCGCGTGCAAACAGCACCATCTGCTGGCCGCTACCGGAACATCAGAGTGGACCGCACTGGCAGAAACCCACCACTGGAACCGGTGGCGAAGGTAAATGGAACCCATCCCTGTGTAATGAGGCAGGTCTCACCTTTTAAATTGTTATTTCAGATGCTGGGACCTGTAGAATGTGGGGTATGGTGATGTTATGATCCTACACAGATAAATTAATTTAATGTTCTGTATTTTTTCTTCTTCCTGGCTTTTTTCACTTGTCCTTGATTTGCCTATTTTTGATATAGCAGATCTGTTTGAAGACAGATGGTGAGAAATTATGCTGCTAATTATTGAAAATTGTGGCTGATTTCAATGTTCAGTTTTAGGTAACTCTTGGGACCCCAGAAAGAGATTTGGGGTTATTACCTGTGCTGTGCTAGCTGGGGAATGATGAGAATTGGGTGGTACTTCTATATCTGGAATTCTGTGAACAGTTCTGATAGTCATATTTGAAGAAGGATATCATTAGGGCAACTAAAATGATCCCAATCACCAGTCAATAAAAATGTGATGACAATGTTTGGCAGCTCCATAACTTAGGAAGGTAAATATGATTACGGTTTATAAAAATCAAGCATGCCAGGAAGAAAATAGAGAGAACCTATTTCAAAACACTAGGACACGGGACATTCAAGGAAAGTGACCATGAGAAGATTTAGAACAAACTAAGAAGTATTTCTTCATTCAAATATCTAATTAATCTCTAGAATTCATTACGTAAGATGTAGTGAGGGTCATTAATATGAATAGCCTTAACAAGCCAATAATGGAGAGCAGATTCAGCAAGGATTATTAGCCTTCAAAGTCTCAGGATTATTTGGGTGGTGGTAGTATGCCTCTAAATGTCCATTGCAGGGAAACAATGGTGGTGTCAGACCTGTCCCAGCTTGGGTGTTTAGGAAAGAAAAACCCTCGACTCCATTTGTAGTGAAAGGTAATACTTTTAGTAAAGCCAAGGGATTACAGCATAGGAAAAGCCATATCTGAAGATTCCCATGTTAAGCCAATATTTTTCCCTTCTCAAGGGCCCTCCTCCTTGGTCATTTTGCTAGTGTCCAATAAAGTTCAAATTAGTTGTTTTGGTAACAGTTCTAAGTTTGGTAACAGTTCTAAGTTTGGTGTCTCTTTGGTGAGCATTCACTTTCCGTTCCCATGCCTGTATCCTTAGATTGTTCAACCGTTGTCTCTGGTTGGCACTTCTGGTTCTTGTCATCCTTCCCTCCCTGTATCAGAGGTGGGTTCCTCCCAGTTCGGACTGGTTCTATAGAACCGGTAGTAACGTGGCAGCCTGGGTCGCTGAACCGCTAGTGACCTCTGGCTGGCTACGCCTCTGAACCGGTTTCCCAGTCGCCGCTCACTCCCTTGCCCCACCCACCCGGTCACCGCTCTCACCCCCGCCTGGTCACCAACCGGCCGCTCGCCCACCCGCCCCGCCCACTCACTCACTCCTCACCACCTAAGCTGCTTTCCCAGTTCCCATGTGGTGCCTGCCCTGCGCCCCAACTGAACTGCCTAATCCTGCCTAGAGGTAAGTTGTGGTCGCGCTAGCCCCCCCTGCCCCATCCCTGGAGCTTGCTGCATCCCCCCCCCACCATCCCCACCAAGCTTATGTGGGTGAATAAGCTGCCAAGGCCCGGCGTGGCTCCATTCCAGGCCACACTGCCTGCAGCCTAGCTTGCCGCGGGGCCCCCACCATCCCCACCGGGCTCGTGACCTTACCTTCCTCCCACAGTTGGTGGCAGAGGGGAAGGCATACCAGTGCCCATGAGGAACCGACGCTTGGAGCAGTTTTGGAGCTTGTTAAGGAGGAGGACCGCTCCTCGGCCCCAGCCATGCGTTTTCAAGCCTGGGCTACTGCTATAGCTTTTCACTCCAAGCAGCCGGGGCTTAAAACGCTGGGGCATTTTGTCAGTTCCTCGTGGGTGCTGAAAGTACGGGCCTTCAACCTGGCTGTTTCTCTTTGCCTGGCTTTCTGGTTGGGTCCCCAAAGCGCTGTGCTACGAAAGACCGGTGGAGAAAAGAAGCTGATCACATGGAGTGTTGTTCTCCAGCGACTTGTTTTCTTTGCCCCACTCTCTTGCTGGGAGAGCAAGAGAGTCTTCCCCAGCACAAAGCGGTGTGATAGCAGATATAACAGATGGGAGTTTCCATTTATTCATTAATAAGGTATCAGATTGGTTATTATGAAAAATAAAATGTTGCATTACATTGACAGGACTAGTCTAGAATATCAAGATATCAATGAGGTATTTCTTCTTCTTCTTCTTCCCTTCAATTTCTTTACTCTTCTGTGTAATAGCTTTACAGTATACAGTATATCTAGAAACTGGGACTGAGTTTTTAAATTGGTTATACCCGTGTTTCCCCGAAAATAAGACCCTGTCTTATATTTTTTTGAACCCTGAAATAAGCGCTTGGCCTTATTGCCATGCACTCAGAAGCCCAATTGGGCTTATTATCAGGAGATGTCTTATTTTGGGGGAAACAGGTATGTAAGCCACTTAAAAAACTATTGAAGAAAGGATGAAAAAACTTTATAGAAATGGGAACGATCAAATGGCACCATTCCGTTGTTTTCAAAGGAAGCAGACGATGAATGAAGAATCTTTAAGCTGCATTAACAAAAGAATGAAACCTGGGTTGGCTAGGGCAAGACACCTCCATTTTTACTGAGAAGACAGCTACTCCGGGGAATTTAAAAGAAGATAGAAGTGAGTAGCCTCATAACAAATGCATTGTAAAGATAAAATCCACTGGAGTTCATTTTAGCAACAACAACAATAAAAAAAAATCAGGATTTCTATTATGGGTGAGAGCTTTTTAACTTCAGATTCCCAGGGTTTTGTCTGCCTCCACTTTTCAAGTTATTTCTCTGAAGTTATAACCAAACATTTTGCTTCCCAGGGAAGCAGTTGGATTTTAAAAAGGAACCAGCAAGCTTGCTGTGTCTATTGTCCAGAACTAAACAGACAAATATATCAAAGTATCTCTTGGTGACCCTCATCAGTGAGAATACTTAATGCTATTATGCATTAAACGAGGAGAAGCAGGGAGCAGTTTTAAAAGTGTTCTCAGAGCAAAAAGGTGTTCAGGTTGACTTCAAAAGGGAAAGCTAGCTGAGCCAATACAACTTGGGATCTACTCTGTTTAGAAAGTCAGATTTTTAAGGCAGATTTGTTATAGACATTTATTTATGCAGGAGTATTTGTGTGCATACCATGATATGCATGCCACTGTGATGTTCAGGATATGAATGCCACTTTGGTGTTTGGTTAAGGCACTGGTTTAGGAGCAGGGAGACTAGGTTCTGGTCCAGCGGTGGGTTGCTCCCGGTTCAGCCCAGTTCTAAGAACCGGTAGCGACGGCGGCAGGACGCTCCGCCCACCCGCCCAGGACACTTCTGCACATGCGCAGAAGTATGCCGCCCTGAGTCCCACGGGATTGGGCGGCCTATAAGAGCGTTTAAATAAAATAAATAAATAAATAAGTATTGTGTGTGCGTGCTCGCGCATGCGTGAACCGGTACCAAAGGGTTTTAGAACCCACTACTGTTCTGGTCTTCCCTTAGGTGCAGAAGTTGGCTAAGTCAGGGGTCTCCAACCTTGGCAACTTTAAGCCTGAAGGACGTCCACCGGGCTTAAAGTTGCCAAGGTTGGAGACCCCTTGGCTAAGTGACTTTGGAACAGTCAATCTCTCTCAGCCCTAGACACAGAGATATAAAAACAATATCTATTCCATAACCTGCACTAATCCAGTAAGATGAAGAAAGACACCATTCCACAATGAATGGATCTGGGTTGATTTCATATAGATAGTCTTCATTTAGTGCAGCGGTTCCCAACCTGGGGGTCAGGACCCCTTTGGGGGTCGAATGACCATTTCCCAGGGGTCGCCCTGGCATCCTCACTCCCCCCCACTGCCACAAGCCTGGCCATATCGATATTGTGCCCCACAACACGCGCCCCCACCGCGACCCACCCTGCCACCACCATTTGGGTTCTTTTACCCTCTGTGCATGTGCAGAGGGTAAAAGAACCCAAATGGCGGCGTCCGGGCAAAGTCTCCAGATCCGGGCGAGGTCTCCGCTCGCTTCACATGTTGCCTCTGGGAGCTTTTCGAGCCCTGTGACCCAGGGGTGAAATTTTCCCGGTTCGCTCTTGCCTGTCGGTTGTCGCAGAGCCGATGGAGCTGGTGGCGGTTGCGGCACGGGGCTTCCCCCACCCGCCTGGATGCCACCATTTGAGTTCTTTTGCCCTCTGCGCATGCAGAATGCTCTGTGCATGTACAGAGGGCAAAAGAACTGAAATGGTGGTGGCAATTTGGGTCGCGGTGGGAACACGGGGCGGGGGTCACGGCATTAGGAAGGTTGGGAACCACTGATTTAGTGCCTTATTCATGTGATGGTGTATGGGAATAGCTGGTGCAATCAGAATAACTGCAGCCTACACTGATAAGAGGCAGCTCTGAAAAGCAGGGGAAGTGTTTCAGTTTTTTGGAGAGAAAGGGAAGGGGAGAAATCCCTTTCAGTTTGGCAAGATTCTCTTTAACTTTACAATAAATATTATGCTTATATTTCTGGTAGTGCTTTTTGTCCTGATTATGTTGAAGGATTAATATTTAGCACTATTTGCTGTTTTATGACCAATCCTTTCATCTATGATCTTTGCAGGTCTATAAAGAAAAGGAAAGCTGAAGTAAGATCATAAGCACAGTTGCCATTTTGTTTACGGTAACGACTGCTTCACTCAACAACCGAGTTGTCTGTCCCAATTGTGGTTCTAAATGAGCTAATATACATATATGTTTGCATGCTGGCAAAATAAATCTGCTCAGCTAATCTGTGGTTCATTGCAGTAGACAGCTTTTTTTAAAGATTCTAACGTAGTTTTCAATTGCAGCAGTTTTGAAAAAAGAGAAATTCATTTCCTTTTCTACATTTTTAGCAAAACATAGAGAGAAGGAGAGGGGGGGAGCAGGGGCGGGTTCCTAATTTTTTTACTACCACTCTGTGGGTGTGGCTTATTTTGTGGGTGTGGCTTGCCAGCCATGTGACCGGGTGGGCGTGGCTTGCCGGCCATGTGACCGGGTGGGCATGGCTTCTCGGACTGCTGAAGCGAGGGGAACTGAGATAGGTCCTGCCGCCCATTCCCCCTCCCCTCAGCAGCTCAAGAACCTCAAACGTGCGAAAATGCCTAGGATCATCGTGGCTTCTCGGACTGCTGAAGGGAGGGGAATGGAGATAGCTCCTGCCGCCCGTTCTTTCAGCATCTCACGCACTCCCGCAGCCATCCTCCCCTGCTTGGACTCACTGTGGGGTAGGAAGGCAGCACATGTGCAGTGCCGGAAGCTCGGCTTCTGGGCATGCGCAGAAGAAAAAATTTTAAAAAATTAAAAAAAAATTTTTTTTAATGGCGGCGCCCAGGCACCGGCAACCGACCGCACCGGTACTGTGACGTCACCAGCGGGCCGCTACCGGTGCTATAGAGTGGACCGCACCGGTAGGAACCCACCACTGGGGGGAGGAAGCCTTAAATTCTGACACATGGACTCACATTTATTTTGTGAGTGAAATCATTTCCAACAACAAAATGTGTTTAATTTATGCCTCAATCTTCCCCCTTTCAGAGAAGCCAAAGAATCCTTTGGAAAAGATAAGATGGCCATTAAAGGAGACATTTAATTCATTATCTTCCATTTGTAACCCTCTGGTGCTTTAGCACGGCAGCATTTTTCTCCTTTCCATCTGGATGCAGCTAAGAAGAAGCCATATGGTTTCTAGTCTGGCATTACTCTTTTTTCTAGTCCTGCCAGAAAGGAATTGGTCGAGACCGAAGCATAAGATGGCTTCCTCCTGGGAACATCAAAGGAAGGGAAAAAAATGCCTTCCTGATCTTGATGTATCTTCTCATGTCCACCTGGTTACGCTCAGGATTTAAGATGAGGCAACAGGAGCATGCATTTGCAGTACAAATAAAGGTGAGCGGTGAAGAAAATTTGTCATCCATTAAATGCCATACATGCCCAGAAGAAAGATGATTCTGTATTTCAAAGATTTCACTTCAGAGAAAGAGTAGGTAGAAGAAAAAAAGCTAATAAAATCCAAGAGTAATTCTTATCTGTGGTAGCCACTGTATAGGAGTGATGTGCCTGTGTATGTGTGCATTTATTGTATGTAACATAGGCCTCTAGAAAAAGGACCCAAATTGTAATAGTCAACTAACTACAACTTTCACTGTTGTATTTTTAAAAACTGGGACTGTGCTGTGGTTTTATCAGTGTGATTTTATTTTTTTTAACTATAAGTTGATTGAGCATTATGGACACATGCAATGAATTTCCCAATTGAGTTACCCTATTCAGAAAATTAACTGATTTCCATCGGTGTGCACATGCCATTCTCTCCCACACACACTGGAACACACAGTTACTCGCAGGAAAACAGAGAAGTACACACATACATAGGCTCACAAATATTCATCCCCACTCTTTCCAGAAATAACACACAAAAGCAAAAAAAAGCCTTTAGAATTCTTTCCAGCCCCTTATAACAGCTTTATTCTGGATTATGTGACAAAGGAGTCAGTTTAGAAAGAAGTATAGTAGTTAACAGCATTCTAACCAGTGGTGGGTTCCTACCAGTGCGGTCCACTCTATAGCACCAGTAGCAGCCCGCTGGTGACGTCACAGTACCGGTGCGGTTGGTTGCCGGTGCCTGGGCACCACCATTTTTTTTAAAAAAAAAATTTACATTTTTTTTTACATTTTCTTCTGCGCATGCCCAGAAGCCGAGCTTCCGGCACTGCGCATGCGCTGCCTTCCTACCCCACAGTGAGTCCAAGCAGGGGAGGATGGCTGCGGGAGTGCGTGAGATGCTGAAAGAACGGGCGGCAGGAGCTATCTCCATTCCCCTCCCTTCAGCAGTCTGAGAAGCCACGAACGCACGGTGATGATCCTAGGCATTTTCGCACCTTTGAGGCTTCTCGAGCTGCTGAGGGGAGAGGGAATGGGCGGCAGAACCTATCTCAGTTCCCCACCCTTCAGCAGTCTGAGAAGCCATGTCCACCCGGTCACATGGCCGGCAAGCCACGCCTACCCGGTCACATGACTGGCAAACCACACCCACAAAATAAGCCACGCCCACAGAGTGGTAGTAAAAAAATTAGGAACCCGCCCCTGATTCTAACCTAAGTCATGCTGGCTGTGGGATTCTGGAGTTGAAGTCCTTACTTCTAAATGAAAAACACAGATTCTAATCCATTTTTCAAACTCAGTTTTTATATTACTGATTGTACCTCCTAATGGCAAAGTTGTTTTCACCCTATACCGGTTCCAAATGCATAGGTGGACAGAGTTTTTTTACTCAGTGTGAAAAATTCTATTGAGTTAGGAAAAAATCAAAACGGGATGGAGACAATAAAAAAGAATGGATAACTGCTTTATAGAGGGGAAGAGGAGCACATTTGGATGACAAGGGTGCAAAGAGAGGAGGGGACCGAGCAGAACAGGAATGGAAAGAAAAGGATTATTTTCACCAGAGGTCATTGCCTCACAATTAGGATCCCAAGCGTGGGCAGATAGGGTCCTGCACTGCAGTGGTGGGCTTCAAATTTTTTTACTACCGGTTCTGTGGGCATGGTTTGGTGGACGTGGCTTGGTGGGCATGGCAGGGGAAAGTTACTGCAAAATCTCCATTTCCTCCCGATCAGCTGGGACTCGGGAGGCAGAGAATAGATGGGGGCGGGGCCAATCAGAGGTGGTATTTACCGGTTCTCCGAACTACTCAAAATTTCCACTACCGGTTCTCCGAACTACTCAAAATTTCCACTACCGGTTCTCCGAACTACTCAAAATTTCCACTACCGGTTCTCCAAACTACTCAAAATTTCCACTGCCGGTTCTCCAAACTACTCAAAATTCCCACTACTGGTTCTCCAGAACTGGTCAGAACCTGCTGAAACCCACCTCTGCTGCACTGCCATGTTTTGGAGCCGGGCCTTGAGGCCATGATAGGAACAGATCCTCTCAAGCAGCCATGATCTTCAGAGGCATTCATCTTCTGTCTAATCCTTTCATTTTCAACAGCTTCTGCTACTACTGCTTTAGTAATCCATTATATCTGCATACTGTTGCCACACAGGATAGGAGTATTTCTTTCATTTCATAATGTCATTGCAAGAATGTCTCTTGCCTCATACAGGAATCGAGGCTTTGTTTATACAGTATGTACAGCCATTCCCAGAAAACAAAACAAAATGAAGGCGAGGTAGTAAAGAATATCCTGTGGAACTAGAAAATGGCAGTGTTCCAATCGCTTCGGTTTGGTTTATGATAAATGGATGTTTTGTGACTGATGTAGCAGTTATACAGAGAGATAAGCCTTAGTAGCACCCATTTAGTGATAATCCTTAAGGCACATTTTCAAAATGCCATATACTGTATTTTTCGGAGTATAAGACGCACCCTTTTCCTCCCTAAAAGTGGCTGAAAATTTGGGTGCGTCTTATACTTCGAATGTAGCTTTTTTTTTTTTCAGCCCTAACTAGGTGCTAACAGATCTTCCCAGCTCTTACCTTGCAGGCTTTTTCATTGTTACTCTCTCCAAAGAATGTTTTTCCAGCCCTAAGTCTTTGCAGGGTTTTTTTCATTTCTCTACTTGCTCCGAATAAGTTTTTTTCTAGCCCTAACCAGGTGCTAACGATCTTCCCAGCTCTTACTGGCTTGCAGGCTCTTTCATTGTTACTCTCTCTGAAGAAGGTTTTTTTAAGTCCTAACCAGGGGATAAAATAATGTGCTGAAGCTGACCAGACTAAGGACGCTAGCCAGATGAATACCTGGTAGGCAGATTTTCCCCCCCTATTTTCCTCCCCCAAAACTAAGGTGCGTCTTATACTCCGGTGCGTCTTATACTCTGAAAAATATGGTATGTCTTCCAAGTCCAAAGAGCTTTTTTATTTGTTGAATGTTCTGACTGTAAGTGGGAGCCGCATCTGATCTGTACGGAAAGTTTTCGGGAACTGGAGGAATGGAATGTGAAATTAACAGCTGAAAAAATGTGACAATCTTTGCAAATACAGCATCTACTGCAAGAGAAATTTCTGAAGTTGATATACAGTAATTATAAACAAGATAGAAAGAAGTTAAACGTGGGAGCTGTTTCTGATTATACTTAAAATATCTGGATTTGAAACTTACCCCTTTCTTATATAATATTGTTATATTGAAAATGTAAATGCTAAGCTGCCATAATATTTTTAAACAAATCAGGTATTGTATTAATGCAATCAATGACCCAATTCCTTCTAGAAATTGAATAGGAGCAGTTTTTGTTGTCTCTTAATTGAGGATTTCTTTGTCAGTTAATAATATACATATCAGTTAAATAGAATCATGCTGAAAAGTGAAGTTTATGTCAATATATATAGAGAGAATGCTCTGTTGTAATTTTTTTTGTTATTATTTAGTTGTCAACCTAAATTATTTGATCTTCCGTAAATTCAAGTATAGAAGAATGCAACTTTGACCTTGAGAAGGAAGTGGGGAGGCAAAACAGCTGTGAGAAAGTAGAAAGTATGTGTGAAGGTATGTGGGGAAAACCTTGGGAGACGGGCAAAAACAAGATGGTGACTGCATGCACAGTGCCAGAAACTCGGCTTTTGCGCATGCTCAGAAGAAAAAATTTTTTTAAAAAATCAAATTAAAAAAAAAAAGATGGCGGTGCCCATGGACCGGCACCGACTGAACGGAGTCCGTGATGTCATCTTCTGCGGGCTGCTACCAGTTCGGGTGAACCGGTCCGAACCGGGAGGAACCCACCCCTGAAAGCATAGCTCAAAGCTATGTGAGCACAAGGACTCAGAAGGGACTCTGTAGTTTCTTGGGAGACAGAGGGAGATTTGTAGTTTCAGACTTCCAAGATTCTGTTAATGTAGCCTTATAATAAAGTAGGATTGGCATATGTTGTCATATTTCTGGTCTGGTCTACCTGGTAAGGCTGCCAGTATGAAAAAGACATACTTTCAGCTCCTTGTTGTCCTTAAAAAGGGGGTAATAAAAGTTTTGGACAAGCTTTCAAGATTCTGCCAATAGGCCCTACAACAATAAAGCGGCATTTCTGGTGTCTGTTTCTTATCTTGCTTCATTTTGAAAGTCTGAGAGCAACCACTCTTACATTTGCATTCTTGGATTATTCTCTGCATTCCTCTGAAACAGGAAAAAAACATGTGTCCATCAAAGAAGACTCCACAGTAAAATGACTGGGTCATGCTACAACAGGAAATCCAAAACAAAAGAATGGAAACCTCAGAATAGTTGAAGTCTGTGATACGCTATGTTCTCCGTTTGTTTTCAACTTCCAGACTAATGGATCAAAACACTTTTTTACCAACTCTGTTCTGGAATTTATTTATTTATTTATTTATTTATTTATTTATTTATTTATTTATTTATTTATTTATTTATTTATTTATTTATTTATTTATTTATTTATTTATTTATTTTGTCAATAAGTGCAAGGAAACAGGACACATGAAAAAATGGCACAAATAAATGGATGTAAAAGAGCAAAACATAGCCATAAACACATGAATACATACAAATGGGTACAGTAGGACAGGGACGGTAGGCACGCTGGTGCGCTTCTGCACGTCCCCTTAGGGACCTCTTGAGAAATGTGTACGGTCCACGGTAGACAATTTAAGGTAAAAGGTATGGGGGTTAGAGAAACTAACAACAGGATCAGGTAAAGTCTTCCAGACATTTATTACTCTATTGCAAAAGTCGTATTTTCTGCAATCAAGATTAGAGTGGATTACATTTAGTTTGTATCTATTGATAGCCCTAGTGTTATTGCGGTTGAAATTAAAGTAGTCGTTAACAGGTAGGATGTTAAGGTAGATGATCTTGTGTAGTAAGCTTAGGTCGGAACATAGATGGCATAGTTCAAGATTGTCCAGACCTAAAATTTCAAGTCTACTGGAATTAGAATAGAATAGAATAGAATAGAATAGAATAGAATAGAATAGAATAGAATAGAATAGAATAGAATAGAATAGAATAGAATAGAATAGAATAGAATTTTTTATTGTCGGGAACAAACGCTGAGTTCCTGAAGTGTTAAGTGCCGACGTTTGAACTTTCCAAGAGTCCTTACATTCTTTCTGGCTTTTTGGACTAATTAACTGGATCCTTTGCTTTCGTGGCATCTCCTTAAGTCTCATTCCCCAGGTGTGCCTTGTGAAGATGGGCGAGGAACTCTTCTCCTGAGTAGCCTGCTCAGTCTGCACTGCTCTCGCCTTCTCTCCACTCTCCATGCTCTTGGATCAGGAGGGGGTGGTCCTTGCTCCTCATCTGAGTTCTATCTCTCAATCTCTGTCAGCTCAGGTTCCAGCTCATCTTTCCCAGCAGATTCAGGCTCCAATGGGAGCATGACATGAAGCTTAAAATTGAATTGTTGGGTTCTTGGTGCTCTCTGGTAATAAGAGATATCAAACTAGGTAACATCATCAGTGCAGAGGGGTGTAAACTATGGGTTTTGCTCCCAGTCAGCAAATGTCACTTCTCAATGCACTGATGATGCTACATAGCATGATAAAGGAGCCAAGGTGGCACAATGGTTAGAGTGCAGCACTGCAGGCTACTTCAGCTGACTGCTAGCTGCAGTTCGGCAGTTCAAATCTCACTGGCTCAAAGTTGACTCACCTTTCCATCCTTCCAAGGTGGGTAAAATGAGGACCCAGTTTGTTGGGGGCAATATGCTGACTCTATCAACCGCTTAGAGATGG
The DNA here is from genome assembly GCA_023053685.1 of Diadophis punctatus similis. Taxonomy (NCBI): domain Eukaryota; kingdom Metazoa; phylum Chordata; class Lepidosauria; order Squamata; family Dipsadidae; genus Diadophis; species Diadophis punctatus. The sequence continues at coordinate 72,687,303 of JALIGW010000004.1, read as the reverse complement.
CTGTAAAAGCACTATGAAGCGGTATATAAGTCTAAGTGCTATTGCTATAATGAAACACCTACAAGAAGAAAACAAACCCAGAGAACACCAGGAATCTTTTGAAATTATACCTACAGGATAAATGCACCAAAATTCAAGGGAGCGTTTATGCCAAGAAATCTCCAATACATTCAGTAACTTTCTCTTTTATTCAAGAATTGTGTTGCGAATTGTTGATGACATTTAGTCTGCACAGAGAGGAAAGTATTTTATTTTATTTTATTTTATTTATTTATTTTTGTCAAGTATGTGTTGGTAATATACATATATATATATAACATTGTTTATATACATAAAATGAGTACTGATAAGAGGGAACATTAGGACAGGGACAGTAGACATGCTGGTGCGCTTATGCATGCCCCTTACTGACCTCTTAGGAATTGGGTGAGGTCAATAGTGGACAGTCTAAGGGTAAAGTTTTGGGGGTTTGGTGATGAAACCACAATGTCAGGTAGTGAGTTCCAGGCATTTACCACTCTGTTGCTAAAGTCATATTTTCTACAGTCAAGTTTGGAGCGGTTCACTTTGAGTTTGTATCTGTTGTGTGCTCATGTATTGTTGTGGTTGAAGCTGAAGTAGTCGTTGACAAGAAGGACGTTGTAGCAGATAATTTTATGAGTTATGCTTAGGTCGTGCCGAAGGCGACGTAGTTCTAAGCTTTCTAAGCCCAGGATTTCAAGTCTGGTTGCGTAGGGTATTCTGTTGCGAGTAGAGGAGTGGAGGACTCTTCTTGTAAAGTATCTCTGGACACTTTCTAATGTATTTATGTCCGATATGCGGTGTGGGTTCCAGACAGATGAGCTGTATTCAAGGATTGGTCTGGCGAATGTTTTGTATGCTCTGGTTAGTAGTGTGATATTACCGGAGAAGAAGCTACGTAAGATTAGGTTAACAGTTCTTGAAGCCTTTTTGGCGATGTTGTTGCAGTGGGCTTTGGCACTTAGGTCATTTGATATGAGTATTCCAAGGTCTTTGACAGGGTGAGGGTCGTCTGCAAGATCTTGTCTGTTCAGCTTGTATTTGGTGTTCTGATTGTTTTTGCCAATGTGTAGGACAGAGCATTTGTTGGTTGAGATTTGGAGTTGCCAGATGTTTGACCATTCTGACACAAAGTCTAGGTCTTTTTCGAGGATAGCAGTGTTGTCGGTGGTGTTGAAGAGTTTTACATCATCGGCGAAGAGAACGCAGTCGCTTGTAATGTGTTCGCAAAGGTCATTTATATAAAGTATAAAGAGTGTTGGTCCTAGTATGCTGCCTTGGGGAACACCGGTGTTAACAGGTACGGGATTTGATAGGGCACTCCCTATTTTGACCACTTGTTGTCTGTTTGACAGGAATGCAGTTATCCAGTCATGAAGGGGTCCAGAGATGCCGTAGGATTTCAGTTTCAGAAGTAGTTTATCGTGAACCACTGAGTCGAAGGCTTTACAGAAGTCTATGTAAATTGCGCTGACATGAATCTAAGTAGATTCATGTCAGTGTTAACAGCAATGTTATCAGGCGCTATCAAACTGTGGGTTGCAACATTGGGTCTCAGCTTTCAATAGGAAGCTTTTGAAAAAAGGGTTGATGAAGTTTGAGTAGGCCAAATAGGAAGGATGTCAAAAATTATTTCAGTTTTGCCTGGGCATGCCTACAGCAGTCTTTTCTGGCAAAGCAGAAGCAAACTCTGGAACCACTCTTGAGAGATAGTTAGGCCCAAGGGCCTAGCCATATGTCAAAATCATCTGCCAACTATCCAAAAAAGAAATTATTACTTGGTTTTTATTTAAGGACAATGCACAAATTCATTTTTCTTTTTAAAAGGGCATGCTATTTCAACCTTTGGGAATCCTTACATTAGTTTGATGCACAGAAATTACTCCACTAACAAACTTTCGATATATTTGAACTTTTGCCAATACAAACAAGCCTGCCCACACCCAGAAGTCAGGAGAAGTTGGGAAAAGGCCAGCTTCTGTTGTGCTGCATACATATGTGGTGCAGTGGTGGGTTCCTACCGGTGCAGTCCACTCTATAGCACCGGTAGCGGCCCGCTGGTGACGTCACAGTATCGGTGCGGTCGGTTGCCGGTGCCTGGGTGCCGCTATTTTTTTTTAAAAAATTATTTTTTAAAAAAATTTTCTTCTGCGCATGCCCAGAAGCTGAGTTTCTGGCACTGCTCATGCTCTGCCTTCCTACCCCACAGTGAGTCCAAGCAGAGGAGGATGGCTGAGGGAGCGCATGAGACGCTAAAAGAACGGGCGGCAGGAGCTATCTCCATTCCCCTCCCTTCAGCAGTCCGAGAAGCCACGAACACGCGGTGATGATCCTAGGCATTTTTGCACGTTTGAGGCTTCTCGAGCTGCTGAGGGGAGGGGGAATGGGCAGCAGGACCTATCTCAGTTCCCCTCCCTTCAGCAGTCTGAGAAGCCACGCCCACCCGGTCACATGGCTGGCAAGCCACACCCACAAAATAAGCCACGCCCACAGAGTGGTAGTAAAAAAAATTGGAACCCGCCCCTGATGTGGTGCACTGGAAACCAGTTCTCTCACAACCATCTGGACCCTTTAAGCTGGAGTTGCAGACAAACACAGCACAGTTCTTACCCCAAGCATGCATTAGCATTGCAGCAAAACCCGATGGCTCTAGCGAATCCTGGCCTATGGCAGGAGAAGGCAGGAAAGGGCCGATTTCCAATGTGCTTCATTGGACCACTGCCCACACAAGGCAAGAACTGCACTACACAAACTGTTTATGCTTGTTGGATTTGCAAAAAAAACAAATAACAAAACCCAGACACAAAATTATCTCAGTATGACAGAACGTCTATCATAAGTAAAGACATGCCTATACATGTCTATTTAAAGCATCTATGTCAGGATCCTGACTAACAAACCCAAGCAAATCAGAACTCTGGGGCTGAGGTCTTCCTCTAAGAACTTCTTTATTGGGTACATCGTATTGGCATGATCAAATGGAAAACCAACTCTAAATTTTTCCTGCGGTTTCAGTATAATTACAATAGAAAATAACTCCCTCCCCAAAAGTGACAGATCATGTTGGCCAATTAGGTTAATTGGCGGGCTCTCCAGGAACTCCTCCCCGACTCTATCCACCACTTGTAGAGATGACCTTGGTTCCCACGAGAAAGTTCTATGTTTTACCTAGCAATGCATTTCATCCTCCTTTCCCCTCCCCACTCTGTGTGGCAGCTGAGGAATAGAAAAATGGCTTCTGCCAGGTTCGACAAGTTGACAATCTATTGTAGGATGTTAGTACCCACCCCCTCCTAGAAAAATGAAATATCCTAGGAAATATTGAAAAAGGAAAGAATATGTTTCCCTGAATGAGGAAAAGAGAAACAGGTTTTAAATACAAAGCAGCTTCCTGCAGCTCCCTGCCCCCACCCTTGCCACATTCCTCCCACCTAGCCTGGAGCAGTCTTCTAACCATAATAGGATTTGCCCAAGGCCCTTTCATTCAGCCAAGCCTGGGACAGACAAAAGCCTATAGAGTTGCCACTGCATGGCCTCCTGGGAGCCTGACCACCAATCAGTGCATTATATACACAGGAACAGGAAACTAAGAGGTGGGGCCCAACAGAGATTATAAAACCAAGGGACTCAGCATCTCTCTCCCCTTTTTTTCTCTTCACCCACATCTGGAAGCATGTAATCTACCTTTTCTGTACAGGGGCTTATGCCATGTGCTCCTGTCCACCATTTTAAACCTTCTTTCCAAGCAACTTTCATGAATCCAGTGTCTTTTTCCCCACTTGGGACTGAACCCAGAAGGATATTCCTTACAACACTATCTATCAGCAACTAGAAATTGCCTTACAATGGGCAATTGTGCAATGGTTGCATCTAAAGCATATTTTACTTACCATTTGTTTTTTGGAAGCAGGTAGGGAAAATAACATAGAATGGGAGCAAAAAGTTAAACTTACCATTAGCATTAACTCTGAAAGTATGTTTCACAAATGCTTATTTTTTAATTCATGCAAATCAAACCCTAAAAGTGTGCTTCTTATTTGCATGGAGAAAAGGGAAAGCGGACTGTTTTATAGTGAAACCTATTTTGCCATACAGTCAAATAAAGAAGGATGCCTGAAGAATGGCCCCAAGCACATTTGCTCTTCGCTCATTGTATGACCTCCTGGGTATCAATTACTATAGGAATCAAGATAGGATGGACAGTTTTTTTGTCCTGTTCTTTGCTTCTCCCCCACTTTCTGCTAACTTTCCTTTATAACCTCAGCAGCACTGTCGCGCCATCTGTTTTCAAATTACGCATGGACTGTGAAGTCTATGCAAATTATCCTACAGAAGTGCTTGCAGTAGGTGACTTGATGCTCCTCTTACAATGGTCTTATAATAATGAAACAGCATAAACAGAAATAAGCAGCATGTCCAGAGGTATAGTAATATGAGTGCAACCCTTTCATAAGCATAATGATGATTTTTTTGAAAGCATCTTTTCCCTAAGGATCCACACTTACATCACTGCAGTTCTTCACAAGTCAACTCCCAAACTACAGGAAATTACTCTGCTATTGGAACTGACATCATTTTCAAACCTCAATGACAGGTAGACAGCATCCACAATGGGAGTGCACAATCATAAGGAGTGTCAGGAATAAGCAATAATAAATTGATTCTGTGCTGCTTTCCAAAGAAATTTGCTCCAAAGTAAAGCGATAAATAACTAGTTTTAGAAACCTGATGCTTGTACAGAACACCTCAACTCATCCTGATGCAAAAAATAATTAAATAAATAAATGTTGAGACCCTAGAAAGTGCAGAGAAGAGCAACAAAGATGATTAGTGGCCTGGAGGCTAAAGTATATGTTGAACGGTTGCAGGAACTCTTTATGTTTAGCCCAGGGGTGTCAAACTCAATTTCATTGAGAGCCACATCAGAGTTGTGTTTGACTTTGGGGGGGGGGCAGGATGGGCGTGGCCAGGGTGGGCGTGGCCAGCTCAACATGGAGGCCTGAGCACTCTGCCAGCGAAAACGGGCTCCCGAGCTCCGTTTTTGGCTGCGACAGCCTCCTGCAACCCACTGCCAGCGAAAACGGAGTTTGGGAGGGCCGCACAAGGCCCTCCCGAGCTCTGTTTCGCGGGCAGAGGCACCATGGGCTGGTCCTTTGCTTTTTCCAGGGCAGCCCTGTGGGCCAGATCTAAACACCCCGCGGGCCGAATCCAGCCCCCGGGCCTTGAGTTTGACACCCCTGGTTTAGCCTAACGAAGAGAAGGATTAGGGGGGGGGGTGATAGCTGCCTTCCATTTCTTGAGTGGTTGTCACAGTGAAGTGGGGCTGAACTTATTCTCCAGAGCATCTGAGGGCAGGACAGGAAGCAATGGGTGGAAACTCATTAAAGAGAGATCCAACCTGGAACTAAGGAGAAATTTATTTACAGTGAGAACAATTAACTGGTAGAATACCTTGTCTCGAACTTTTTTGAAGCTAATAATTTGATGTATGGTAATATTATGTTAATAATATTAGTTTAAGATTCTTGTATTTTATATTTAGTTATTATTTATTCAATATTCATTTAAGTTTTATTTAATTCTGAGGGAATGTTGCGTAGGGTAGAGGATTGAAAGGAGGAGGAAGGAAGTTTTTTGTTTGCCCATTTTTTTTCTTTTTTCTTTCTTTTTTCTTATTTTTGTTTTTCTTGTATTTTTCTTGTATTGTTATTTTTTTTGTATCTCTATTACTTTATATATAGACGATATATAGCAAACTATTGGCTGGGGAAGGCTGCTCTACCCACTTACCTTGGAGTAAGTCACACTGAACTCAGTGGAGCCTGTTTTCGGTTAGGCAGGCATAGGCTGCCGTGGTTAGGGCCCTCTTTTGACATGGGGCCAGGCCAGCTTAATCAAGCCGATGTTTTGGGGTCGCCGGCCTGGCCCATAAGCGCCACTTCTGACGGGCACTCACAGTGAATGGTGTGGAAGGAGGCTTTAGGGTGCCATTCGAAGCTTTCGCCCAGCTGCAGAGGATGCTCCTCCTTGTCCAGCAGCAGGTTCGCCACACCATTCATGGCTACCGTGGCGCCCGCCAAGAACAAGAAGAACCCATGCAGCCACCCCACCCAGACTGGCTGCCTTCTCTTCCGGGCTCGGAGCGGCGTGCAACTGGGAAAACACTTCCCATCTGGGGGAATCGATCGAGAGGGACCATGCATGTTCCCTGGGGTCACACGCGCCCCCTGGCATTGCTACGAGTCCCCCCCAGGGGGGACACCCCACTATTTGAGAAACACTGCCTTAGGATAAGTAAGCACGGAATGGGCCAACTCGCCACAGCCAACACGCAATGGCCATCTTGCCATGGCTAACTTGCCACGGGACAACTCACTGCAGCCAACTCGCTGAGGGACAGCTTGCCGCAGGATAATTCAACAGATAGAAAATTTCAAAAGAACCATGGCCAATAATAATAAAAGAAAGAAAGTCAGTCCCGAAATACAAGAGTTACAATAATTTTGACGAAACATGATCACCAACATTAAAAGCAACTGAATGAATCAATTAATATAGTGTTGAATTGTCCTGCAGTGAGTTGTCCCACTGAGAGTTGGCCGTAGCAAGTTCTTCCGTGGCGAGTTGGCCGTGGCGAGTTGTCTTGCAGTGAATTAGCTGTGTCTATTTAGCTTGGCAGGTTGACTGTGATTATCTTTTGTGTTGAACTGAGATTTTAATTGTGGTTTTAAAATGGTTTATAGGGTGTCCTTGTTTAATGACCACAATTGGGTCTGAAAGCTCATTTGTTCAGCAAGACAATCATTAAGCAAGATGCCCATAGGACTGCTTTGTTCAAAAACTGAAATCATGGTATTCCTGATTGTGGTTGTTAAGCAAACTCCCCAGTTATTAAGTGGATAAAACAAAATAGCTGCCTGCTGAAGGATTTCAGCACTACATGGAGCTGAAATCCTCCCAGAAGTCAACCCCTTTGCTCTCAAAGAGCTTCCTACCAGTTTGATTTCAGTTCTGTGAAAAGCTGAAATCCTCCTGGCAGGCAGCTCTTTTCTCTCAAAAGTTCCTGCAGCCCACTGAAGGATTTCAACTCCCCTCCATGTTCAAAGGGGAGGGGAAAACCTTTGGCAGGCTTTCAGTAACAGAACTGAAATCTTCAATTTCCATCTTCAATTTCCCCTTCCCCTTCCATGCATGAAGCCCCATAAAGGATTTCAACTTCCTTCTATCCTCTCCACTTGCCACCTTACTTGTTAGCTTCCCCACTGACTCTCGGGGGAAGCCAGCAGAAACTATCGCAAATGGCAATCACATTATCACTGGGCGCTTGATAACCGGATGTAAGTGCAAACAGGCTGTCAAGTACTCACATTGCAATTGTATGTCTGCAGCGCAGTGGTGGTGTGATGTTTTGTGAGTCAGAAGTGCTTTACATAGTTTGTGCATGCTACAAGTGCATAAAGTACCTTAATTTCCTTAATTTAACCAGTTATTAAGTATTACCTATATGTTTGTTGTGTTTAGATATATTTTTCTTGTTTTTCATGGTTGTGAGCTGCCAAGAGTCATATACAGTATATAAGATGAACAGCTACCGTATAACGACTGACTGACTGACTGAATAAGGTTATACTGAATTATACTATATTTACACTTACATATTTATATTAATGTCTGTGTGTATGCCAGTGTGTTTGTATAATTCCTAGAACAGTCTAGCGAACATTCTGTTCTCCTTTGAACTGCCTTTGTGCCTAAAGTAGAACTAGAATTTATAGTTTCCTGGTTTCAAGACTGGTGCTTTAACTACGACACCAAACTGGCTCTCAACCAAGTCTTTAGCCATTTTCAAGTTAGTTGACGTGAACTCTTGTTCTGAACTGCTGCCAAAGTGTTCACTTTGCAGTTGCTCACTCTGTGCTGGGTTTTGGGAAAAGAAAGGTGCTTTCCGAGCAGTTGGCTGGCTATACTCTCAATGTTTCAGAGCTACTGGGCTCTCTGATTCTCCGGCTGCTGGTTTACTGACATTCAATCCTGCCCTTCATTCATCCTCAGTTGCCTGCAGAGTTTGGCTGCAAATTCTTCCTCGCTGCTCTCTCAAATAATACAAACCTTCCTGCAAAATAACCTTAAGCGTGCACATTTCGATGCTCTCGCCATTTTCCTTTTATAATTGGAAACCAAGTGTGGTCCAGTGCCTTTGAGACTGTCTTAAATGCTAGGGGAAAAAAACACAAGGAAGAGCTCATAAACAAACTAACAAACAAACAAACACTGGCTACTGTGAGGTTTACATTCCACAGTTTTTCAATGTGAAGGGAATAATATGACCAAAATGTGCTGCTGCTAAAATAATTTTCAAAATGGAGCTCCTCATCCTTCTCGTTTCTGGGGTGTATATCTGCTTTTTCTATTGATTCTTCATTGCTTAGTTTTGAGGGACAAAATTGTTTTTTATTTCTTTGCCATAACATTCATTTGGCACTTCTACTAAAAGAGTTTGAAATAAAATATTAAAATTTGAAAGAGCCATCATTTTAAACGATCACACTTCAAATCAGAATATTTTAAGTATTTTTCCTTTATTTTTTTTTATTTTTTCCCACATTGGGATTAAATTATTATAAGAATATTTGGGTGTTAAATATTTTAATAGCATTGATTCCTACATATTTGAAAGATTTCCTTTCAATAGGTATATTTAAAACACTAGTGATAGTATTTCATAGTATGGAAGACATGAGTTGAAATTTTGAAAAACGTCTGTTTAACCCTGATACTTTCGCAACTTCTGCCAATTCTATTTTAATATATTGATTGAATCCAGAGATGGGCAACAAAAATGATGCAAGGTCTGAGGGACAAAACATATCAGGAGAGGTTGAAAAAACTGAATATGTGCAGCCTGGAGGACAGAAGAGAAAGGGGAGGCATGACTGAAACTTTAAAATATATTATGGGTGTAAATAAGGAAGGCCGTATTTTCAGTATTAAGCAAAAATCAAGAACAGCGAAAAATTCAAAGGCAGATTTGATGGACCACTAGGTCTTTTTCTGCTGTCAGTTTTCTATGTTTCTACGAGGGTGAGTCAAAACGTAATGCCATTTTCTTTAGGATAGGTATAATTACCAACACAGGAACATGTAGCATACATCAAAATGAAGCTGGTCCTCTGTGGATCACATCCCTACTTCTCAACATAGTCACCGTTTCTCTCAATAGCAATATTCCACCTTCGAATGAGAGCATGTATCCCTACCTCATAAAATTTTGTTGACTGTTCTTTGAGCCACTTCTTCACTGCAGTTTTCACTTCCTCGTCACTGGAATAATAATCCTCCATACTTACCAGATTTAGTGCCTTCGGACTGCTGAAGGGAGGGGAATGGAGATAGCTCCTGCCACCCGTTCTTTCAGAGTCTCACGCGCTCCCTCAGCCATCCTCCCCTGCTCGGACTCACTGTGGGGTAGGAAGGCAGCGCATGCGCAGTGCCGGAAGCTCAGCTTCTGGGCATGCGCAGAAGAAATAAAAAAAAATTAAAAAAATTTTTTTTAATGGTGGCGCCCAGGCACCGGCAACCAACCGCACCAGTACTGTGACGTAACCAGTGGGCCGCTACCGGTGCTATAGAGTGGACCGCACCGGTAGGAACCCACCACTGTGATGTGGTCACATGGTCTTTTGCTTTTCTGTCTGTGTGGTTTTGTTTTTTGTTTGTGCCTTTAGTATTTAGTTTTTCACTGTTTCCCATATATCCTGTATTGTTTTTCTTTCTAGGGTTTCCATCCATGAAATCATTCCTAGACTCTTAATTTGTGGAAGTGTAAATATGTTTTAAATATATATTATATTTAAATATATATTTACAGTGCTTCCAGCTAGAAAGGAAAACATTATTCTAGCCTAGGAGAACATTATGCATCAAGAGTCAGACTACTAAGTTTTGTTGATGGAAATAATGGGAAGTGAGACCATAATGACTCATGATGTTTCTGTAAGTGTAAGGAAAACAGTTGTTGCAGAGATGCTGACAATCTGATGCCCCACTTAAGTTTCCATCACTTACAAAGGATTCTAAGACTTCCTAAACTCTTTTAAGAACTTACAAAAAAAATGTAAGGTTGGCATGAGATGCACAAAATCACTGAAATCTGTCAATCCCCTGATATTTTGTGAGTTTTTTTTAATGTGGGTGTAATTTTCCTGCAAAGTTTTGAGGGACGGGAGCAGAGGTGGGTTCCTGCCGGTGCGGTTAATAGCTGTTGTTCGGCGCAGAGCCGAAGACGCTGCTGCCGTTTGCGGCGCGGGAGCTTTCCCCGGGCGCTGCCGCCGCCTGCATGGACGCCACCAATTGCGTTCTTTTGCCCTCTGCGCATGCGCAAAGCGTTCCGCATGCGCAGAGGGCAAAAGAACGCAATTGGCAGCGTCCATGCGGGCAGGGAAAGCGCCCAGGAAAAGCTCCTGCGCCACGAACGGCAGCAGCGTCTTCGGCTCTGCGCCGAACAACAGCTATTAACCGCACCGGCCAAAACAGGCAGGAACCCACCTCTGGACGGGAGGTGCCCTAATTGGACCCAGTGGAAGGTTTTCTTCGAAACAGGGTCTTATTTGGTAACATAATTTATGATTGGGGATCAGATAACTAAATACATGCAGGGTTTTTAAAAAATAAGGATATATAGAAAAGAAGCATTGGGTGTTTAGGGGGAGAAAAAGCAAAAGAATAGCGTCCAAAGTTTATTTATTTATTCAGTTTGTATAGCCATCCATCTGAAACAAATGATTCTGAGCAGGAAACAATCATGAAATCATTTAAACAACTTAAAAACAGAATACAAATAAATAAATAAATAAATACATACATACATACATACATACATACATAGAGCAACCAGAAGATAATTTAATCCATAGTTGTTAACATCAATCAACTCAGGAGTGAAGACACAGAACCAGGTCTTGAAGGTCTTCTGAAAGGCCAATAGGATCAGGACGATTCTAATCTCAGGAGGGAGGATGTTCCAGAGGGGAGGGGCTAGGTCCGTGATGGCAAACCTATGGCACGGGTGCCACAAGTGGCACGCGGAGCCATATCAGTGGGCATGCGAGCTCAGGTCCGGCACGCATGTGCGCACCGGCCGGCTGATTTTCGGGCCTTCTGGGCCCACTGGGAGTCAGGAAACAGGCTGTTTCCAGCCTCCAGAGGGGGTGGGGAAGGCCGTTTTCGCCCTCCCCAGGCTCCTAGAAGCCTGGAGAGAGCAAAAAATGGGTGTGCCATGCATGCTGGGAGTGGGGGGGGTCATACGCGCATGCACGGGGGTGCATGGAATTATGGGTGTGGGCACGCACACACGTGATCCCATGCATCCCCCCCCACGCGAACCAAAACATGTTCGCGATCACTGGGTTAGGTGCCCCACCCTACAGCCTCCAAACACTCTGTCAGCCTTTCCAAGTACATCAGATAGTGCATAACAACTTATCCACATGCCAAAGCAGCTCCATATGCCTGGTGCATCCAATAATCCAATCAGCCAACTGCCGGGTCCTGGAAAGACGATGGTCCAGGCAAGGTGAGTTCCAGGCACCACATGCGATTCTATCCGAAGCTGCTACACAGCCTAACAAGAGAGACAAATCGTATGGCAAAAAGCAGCAGCAACCAGGCTCAGTAGAGCAAAACCCCGCATTTGCAGAAACTCTACCAATTCTCAGTCCATCTCTCTAGACCAGGGAGTCTCCAACCTTGGCAACTTTAAGGCTGGAGGACCAACTCCCAGAAGTTCTGGTAGTTGAAGTCCTCCAGCCTTAAAGTTGCCAAGGTTGAAGACCCCTGGTCTAGACCACCTACCTGCTGCAACGTACTAAAAGTGACTACTGTTAGAACCTGTTCCACAACACATCTTGTCTCGCTGCCATCTTTGAAAAGAAGAAGAAGAAGTTGAATAGCAGAGAGGTCCATTCTTGAAGTGACTGAGGATGGTCCAATGATCTAAAAGCACAAATGGCAGGGTTTATTATAAAGTCAGAAGTGTACAATAGAACAATACAGCCATTAGTTGAAATAGTTGAAAGTTGTAGATGGAACAAATTAAGGGCCTTTCCCTGTGACAGAGAGGAATTACTATTATCTAACTTTAATTTTTAGTGGTCAATATCTTACCATATGTGTGAGTTTCATGAGTAGGGGGCATATACATACACAAGTTACACACATATGTGCGTGCACGCGCACACACACACAGACACCCTTGACATCCAGTCAAGTCAAAAGAACTTGTGAAACAAAGAATATCAGGCAGTAATTTGTTTCCCCCAAATAGAAAATAACTTTGGACAGTTTCCTTCTATGTTTATGTCAGGATCTAACAAGAACCACAAAAGAAGAACAAAAACACTATAATTCACAATTCTTTCTTCTGAAGTGAACAGGGAATCGAGGAACCTGTTTTTCCCATATTCTGGGTTTGCACTTTCAAAGAACTTCCCTCTGGTGAACCACTGAGGCTATCATATGTTGGATCACAGGGGCTTTCAACCGGATGCAGTTGACCTGTTTCTCCAGAGGCACACAACAAGCAGTGTGTGGTGTTTTTTCTATGTTTTCTTATATCGGGTGGAAATTTAAAATCCTAAGTGCACATCCTGTGTCCTCCTATGGGGAGGAGCTTACCATTCTCTTAAATGTCCATCTTATTGGTCACGGCTAGTGGAAAACCAACAATCACCTTGAATGAACATGCAAACTGATGATCCAGCTCCCTATCCTCCATATTGCTTTAGATTCCCCCAGCTTAACTTTTTCAATATTGGGTGGGTGGGTGGATGGGAAGATCACAGCTCCTCTACTTCTAGGTCATTTGCATAGAAAAGAAATAATGAGAAAAAGAAAAAAAGAGGGAAGTTGGCAAATGGTAGGGAACCTTACACCGATTTAACTCAGTGAGTTCAACTGAATGACATAGAGATGTTGAAGTTTAGCCTATTGGGTAAATATATACCCCATTTGAGATACAAAGAGTGGGATCTTTCTTTTCACCCTCATCTCTTTCCCTTGATGCTCTAAATGAAATTACCTTCATTAATGAAACCATATGTTTTTCCAGCATCCCAGACCTCCTCAAGAACTTCGGGAAATGCTTGATGGACTCTTAATAAGCTGGAGAAAATAGAAAGAAGTCCATTACACTGTTGCCAAGTTTCTCCAGGGATTCCTTAGTTCACCATCAAGTGGAATGAAAGAAAAAACCCTCCCTGGCCTTTTGTCCCAAGAGAGGGGTTATATCAGGCTGTGGTCCCAAGAGCAGGGAGGCACCCAAAGCTTACAATCCGTACTATTTTAGGTTTGCTACCTATATTGATCCTAGGCTGATGATTTCCACAGTGGAGAAGCTGGTTCGAGACTGAGGAGAAACATCTCCAGTTGTGTGACTCAAAGCTCTGTGGAACTGACCAAGAGAGAACACCTTTGCTTATTTCCTTGAATCAAAAATCTCATTGCCAAAGCACCTGTGTATGCCATTTATAGTAAATTCTTCTCCAGACCTCTGGAGCCATCTTCTCCCTTTAACTTTGCCCCACACGTCCTAAATCCCAATTCCTTTAGAAAGAGGAAAGCTTGGTATGGCATTTCTATCAAAGAGTTCAAGGTCACTATAAGCACTTTTTTGTCATCTGCAATTCTGGCCTTGGAACATTACAGTTAAGTAGGCATCTTCGTGAAGAGATCCCTGTGTGAGGAAAAATTGCTCTTGCGATAAGCCAATGTTCTCACAATACTTGATCCCTGTCCTCAAAGAACAATCCCACACTTATTGTTCAGAGTGGGGCATTTAACAGGAGCTTTAACTCTTGATTCTCTGAATGTTTTTCAATGGCTTATTGAAGGTAAGGACTTCTATGCCCTTACCTTCAAAATAAAAATAAAAATGAGGTGCTTCGAAGTGGGAGACTGCCGAAGAAGGCCTCTGAGCATGAGGCCAAAGGCCTGCTCAAGCAATGTCTTCTCCACCTGCAAGGAAACACAGAGATGATCTGCACTTTTCTGGAATGCCTGGAAATATTGCTGAAGATGGTATCTCTGGAACATCCTCATCTTTTTTTTTTCTCCATGAACGCCATCCACAGGAAGCTGCAGTCGTCTATGAGCGTGACTTCCACAAGTAACGCTTCTAGAGCGTGAGTCCATGGACCTTGTTGTAGGGGCAAAAGAAAGAAAATATATCAGTGGCCAGCCGGGTCAAGCACTACAAGGCATGGGAAGTTCCAGCTACCCTCTCTTTTGTCTATTTTACAAGGAAAACCTTTCCTTTGATTTGGCTGCCCCAGCAGAATGGCAATGAGCCTAACTGAAGCTTCTGGCTTAGGTTCAAGGGCAACCCTATGTGGAGTTTGTTGCAGTAGTCAAGCTGCAAATTGACTATGGCATGAGTGACTATCTGAAAGGCCTGCTGACCTAGGAGGGGGCACAACTGGTATACCAGATGAAGCGGTGCCTTTAACTTTTTTTTTCTTTTTTTTTCTATTTTCTCCCTTCTTACCCTCTAAGTCAGAGGTCTTCAAACTTGGCAACTTTAAGACTTGTGGACTTCAACTCCCAGAATTCTGGGAGTTGAAGTCCACAAGTCTTAAAGTGGCCAAGTTTGGGGACCCCTGCTCTAAGTATTGCAAACAGATTTTCCCTAGTCACTGCAAAAGAAACAAGAGATTGACCTGATCTCGTATAATGTAAACCAGTGGTTCCCAACCTTTTTGTGATCAAGTACCACTTGGAGGTCCCGTTCAGTCGCCGTGTACCACCTGAGAAACTAAATTCACTTTATTTCCATAATTGTACCGTTTCTTTTGTGGCCCCGCGCATCCAGCAACTGGATTCTCGGGCCGCTGGGACCAGGTGGGTGGCGTGTGGCAACAGTTGCAAATCGTTGCCAGATTATTTTGTGTTAGGCAGTAAACATTTTTGTGAAGTAAAAAATAACTAACTAAAAATCGTTCATGACCCCGAAAGTGTTCGCGTACCACCTGGAAGGCCCTCGTGTACCACTAGTGGTACAGGTACCACAGGTTGGGAACCACTGATGTAAACAATGCAGCTAGTCCTACAGTGAAGCAGCTAAACTGGTTTTCCTCCAATAGATTCTGGCAGGAAACAAGAGTGGAGAGAAGCAGAGAATTCAAGGTCAACCAGGCTGCTTCAGCCCTTCCTCTTTGTCCCAACCCCTTTTGACCTGGTATTATATGCTAAGGCTTGTCTCTTAGTCCAAAGGAAAATTACCCCCCAGGTTAAGAACCCTTTGCATGGGCCTGTTTTGGGAAGTTTCATTCTGTTTCTCTAACAGACCAAATCTTCTGAAAATACAATCTTCTCTCCTTTTACTGCTACTTTCTCTTCATCCTCCTTTGCTTGCCCCCCCCCCCCAATTACCACTTCTCTCCCACTTACTTACCATGAAAGCAAGGCTACATAGAGGCTCTTATTCCCCCGCTCTGCTTCATCTGAAACAGATGGAATGCAGGCTTTGAATGATGCTTTGGTCTTGCTGCAAAGCAAAATGGTGTTAGAAATTCTGTTTATATGTATATATGGTGACTGTACACTGTATTTGATCTGTAGGGCTACAGATCAAATACAGTGTACAGTCACCATGGGCCTTGCTGCTTAAATGTTTAACTGTAAGAGGAAACTGTTCTCAGAACAAAAGGACATAGAGTATAACCATAGATGCAAACTTATGAACACTGCCTCCTACTGGTTGGCTACTGCTGTAGTTGTTGCATAGATTACAAGAAAACTGTACAAGTAATCCTTGATTTACGACCACAATTGAGAATTGTGGTCCACCCCACCCCTCCCCGCCCTCCCCTCCCCTCCCAGGAGTCCCCACGTGGCCCGTTTTGGATGCAGGTAAGTGCAGGGCGTGTGCGGAGGCTCAGAGAGGGCAAAAAACAGGCCTACCGGTGTTAAATTGTGGGCAAAGATCGCAGGAGACAGACTTCAGAACAGCTCTTTTATTAGCTCACTCAAGCAACCAGCAAACTTGCAGTCTGACAGATAGCCCTTTTATAGGGAGCTGTCAGACACAACAACCAATAGCGTATGAGCATTCAAACACATGACCAGGGTGGCAACAACAGTTCAGGTAGAGTTCAATTATAAACATAACAACAACAGTTCAGTCAGAGGTCGTCTAGTCAAAACAAGTTCATGGTTCAGTTATAGGTCATTCAGAACACAACAACTGGAAGTTCGGGAAGGCCGGAAATGGGCCTGTTTCAGGCCTCAAGAGGGCCTCCGGAATCTGGGGAGGCCATTTTTGCCCTCCCGGAGGCTTGAGAAAAGCCTCCGGAGCCCGGGAAGGGCAAAAACGCCCTCCCCCCCGGCTGTGGTGCAGGAGGCCGACTAGGCCACGCCCACAATGGCCACGCCCACCCAGCAACCGGGCATAGAACCCCTTGCTAAAAATTTTGAAGCCCACCCCTGGCTGCCTCTATATTCATCTAGTAGACCTCTTGCCAAAGCTTTTGGCTGGTCCATTGGTTAGACCTGACATAGGCAACCTCATGTTGGGCCTTCGTGCTCACTGGGGTTCTGTTTTTATGAAGAAAACAGATGGGGAAATCTGGAAAAGGAGAGACAGGGCTGTGAGCTCAGCAAATGTTTAGGTCTCCTCTGGCTGAAGAAAACCCACCAAAATCAGGCCTGTCTTTGCAGCCATAAGACTCTTTGGCTTAGTTATGTTTTTCAAAACCTTAGGCAAATTGCAGTCTAAATATGCCAATGCGAATTTAAGATTTCTGGCAAAGAATTGAGAGGTTTCCCAAAAGGCTCTCGTGGAAGGCAGAAAACTTCCAGGGAAGGCAGGGTGGTCAGAAGAAGAAGGGATTCAGAAAAGGTTTGTTCTCTGCTCTATCTTTCGGCCAAAGAGAGCAGCCATGCTGTCTTTTTTATTCCCAACATCTCTATGTCTAGGGTCAACTTCCTCTATCATTTCCACTAGGTACATCCCAAAATATTGTTAGATTTTATATATATAATGCAGTGGTGGGTTCCTACAGGTGCGGTCCACTCTATAGCACCAGTAGTGGCCTGCTGGTGACGTCACAGTACCGGTGCGGTCGGTTGCCGGTGCCTGGGCTCCACCATTTTTTTCCCAAAAAAAATTAATTTTTTTTAAAAAATTTCTTCTGCGCATGCCCAGAAGCCGAGCTTCCTACCCCACAGTGAGTCCAAGCAGGGGAGGATGGCTGAGGGAGCATGTGAGATGCTGAAAGAATGGGTGGCAGGAGCTATCTCCATTCCCCTCCCTTCAGCAGTCCGAGAAGCCACGAACGCGCAGTGATGATCCTCGGCATTTTTGCACGTTCGAGGCTTCTCAAGCTGCTGAGGGGAGGGGGAATGGGCGGCAAGACCTATCTCAGTTCCCCTCCCTTCAGCAGTCTGAGAAGCCACGCCCACCCAGTCACATGGCTGGCAAGCCACACCCACAAAATAAGCCACACCCACAGAGTGGTAGTAAAAAAAAATAGGAACCCGCCCCTGATATAATGTTTGTGTTAAAAGCATGAATGTCTAAAAGGTGCTATTCAAAAGGCAACTGGATTTTCTTGTTTTTTTCCCTTGAAGATGTTTCGCTTCTCATCCAAGAAGCTTGTAGGATGAGAAGCAAAACATCTTCAAGGAAAAAATAAGAAAGTCCAGTTGCCTTTTGAATAGCACCTTTCGGACATTCATGCTTTTAACACAAACATTTGTACCAGAGAAACCAGCTGGTATAACCAGCTTCCCTTTGAATTAGGATCCTGAATGTTATGGAAACCAACTCAAGCACAATTATGACTCAGATCTGGATTTCACAGGCATCAACCTGAATACAGCTGTAATTGGGGTAGCTTCTCTCCTACTGGGGGGAAAATATATATCTCTAATATGATGTCAGGAAACTGACAATGTTAAATCATATTGAATAATCCATATCTGCAATACGGGAAGAAAGTTCTTGGATGAATGTGGAATCAAACTGCAGATGGGCAAATTTGTTTTTCCTCAGGTACAGATTTAATGCTAGGCTGTGCTCAGAATGCTGTGCTAGAGTGAAGAAATAAACAAATGACGGCTTTCTCGTTTTTGGAAATAGAAAACCCAGCTGTCTAATTAACCGTTATTGGAAATGAACGGAGCTTGATTTGAACCATGATGTTCATCATCATTGGTTATTGCGCCTTTATTTTTTAAGAAGCATTTGTGGAAGTTAATGAGCCACTAGCAAGTATTCCCTAGGAAGCATTTCTTTAGCCTAGGAAGCACACACACACACACACACACACACACGGAGAAACAACAATGTTGAAACAGAGCTACTCTGGGCCAAGAAGAATTGGATAGATTGTGTTTACAGTGCTTCTTTAAGAAAAGATACAGCATGGTTCAGATGTCATTTGCTGGAATTAAGTTCAGTATAGAAATCAAACCTGGTGCAATAGAGCAACAAATATTGTCACTTCTCAAAAAGGATGGTGGAAGGAGATTGAATGTTCTTTCGGGTGTTATTGCTCTCTCTCTCTCTTACACACACACACACATACACATTCAGCCACATCAATCTTTTTTCCCTGCTATCGCCTGCAAACGCCAATGCTCCATCAGAATTAGAACTATTCTGCTTTGTCAGCTTATTTTGAAAGATGGCATAAGGAAATTGATTAGTGATGTGAATAATGAAGCTGTCAGATCACGGCTGTGTTAGCTAGTCGATGGGGGTGGAGAAACCCTCTCTTGGACAAATATACTACATGTCAACGTTCCGAATGACGAACCCAACCAAAACAAGCACGGTCGAGATGATCCAATCTCAGAATGCAAAACTTTATTGAGTACATCATTTTGGCACTGATGATGGCAAAACCAGATCTAGCTAATTCCCGTGCAAATCCACATAATTAATGTATAGGATTCTCCCTCCTCCTATTAGTGCAGGTCATATTGTCCAATTGAATGTCACTGTATTGTTATGAGAAAAAGTCTTTGGTTTTGGCAAACACCTGCCGAAGTGTCCTTGGCTCTCACGGTTCATCTTCTTGATGTCTGGAGCCTACATTCCATTTCACCCTTCCCTCCTCCTGGTTTTTTGGCAAGCTGAGAAGCGATAATGGTCACAACAGCAAAAGCGCACTTCAAACTTGACACTATGATGTATATACCAACTAGTCCTTCATGTATCTGTTTAAAGGTTTATTCCTCTTTATTTCTATATTTTGCCACTCTGGTGGCATTGAAAAGTAATAAAGGAAGAGTCATAATAACATTTGCCTCATTTCCTGCTCCTTAAATGTGTTCTTCTGAATTATTTCTGGATCATCTGAAAACAAGTACTACTAACAAGAACTATTGTCTCATAAATAAATGGTGGCCCACTAGGACACCTAGATCCAGTTACTCACGGTTACTACTATTGAGCCAGGTATTGCATATTCTGTACCAATGAATTTGGGTTTTCCTTCCTAAGTGCAGGATTTTACTTTTCTCACTACTGAATTTCATCTTGTTATATAGGGCCCAATGCTCAAGTCTGCCAAGATCCTTCTAAATCTTGAGTCTATCTTCCAAAGTGTTAGTAAGATTTGTGTCATCTGCAAATTTGATGAGATGTTTTCACTTGGTCCAGAATGGTATAAGGTCTCCTGCTTGAGGAGGGGTTGGACTAGAAGACCTCCAAGGTCCATTCGAACCCTATGATTCTATTGTGAAAGAACTCTTAAAAAGAAGGCCTTCAGAATTCATGTCAGGTCATGGGATTCTCAGTGGCCATTGTCCACTGATTTTATCATGGATGAGGCAGCCAATCTGGCATGATTTGGGTAGGCATCAAGGGGGATTTCCCCCTTGGATATGTGTGCCTTGGCTTTCAAATTGTGCATCAGCTGCTAACCTAGAATAGGTGATGTAGGATGACTATTGCAGGGTCTGACTTGGTCACCGGGATCAAAGGCTTATTCTTCCAAGCTTTTGGGCTTGTACTGGAGCCCATCAGGAGGGAACTTCTCTTTCTCCAGAATATGTGCACTGGGCTGTTCTACGTGTTGTACTTATATAGTTCCTGGTTGTGTGTGGCTTTTAGTTGTTAATTAGATTTAGATTTAGATTTATTATTAGAGTTGGAAGGGATCTTGTAGGTCATCTAGTTCAACCCCCTGCTCAAGCAGGAGTTCCTACATCATTTGAGACAGATGGCAGTCCAGTCTCCTCTTGAAAGTTGCAAGTGTTGGGGCTCTCACAACCTCCGCTGGCAAGCTGTTCCAATGGTTGATCGCTCTCACCGTCAGAAAGTTTCTCCTCACTTCCAGGTTGAATCTCTCCTTGGTCAGCTTCCATCCATTATTCCTTGTTTGGCTCTCTGGTGTCATAGAGAACAGCCTGACCCCCTCCTCTCTGTGGCATCCCCTCAAGTATTGGAACACTGCTATCATGTCACCCCTGGTCCTTCTCTTCGCCAGACTGGCCAAGCTCAGTTCCTGCAACCGCTCTTTGTATGTTTTATTTTCCAGACCCTTTATCATCCTGGTTGCTCTCTTCTGCACTTTCTCTAGGGTTTCAATGTCTTTTTTGTAGTGTGGTAACCAAAGCTGGATGCAGTACTCTAGGTGTGGTCTGACCAAGGCTTTATAGAGTGGTACTAGTACCTCTCTGGTCCTTGATTGTATCCCTTGATGGTAATAGCTGGCTATTGAGTCATTAATTATTATTTCCTTCTGTCTCAGTGACCTAGGCTCCTACGTACTTGATGGGCTGGGGGAAACCAACACTTCTATTGACTTACAAGGGGCCCATTTTCAATAATTTCTTCAATAATTTCTCTGGCTGTTTTTATCCCTGCTTGGCCAACAATAGTAGTAGCTGTGAAATTGAATGCATGTCCTTTTTCATTGTAATGTGAGGCTACCAATGAGTTCACGTTTCCTCGTCTAACTGCTGGCTCATGTTCTCACAATCTGGTGGTTAACTTCCTCCCCATCTGTCCCACGTAGTTGCAGGGGCAATCCATGCAAGGAATCTTGCAAATTACATTTAGTTTCTCTCACCTCCAAACGATCTCTGTAGTGTATGATTTGTCCTTGCCTTTGTGAGGTGGGCGATGCCCACTTGAAGACCACGAAAGTTCTACTGCTTCTGAAATGTTTTTGTAATGTATGGCAGGGTGTGCCATGTAGTTAGTCTTGTACCTTCTTTCTTCCTTTTTCTCTCCAGCATATTACGCAGGAATCTTGTGATAAACACTTCTGAGTACCTATTCTGCCTAAATTGTTCATGTAGGTACTTGCTCTCCAGTTGTTTTGCTTGCTGGGAACTAAGTGTGTTCTCATCCTGCCATATGTTGTTCTGATGCAACTATTTTTATGTGACAGTGGATGGTTAGTGTTGAAGCTCTAACCATGTGTGAGTGTTGGTAGACTTGTGATATACTGTGGTTTCTAGGCTTCCATCTTCCCATCTGTTGATAAGCACATCTAAAGACGGCAATTGTTTAGCTATTTCTTCCTCCACTGTGAACAGTATGTCTAGGAAGATGGATTCAGTAGGGCAGGGGTGCCAAACTCAAAGCTCGTGAGCCAGATCTGGCCCATGGGGTGCTTAGATCTGGCCCACGGGGCCGGCCTGGAAACGGCAAAGGACCAGCCTGCGATTCCTCTGCCAGCGAAAACGGAGCTCGGAAGGGCTGCTGGCAGAGTGCTTGGGGCACCACAGGAGCCCCCGACACGAGTGATGTCGAGCTGGCCATGCCCCCCTGGCCACGCCCCCACCTCCCTGAGGTCAAACACAACCAGGGACGGGTTCCTAATTTTTTTACTACCACTCTGTGGGCGTGGCTTATTTTATGGGTGTGGCTTGCCAGCCATGTGACCAGGTGGGCGTGGCTTGCCAGCCATGTGACCGGGTGGGCATGGCTTCTCGGACTGCTGAAGGGAGGGGAACTGAGATAGGTCCTGCCGCCCATTCCCCCTCCCCTCAGCAGCTAGAGAAGCCTCAAACGTACGAAAATGCCTAGGATCATCACCGCACATTCGTGGCTTCTTGGATTGCTGAAGGGAGGGAAATGGAGATAACTCCTGCTGCCCGTTCTTTCAGTGTCTCATGCGCTCCCTTAGCCATCCTCCCCTGCTTGGACTCACTGTGGGGTAGGAAGGCAGTGCATGCACAGTGCCGGAAGCTCGGCTTCTGGGCATGCACAAAAGAAAATTTTAAAAAAAATTTAAACTTTTTTTTTTAAAAAAATGGCGGCACCCAGGCACCGGCAACCGACTGCACCGGTACTGTGACGTCACCAGCGGGCCGCTACTGGTGCTACAGAGTGGACCGCACTGGTAGGAACCCACCACTGAACACAACCCTGGTGGCCCTCAATGAAATCGAGTTTGAAACCCCTGCAGTAGTGTATGAAATTCTTCCAGAGCATTTCTTTTGATTACAACAAATGTGCCATCCACATAGTGGTGGCAAAATTTAGGTGTGTAGCTTTGAAATTCACAGTGTTCTAGTTCACATAGGACTGTTTCTGCAACGATTCCTGATATTACTCTTGATGACTATTGTCCTTCAAGCAAACTTATACGCGTTAAGTTTGCTGAACAAGTCACTGAACAATATTGTTTTTGTGCCATTTTGTGGCAGGCATTTTAAATGCCAAAACTGGATTGCAAAAATAAAAATAAAAATCAGGATTATCATAAAATGGCAATTGAAGAGTTATAGCTTTCTGGTTCTTTTTGCTGCCACTTATTGGTAATCTGGATTGTTCCTTGAGGAAACTGGTAATGTTAACCAAAGCAGTGTTGCTCTGATAATTTTTTTCCTCATCCAGTCTATCCTAAACCAGTTTTCTATAAAGCAAGAACAAAGATCAACTCATAATTACAGTACTGTACACAGGATAGGATTTACGATGGTTTGTTTACATTGGCACTCATTCCAAAGAACTATAGAAGTTATTTGGCGAGCAGATCAGGCTTAAATATTAATGTCATCTACAGGATAGCATTTTCCCAACCCAGTTAGAATATTCAGTTTGAAAGCCACTCTCTTTTATGCTTCCGTTGCTGGAAAAATTATCAGAAGAAGAAATATATTTACCTTTTTAAAACAAACATCAGTGCAATATGCTTTGAAATGTTTAATTTATGTTGCACTACTTGCATTATTCACTTGGCTCCTTGAAAGGCCAGTTAGTTTGAAGATTCCTTCTTTATTTCTCTGCCCCTATGGTAAAAGCTCTTAAATAAAGCTCAGACTTCAGTGAACAAAAGAAAGGGATTGGGCCAAATGATGCTCACTTGATGTATTTAAGGATTTTATTTCGCTTTTTAGAATCCATCCTTATAACATATTGTTCTTGCCGGATACGTGGATATCCAAGTATAAAATACATCTAAATGACATCAGCTGTGAATAGCATATGTGCATTTTAACCTCCTGATCAGTGCATCTGGAGATAATCATGAAAGTGTCCTTTATTTAAAAGATAAATAAAATTTCATTTTACGTACAGTATATTAAAAAAAAAAATTCTGTGTTTCATTCATTCATTCATTTGATTCCTAAGTGGCATACAAGAGCCATAAGATATTTTGCTTAGATTAATATATGCATCAGAGGTGGGTTCCTGCCGGTGCGGTTAATAGCTGCTGTTTGGCGCAGAGCCGAAGACGCTGCTGCCGTTCGCGGCGCGGGGGCTTTCCCCGGGCGCTGCCGCCGCCCGCATGGACGCTGCCATTTGCGTTCTTTTGCCCTCTGCGCATGCGCAAAGCGTTCTGCATGTGCAGAGGGCAAAAGAACGCAATTGGCGGCATCCATGCGGGCTGGGAAAGCGCCCGGGGAAAGCTCCCGCGCCGCGAACGGCAGCAGCGTCTTCGGCTCTGCGCCGAACAACAGCTATTAACCACACCGGCAAAAACAGGCAGGAACCCACCTCTTGATATTCATATGCTTTTTTGTTTAGGTCAACTATAATAAACTATCATTAGCTGATTTGTTAGATATTGAATTTACACATTAGAGAATGATTAAAGTCCAATTGAGTCCAATGGAATTTACTCCTAATTAAGTAAATACACAGTATATGATTACAGCCTACTATAGTAGTAGTTTTGCCTACTTTCTTTCTCTTTTTCATCCTTCCATATTCTCTAAATTTACTGGAAAGAGTTCAGGATCTTCAAGAGCAAATATAGTGAGTATAGGGACAAAATGAGATAGGAAAACTCTCTGGTAAGAGTCTATTAATGTAATGTCAGATTAAAATTCTAATCCACAGATATGCAATTTGCAGTTCAGGACAATATAATGGAATAACAAAGTTGGAAGGCAGCTTGGATGTCTTCTAATCCAACCCCCTACTCAAGTAGGAGATCTTATACCACTTCAGATCAATGTCGGATCTCTTCTTAAAAACCTCCAGTAATGTTGCACATAAATCTTCTGAAGGCAACTGGTTCCACTAATTAATTGTTTTCACTGTCAGGAAATTTCTTCTTAGTTTTAGGTGGGTCACTCTTTGATAAGTTTCCATCTGTTACTTCTTGCCTTGCCCTCAGGTACTTTGGAGAACAGGTTGTCCCCCTTTTCTTTGCCCCCTCAAATACTGGAACACTGCTATCATGTTACCCCTAGATGAGCTTTACAAAACTACCATTGTTCTAATTTCTGGGATTCATCCTTCTTCAAAACTTTAAAATTATAATCTAAACATTTAACAAGATTATTCGTGATGTCACTTTACAGTAAATTGACAGGATTGTTGGGATTTTGTTTTCGTTTTGCAGCAACATTGATCTGTTAAAACGATTTTAAAAATCAATAGCAAGTGTGGGAGCCATTTCAGGATTGCATAGTGTCAATTGCAACCTGGAAAGAATGCTGTGAGAGCAGCTAAACAAATGATAACATTAGAAACTTCTTGGAAAGACGTTTTCTCCTTCCTGTGGACCTACCTTGCAAGAAGCATGCATTGTGCACGTCTACTATTCTTTGGGTCTTCAGTTGGTTCTGTTGACTGTTAACCAAACTCAGTGTTCTGCCCCAGCTACGGACCACCAAGAATGCAGCACACGCGCAGTTTGTTCAAACCTATGTTTACTCAATTAACGACTACTAATAAGCTTGCTTAGTAGTTGACACACACAAACACAAGTTAAAGCAGTCTTTTCTTGAAAAACCAGCTGTTAATTAAACTGCATTAACAGCCAGCAGAAGTCCATAAAGTCACAAATTTAAGTCTAAGCAAATAGTTCTGGATAGCTCAAGAAGCTTACAAGGGTTGGCAAAATGCCTAGAAGCAGTCCACAGGGAGAATGCCAAAACAGATAAGCCGAGCAGACGTTTTCAGAACACAAAGGCACATGAACAAACAAACGTTGTTTCCTGCAGAGTTTTTGCTGTCGTCGTCATCCCTTAAATAGGCTAGGGGAGTGGCCAATTAGACCCAAGCCTTATTCCCGAGGAGACCTCCTCCTGAGGAACCATTCCTGCCTTTTGGCAGCTGTGTGTGCCCGTGCATTAAGAAGAGGAGGAGCCTCTTCTTCCTCATCACTGATGTGAGGTGCTGGAGGTTCTGAAGGCCCTGGCTGAAAGTCTGCCTCTGACACTGAGTCCTCGCCAGCCTCTTCACTGTCCGACTCGGGTGCCAGCTGCACAGGCCGCTGGTGCATCACCACATTGGCCTCTTCTTGGATGGGATCCGCTACCAGCTGTATGGGCTGCTGTCGGGCCACAACACCCAGAGATATAATCTGCTGTGGGTGAGAGTGGTAGGTATGAGCAGGGGTGGTATTCACTTACCTTCCCTACCGGTTCACAAATGTGAGCGCGCACGCTTCTCCACATGTGCGCACAGCCTCCCGCGCATGCGCTTTAATCACATGCGTGCCTTACACGCCTGCACCCAGCCTCGAAATTGTCGCTAAATAGGATGGCATTACGTCCGGGAGGGTGGGCAGGCCCACCTGCAGTCGTCTCTACCGGTTCACCCGAACCGGTCCGAACTGGCAGAATTCCTCCTCTGGGTATGAGTCTAGGTGCTGTGCAAAGATAAAAAGATAATTCAATGGAGACAGCCCTCAGATTTTCTTTCTAAAACACTCTATAGGTACCAAAATATCTAGCTTTATATGGTCAAGTAGACAGGTATCTAAAGTGTCATTTCCAGGAGACGAGGAACAAAGGACAGTTTTCTTGAGATGCTAACTTCTGGGTGCAGGAGGTTGTATCTTGTGGGTGGCATGGATTTAGTTTAAAAGGTAATTAAAGTGCTGAGAGGAAAGATGTAAGCCAGGGGTGTCAAACTCGCGGCCCATGGGTGTCGTGTTGGCCACGCCCAGTTCAGCAAAGGGGGGGGAAGTCGTGATATGTCATGTGACGCCTTGACGACGCGGGTTTGACACCCCTGATCTAAGCTAAAAAAGTTCCAAAATGGGGCAAAACTCACTTAGCAAATTTCTCATTTAGCAACATAAATTATGGGCTCGTACGTTGAGGACTACCTGTACTCAATAGATTGTCTCTAGGCAGCCAAAAAGCTTCTCAATTGGACTTTAATAGCTGCATTATAATAAAAAATGCAATAGTTCTCTTACAATGCAGTGTCATAAGTGTACACAAAAGTAAATCTTACAAAATTTAATGGAGCTGATTCAATGGTACAGTGTTGCATTCGTAAATTGGACAAATTCAAACATTAAGCAAAAGGAAGCAGCTCTGGTGGTAGATTTTGGGTATATATTGGTGGCATCTTGTCAAATGTTTTATTTATTATATATTTGTCCATAATCGGTTGGTCGCTTTAAGGATCAGACTGGTTTTAGCAACTCCAGCTATTAATAAAATGCCTGCAAAACCTAAAAATTATTTCTACGTTTAAGGAGTGAGCCTATCAAAACAAACTTAGCCTGCTTAAACAATCTTGTATTTTTTTAAAAAATTAAACTGCCTTAATTTGTTTCACATGAATGGAAACAGGCTTGATACATAAAAGCCTATCATCTTGAATCTCATAATAGAAATTGAAAATAGGTTTCCTAAAACCGTACAAATGTGATTTGTCAATTTGTGCTCAGGGTGTTTTTAATCAACACAGAAAAATGACTTAAGGCCTTTGAAATTCTTGTGCATGTATTTCTCATTAAGCAGATATTCTCTTCGGTACGTTGTTGTTTTGGCATATATGAATGCAAAATGTGCTTTCATATATATTGCCTTTTTCCACAGCTAATGCTTTTGGTTGTGTAAGGAAACAGGATTTTCAGAAGAAAATAGATACTAAATTTTTTTGAAATTATTCCTGTCGCTGTAGAGATGTAGAGATGTTCAGGGACAAAGGGCCTTCCGGTGCAGATGACAATTTGATGCCATAAAGTTGAAATCTAGTTTCATACAACTCAGTTAGGGACATCCCCACTGAAAACTTTAAAATATTTTGCAACATTGCACACTTTATTTATTTATTTGTTTATTTTGTCAAGTACATGTTGGTAATATACATAGATAAAACATTGTTTGTATACATAAGATGGGTACTGATAAGCGGGAACATTAGGACAGGGACGGTAGGCACGCTGGTGCGCTTATGCACACCCCTTACTGACCTCTTAGGAATCGGGTGAGGTCAACAGTGGACAGTCTAAGGGTAAAGTTTTGGGGGTTTGGTGACGAAACCACAGAGTCAGGTAGTGAGTTCCAGGCATTTACCACTCTGTTGCTTAAGTCGTATTTTCTACAGTCAAGTTTGGAGCGGTTCACTTTGAGTTTGTATCTGTTATGTGCTCGTGTATTGTTGTGGTTGAAGCTGAAGTAGTCATTGACAGGAAGGACGTTGTAGCAGATAATTTTATGAGTTATGCTTAGGTCGTGCCGAAGGCGACGTAGTTCTAAGCTTTCTAAGCCCAGGATTTCAAGTCTGGTTGTGTAAGGTATTCTGTTGCAAGTAGAGGAGTGGAGGACTCTTCTTGTAAAGTATCTCTGGACACTTTCTAATGTATTTATGTCCGATATGCGGTTTGGGTTCCAGACAGATGAGTTGTATACAATGATTGGTCTGGCGAATGTTTTGTATGCTCTGGTTAGTAGTGTGATATTACCGGAGAAGAAGCTACATAAGATTAGGTTAACAACTCTTGAAGCCTTTTTGGCGATGTTGTTGCAGTGGGCTTTGGCACTTAGGTCATTTGATATGAGTATTCCAAGGTCTTTGACAGAGTGAGGGTCGTCTGTAAGGTCTTGACTTTTCAGCTTGTATTTAATGTTCTGATTTTTTTTGCCAATGTGTAGGACAGAGCATTTGTTGGTTGAGATTTGGAGTTGCCAGATGTTAGACCATTCTGTCACAAAGTCTAGGTCTTTTTGGAGGATAGTAGTGTTGTCGGTGGTGTTGAAGAGTTTTACATCATTGGCGAAGAGAACGCAGTCGCTTGTAATGTGATCGCAAAGGTCATTTATATAGAGTATGAAGAGTGTGGGTCCTAGTACGCTGCCTTGGGGTACACCGCTGTTAACAGGAACGGGGTTTGATAGGGCGCTCCCTATTTTGACCATTTGTTGTCTGTTTGACAGGAATGCAGTTAACCAGTCATGTAGGGGTCCAGAGGTGCTGATTGCATTTTTAAATTGTTCCAAGATGAAGAGAAGAGAAGAGAAGAGAGGAGAGGGGAGGAGAAGAGAGGAGAAGAGAGGAGAGGAGAGGAGAGGAGAGGAGAGGAGAGAAGAGAAGAGAAGAGAAGAGAAGAGAAGAGAAGAGAAGAGAAGAGAAGAGAAGAGAAGAGAAGAGAAGAGAAGAGAAGAGAAGAGAAGAGAAGAGAAGAGAATTGTGATAAGGCATTTGTCTCCGCATTCTCTCTGTATGGGATATGGATCGTTCATGATATCCCATATAGAGACGGCCCAGCTGTATTTTTTCTCTGAAGTTATTCCATAGCTTCAACGTTATCTGGACATTTCACAAAAATGTTTAATATTAACATGCAGTAAATGAATACAAATGATTGGAAAATAAAGGACAATTAAAACTTGGATTTTAATTTGAGATAGATATTTTCAGCTGGCACTGAAGAATTCTAAAAATGATCCTAAACAAACCTCTCTTGAAAGAGTGATTTACTTAATGTTTACCTTCCTCACTTTATTTCAAAGGCATATAGGAACAGGATAATCTGCTGAACAGCAGGTAATACAAAAACAACTTGAACGTGAAACTCAATAATAGATGCTATAAGAAGCTACCTTGCAAACCTTGCTCTACATAGCATATTAATAAATTTATGACTATTTTGATGAAATGAGGTAGATTTATATATAGCTCTATATTGTGTAGAACAGTGATGGTGAACCTTTTTTGGTTTGGGTGCCAAAAGGGTGTGCGTGCGCGCGATAGCGTGTGCGCATGTGCCCACACCCATAATGCAATGCCTCCCCCCACGCATGCGCACACCACACCCCCACTGCGCATGTGCACAACCCCCGTGCTGCTGCCCCCCCGCACATGCGCACAGGCCTCACTGAAGTCTCCAGACTTCTGGTAGGCCCATTGGGCTGTTTTTCGCTCTCCCCAGGGTTTAGGAAAGCCTCCTGAAACCTGGGGACGGTGAAAAATGGCCCAACAGGCCAATCAGAAGTTCAGAAACGAAACAGAAGTGGAGCTGCCCTACTACTTATCTTCAGATAGTTGCAACCAGGCCTTGCACACCTTTTCTTCTGCAGCCGGGAAGGCTTTCCTGAAGGCCTCTGTAGCCGATAACAGAGCTCCGGATCGATATGGAGCTCTGTTATCAGCTGCAGAGCCCTTCAGAAAAGCCTTGCCGGCTGCAGAAGAAATGGGTGGAGGTGTGGGAGGCCTGGCTGCAACTGTCCAAAGCCGAAGTCCCTGAATATCTCTGACAGCGAAAAGGAGGCTGGGGGTGATGCACACAAGTGAACTTCCCGTTGGCCCGTTGGCCCGTTTTTGCCATCCCCAGGCTTCAGGAGGCTTTCCTGAAGCCTGGGGAGAGTGAAAAAGGCCGAAAAGAAGGCTGAAAATCAGCTGGCCAGCGCGTGCATGTGCGCTGGAGCTGACATAGGGCAATGCCTCGCGTGCCCTCAGATATGGTTCTGCGTGCCACTTGTGGCATGCGTGCCATAGGTTCACCATCACTGGTGTAGAATATTATAGAATATAAGAACAGTCCAATAGGCTACCTCTGCTTCTATGACTTGAACCCTATGACAACCATTCTTGACAAATGTATCTTTTCTTTTATGTACACTGAGAGCATATGCACCAAAGACAAATTCCTTGTGTGTCCAATCACACTTGGCCAATAAAGAATTCTATTCTATTCTATTCTATTCTATTCTATTCTATTCTATTCTATTCTATTCTATTCTATTCTATTCTATTCTATTCTATGACATTCCTCCTCAATGTCTTCCCATAAAGAATGCTCAGATTGGTCAGGTGGCCATGGACAGAAATGGTGCTTCTGTGACTTTAATCTTGGAAATATGGGATTATCTCAAAGCAAGGAAATTGGGCCTCTTAAAATCTTCAGGGAGCTAATGTCAGGGAGCTAATCTTCAGGGAGCTACAATGCCAACTTCTCTTATTTCTCACCGTGAAGACTCCTTGAATCCAGGAGTTGGCTGGATTTTGCATGGCTCGCATCAAAACACCTGATGTTTTTCAAGATTGGGGAAGGCAGACAAATAAGCCCCTGGCATCTCAAGCAAAATTTGTGCCAATCCTAAATAATAAAGCTACCATACAGCATGTTCGTTTGCTTCCTGCTTGTAGAAATTGAAAGCTCCAGCAAAGCCTCTTAAATATGTAGAGATGACTCTCTCTCTTGAAACTAGAGAATTGCAATCAACAAAGGTAGCATTTTGGAGATGATGGGAAGGATCCTATCTGTCAACTAATCAGATGTCACAGAAGTTTTGTTGTTTTCTCTGAACTGAAAAATAGAAAAACTAGACAAGCCAAAGCAGTTGAAATATTATAGCATGAATCATGAAGCAATCGCCATGCCTATCACATAATGTACAATTCTTAGAACCTGCTGTTACAGATGTCATAACTAGCAAAAAGAATATCTGAAGGCAGCAGCTCTTCTTAAGAGAGCAAAATATGAGCAAACATAAACGGCCTTTGTTAATACGGTATCACAGCCTCACAAATCTACCTCCCATGTATCAAGAAATCTCAATAATTAGTTTTGTCATCCAAACTTCCAGATCCAGCCACGGTAATGAGAAGTCATACTTTTTGACTTGATCCTTATGCCATTCAATAATGTTTTCTATGAAGGTATTTTAACATGGTTGGAAAAATATACATTTGAGTCTGGAAGGTTCTCAAAGAAGTCTGCAGAAGGCAGGATATAGGCAGAACATACAGATATTAGAAACATCCTCTCTTTTAGTGATGTCAACCAAAATTAATACATTCCAGAAATACGGCAGTACTAAATCACCACTAGATTTCATTCATACAGCAAAATTTGTTACATATAGCAACCTACAAGCAAAGAAAAAGTATTTGAGTGGATTGGTTAATGGCATACACTGCATCCAACCTGATAGCCTTAATTAAATCTCATTATTTAGATATATATTTTTGTGTGAGATTAGTGCATTTTGTTTTCTGAATGGAAAGTACAAGTTTAGTCTTAGTTAGCTGTGTTTCACTGTTTGACTTTATTCTATGATCTAAAACAGTGGTGGCGAACCTTTTTCGGCTCGCGTGCCAAAAGGGGGGGGGCGCTCGCGCACGCTCGCGTGCCCACACCCATTCCCTCCCCCCCACGCATGCGCACAACACCCCCCATGCTGCCCCCTGCGCATGCGCACACCCCCCCACCCCCGCGCAAAGGCTTACCGGAGCCTGGGACGACGAAACCGGCAAACCGGAAGTGCGAAAAAACGCACTTCCGGTTTGCCGGTATGCTGTTTTTTGCACTCCGGAGGGTTCAGGGAAGCTCCCTGAAGCTCCGGAATGCAAAAAACTACAAAACGGACAAACCGGAAGTCCGGAAAAGTGCACTTCCGTTTTGTCCGTTTTGTAGTTTTTTGCATTCCGGAGATTCAGGGAGCTTCCCTGAACCCTCCGGAGTGCAAAAAACAGCACACCGGGAAACCGGAAGTGCGTTTTTTCGCACTTCCGGTTTGCCGGTGGGCAACCCTCGCGTGCCGGCTTCTATGGCTCCGCGTGCCACCTCTGGCACGCGTGCCATAGGTTCACCACCACGGATCTAGAATAAATCAAAGAATACATCGGATTTGATAAACATACATATATACAACACAACAAACTTACAATAAATAAAATAATCCATAGCAACATCATTCATTATTTGGATGTAATTGTTAGTTTGGGCTTAGGAGAGATTGTTCCCATAATGACAAATGATGCTTCCCTCTGAGTTACTAATACTTTGTTCTAATATTTTGGTTTTTTGGATCCGTCCCAGGGGTGAAATGCTACCGGTTCGGCCCAGTTTGGGCATAGCGGTAGCGGCGACTGCCGGTGGTTCGGAGAACCGGTAGCGGCGGCAGCATGAGGCTCTGCCCACCTGCCACCATTTTCTTTTTTAATACTCTGCGCATGCGCAAAGCCTTTTGAGCATGCGCAGAGGGTGAAAAAGCGTGTATGAAAGCGGAGCAGAGGTGAAAAAGCACACGCAAAGCGTGCACTTCCTATCTTTTGGGATGCTCAAGGTGTCATTCTGGTTGATTTCTTGCCAAGAGGAGAAAGAACAAACTCTGAGGCCTACATTGAGACCCTGAAGAGGCTCAGAGCAAGAATCCAACGAGTGAGACCCAACTTGCCAATCGACAAAGTCCTCCTTCTGCACAACAATGTTCGACCACACACAAGCATCAGGATAAGGGAGACAATCGCCTCATTCGGGTGGACAACTTTACCGCATCCTCCATACCCACCAGATTTAGCGCCTTCAGACTATCATCTCTTTGTCCCATGAAAGAGGGTTTGAGAGGCAAACATTATTCCAGTGACGAGGAAGTGAAAAGTGCAGTGAAGAAGTGGCTCAAAGAACAGTCAACAAAATTTTACGAGGCAGGGATACATGCTCTCATTTGAAGGTGGAACATTGCTATTGAGAGAAACTATGTTGAGAAGTAGGGATGTGATCCACAGAGGACCAGCTTCATTTTGATGTATGCTACATGTTCCTGTGTTGGTAATTATACCTGTCCTAAAGAAAATGGCATTACGTTTTGACTCACCCTCGTAGATTTCACTGCTGATCTGTCCTTTAGAATCAGAAAGACAGAATGTGTATGGGGAGGGTGGGGCAGACAGATTGGGGAAAGGGCAAAAATTAATAATGTTTACATGCGGCTCTATTTTCTATCTATAGAAAAGAAACCTATTTTAAGAGTGTTTACTTTTGCAAAAGTTCAAATATGGTAACCTATGAAGTGGCAAATTTTACTGTTCTCAGTCTTTCATGCCGGAGGTGGGTAAGGTTTCGTGTCGTTTCTCCTAGGAGTGGAATGTTTAATTACAAGCTTGTTTTGCAAGGTTCATAGTGCTTAAAAAATCAATTATGTTCTTGATCAGAAAACTGGTGATTAGTTCCAACTTCTGGAGGAAGAAATGGTGGATTGACGATGGCTCTGTGAAAAGTGGAACGGACGACCAGAGAGGAATGAAGAGCCGTAGAGTAGAACGGCTCTTTGAAACCTCTCCAGACAGGAGGTGATTGGAGAGGAATTGAGATCACTCACAAGTGCTACACTAACTACTCCTTCCGAGGAGACCACACAAAATTGACTTCAGTGAGTTTAGAACTCTAGGAGATGAGGGATTAGCTGTCCTGCACAAATTATGGTTGGTGTTTTTGAAAGGACATTAATTTGCATGCTTCCTTTACTAATCACTTTTGGAAATTGCTTGTTAACTGTGACAACAAGTGGTCAAAATAGGGAGCGCCCTATTAAATCCTGCACCTGTTAACAGCGGTGTCCCCCAAGGCAGCGTTCTAGGACCAACACTCTTTATACTTTACATAAATGACCTTTGCGATCATATTATAAGCAACTGCGTTCTCTTCGCCGATGATGTAAAAAACTATTTAACACCACCGACAATGCTGCTACCCTTCAAAAAGACATTGACTTTGTGTCAGAATGGTCAAACAATTGACAACTCCAAATCTCAACCAACAAATGCTCTGTCTTACACATTGGCAAAAAGAATCAGAACACAAAATACAAGCTGAATGGACATGACCTTGTAGAAGACCCTCACTCTGTCAAGGACCTTGGAGTACTCATATCTAATGACCTAAGTGCCAAAGCCCACTGTAACAACATCGCCAAAAAGGCATTAAAAGTTGTAAACCTAATCTTGCTTAGCTTCTTCTCTGGTAATATTACACTACTAACCAGAGCATACAAAACATTTGCTAGACCAATTCTTCAATACAACTCAGCTGTCTGGAACCCGCACTGCATATTGGACATTAATACAATTGAGCGTGTCCAGAGATATTTCACAGGAAGAGTCCTCCACTTCTCTGCTCGTAACAAAATACCTTATGCCACCAGACATGAAATTCTGGGCTTAGACAACCTAGAACTACGCTGCCTTCGGTATGACCCAAGCATAGTTCATAAAAGTATCTGCTACAATGTCCTTCCTGTCAATGACTACTTCAGCTTCAACCACAACAATACACGAGTACACAGTAGATACAAACTTAAAGTGTACCGCTCCAAACTCAATTGCAGAAAATATGACTTCAGCAACAGAGTGGTCAATGCCTGAAATGCATTCCCTGACTCTGTGGTTTCATCCCCAAATCTCCAAAATTTTAATCTTAGACTGTCTACTGTTGACCTCACCCCATTCCTAAGAGGTCTGTAAGGGGCGTGCATAAGTGCACCAGCGTGCCTACCGTTCCTGTCCCAATGTTCCCTTTTATTCGTATTCATTTCATGTATTCAAATCATGTTTATACTTATATATATTATCTAATATGTGCTTGACAAAACAAACAAACAAACAAACAAACAAACAAACAAACAAACAAACAAATAAATGTATTTGGATCAAAAGGTCTGACAGCATGGTGTGAGTTTCTTTCAATCCTTAATGAAAAAAGTTTCAAATACAAATTTAAATTTGGAAAGTTAAAAACAGATTAAGGATCCAGATAAATTTGAAATAAAATTTTGGAATTACTTATAAAGAGCTTTCCCTGTGGCAAAATGCTTTTGTTCTTTTAAAGATGCTTATTTTTTTAAAAAAAAATTGGTATTAGATGGAACTCAAGATTAAAATTAAGGGGAAAGAGCACATAGTCAAAATTACAGAATGAAGCAAAAAGCATTTAACATACTGAAGGTTAGTTTTGAAAAATGTGTCAATAGAAACATCTGTCTCTGGAGACCCTATGTCTAAAAGGTGTTCTGCAAGAGGAACACGTTTTACCTGACAAAATCGAGACTTGAGTGGAAAGTGGATTTACAAATGACAGGCTACAAGAATGATATAGAAAAAGAAACTGGCTAGTTTTAATAATTAAAGGGGAAATTCAAACAATAAACCAAGAGAGTGACCTAAATAATTTTTCTATATTGGATTTACAAAAGCTGGTAAAAATTCGAAAAATTTTGTGAGAAGGTTTAAGAAAAATAAACCAAAAAGTCAAATTTCATCACATCATTTGAATGGATTAAACCTGAAGATTGTTAGAATGTGTGTGTGTGTGTGTGTGTGTGTGTGTGTGTGTAGTATATCATATTTGTATATCATATTTGTATATATTTCTTTTCCTTATTTTCTCTCTCTCTCTTTCTTTTTTGCACCTTTGCACTTTCTCTTTATTCTTCTATTTTTTTAGTTTGTATTTTATCTTTACTGCTCTAATTAAAATCTTTTATTAAATTAGTATTAAAAAGATCAGAAGAGTAGCATCACAAAAGAAATTAGCATTACAACCTGTTCTGTGAAAGATCTATTACACTATTATCAAAGTTCTTTTAAAAAGTGTTCATCTTTACATATCCTCTAGCAACAGATCTGTGGGACACAGGGACTATTTCTTCCTCAGCAAGAATGCAAATAATAATATTTACTTTTTTTTTAGTCCAAAAGGCTCCAGAAAAGCCTATGAACATCAGTAATGGCAGTACAGGGTTGGCCTCCTTCGGATTCTGTCAGCTAAACAATGTCGGCTGGCGGGTCCTCAGGGGAGAGCTTTCTCTGTGGCTGTTCCGGCTCTCTGGAACCAGCTCCCATCTGAGATTCGTACCATCCCCACCCTATTGGCCTTCCGGAAAGCTGTTAAGACCTGGCTTTTCCGACAGGCTTGGGGATAGTGACCCTGCGGAGTGGATTAATGCGGTCTCCCCCTGAATGTTAGGAATGTTGGACATGTGTTTTAATATTTTAAATGTATTTTAAATTTGCTTTCATAGTTTTTATATTAAATTGTTTATGTTCACTGTAAGCCGCCCAGAATCCTTCGGGAGTTGGGCGGCATAGAAGTATGAACAATAAATAAATAAATAAATAAATAAATAAATAAATAAATAAATAAATAAATAAATAAATAAATAAATAAATAAATAAATAAATAAATAAATACCTTGAGAATTTCAATCAAAAGGATTGTAGAAGTGGGAGAAGGAGAAAGTTTGTGTTCTCCTGGGAGGCAGAAGTTCAAGGACAAAGAAGCCGCTGATAATTTGCTCTCATTAGAACCAGGCAAATATCTCTCCCTCAGCTGCACCCAGTTAGCATGGCAGCTGCCAGAAGTCAGAGAATGTTAGGAAGAACCTCATGGAAACCTCTTATCACTTAAGATCGGGGTGTTCTTGCTGACTTCCATCACCCCTTACAGTGCAGCTTGCAATAATGGTTAGTAAAATTAATAACAGCTAATGTAATTTCTACTCTAGTGCTTTGGCAAATATTTTGTTGATGAGATTATTAGGTAAGAGCACACTACTGCTGCAAATTCACTTTCTGCCATCCCCAACATGCAATGTACATAACATCTTTGCAATAATGTGGCAAAGTGTCTCTTTTATCAGTTTCATATCACAATCCTAATTCTCCCATTTTTAGAAGCTTTTAAAACACCATATTGTATGAAAGCATTGCTTCCAATGTTTTGCCTCAGTCCTTTGGCTGCTGTGTTCATTGCTTGTTTATCTTCTTGTCGGAGCCAGCTGCCTGGTCCTGTCTGATAATAAACTGAAGGATGGATTTTGTGCAGCTATCAAATTTTAGCTTCCTTGAAACACTATATATCAGCATTTGCCTGCTCTAGCTTGCTTGAGAGCCACAAAGAAAAGACATCTGTATACAGATTACTCTGGTTTGGATAAATTATTGTTCGACTTGGAACCTGGCCATGTTTGGCTTTGTATATGTTGACTTTCAGACAAAAATGTGTTACTGGGAATATCCTTTGTCTTAAATGCACCAAAGGGAAACTGTATTTTCTAAGTAGAACCTAGAACCTAGAATCATCATATGGTTGGAAGGAACCTCAGAGGTTTTCTAGTCCAACCTCCTGCCTAAGGCAGGAGACCTTATACCATCTTGGTCAAATGGTTGTCCAGTCTACTTTTAAAAACCTCCAGTGATGAAGCACTCACAACATCTAGGTTGTATCTCTCTTTAGCAAGCTTCCACCCATCGCTTCTTGTCCTGCCTTCTGGTGTTTTGACAATAAACAAATCCTCTTTTCTTTGTGACAGCCCCTCAAATACTGGAAGAGAGTTATGTCCCCTTAATCCTTCTCTTTGATAGGCTAGATGGTATTCTCCCTCAATTGTTCATCATACGATTTAGCCTCTAGCCTCTTTATCTGAGTGCAGTGGTCAGTCAGTTGCAAATCCATCCGGTGGTAGTTCTGTCTATCCCACATTGTTCTAGCTTACCAAGAAATAGGCTGTGATCTACTTTGTCAAATGCTTTACTGGAGTCCAAGTAATTTAATTTAATTTAATAAACATTCTTATAGGCCGCCCAATCCCGTAGGACTCAGGGCGGCGTACAGCATAGATAAGAACAGTACAATAAAAACAGTAATAGCAGTTTAAAAGATAAAAACATTATTTTAAAAAACATTCATTCATGGGGGAATCTGATCTTCTTTTTCACCCCGCCTGCCTGAAGAGCCATGTTTTTACGGCTTTACGGAAGGCCAGTAGGGTGGGGATAGTCCGGATCTCTGGTAGGAGTTGGTTCCAGAGGGACGGGGCTCCCACAGAGAAGGCCCTCCCTCGCGGCCCCACCAACCGACATTGTTTGGCCAATGGGACCCGGAGGAGGCCCACTCTGTGGGACCTAACTGGTCGTAGGGAGGTGTACTACGTCCATAGCATTTTGCAGGTCCAGTAATTTAGTCAATTTATCAAATAAGGCAATACGGTTTGTCTGGTATGATCTGTTTTTAACAAACTCATGCTGGCTTCTAGAAATCACCTTGTTCGTTTCTAAGTATTCATAGATCCCTCACTTGACTATTCTCTGATATTTTATGCTACAGGAGACTTGAAAGATTGCATTCAATGGCTCTGATATTATGTCTGCCTGCTCCTTCAGAACTCTGGGATGTAAACCATCTGTTCCAAGTGATTTGTGCTTGTCCAGCATAGATAGGTATTCTCTTACTAAATCCTTACCTAGTTTGACTTCTATTTCTGTTCTGTTTCCCTCAGTGCTGCTTTTGATAGCTTGGGCTATTTCTTCCTTTTGCGTAAAAATAGATGCAAACAAGAAATTAAGCAGTTCTGCTTTCCCCTTGCTGCGCATTACCTTCTTATCATCTGCTCCCATTACTGGACCTTGTTTCCTTAACTTTCTTCTTGTTTCTTACATGTTGAAAGAAACTTTAAAAATTATTTTTGTTATTAGTTACCAGTCTCAGTTGGTTCTGGCCCTTAGCTTTCCTGACTCCATCCTTGCAGATTTGGGCTATTTGCTGGCATTCTGTTTTAGCTCTTTGCATTTTTTTATATGTGACATTTTTGTCCCTCAATTTTTCAGAGGTGTCTTTGTGCACCATGCTGGTCTTGTCTGCTGTCTTTTGTTTTTCTTTCTCTGTTGTACTGTTCTTGTTTGGGC
This sequence comes from Diadophis punctatus similis, assembly GCA_023053685.1. Lineage (NCBI taxonomy): Eukaryota > Metazoa > Chordata > Lepidosauria > Squamata > Dipsadidae > Diadophis > Diadophis punctatus. Next base: position 72,648,164 of record JALIGW010000004.1, on the reverse strand, counting down.
CTTCATTATCTCATTTTTCTAGCATTTCCCAAGCGTCTTGTACTGTTTTTTGTTTTAGAACTAGTCTGACTTGGTTTCGTTACCGGGTTGCATTATAATGAATTCAATAATGACATGATCACTCTCCCCCAAAATTTCTATATCTTCTACTGCCTCAACCGTTTCATCTCTATTGGTAAGAATAAAGTCCAGTATAGCTGACCCTCTAGTTCCCTCCTCTATCTTTTGTAAGACAAAGTTGTCAGGTAGGCACATCAAGAACCTGTTTGATCTTCCACTTGCTGCAGAGTTTGTTTCCCAGTTGAAGTCAGAGTAGTTAAAGTCCCCATTACTACAGTGGTGTGTGTTCTGCATACGTCAGCTAAATGATTAACAAAGAATTCATATATTTCCTCTCATTGCTTGGGTGGCCTATAATACATACCTATAGCAAGGTCATTTCTTTTTCCTCTAATATTTACCTAAATACTTCCAAGATGACTTCCCTCCCTTGTATTGTGTATTCCATATTTCCCAAGTACATTGAAAAATGTGGTGTTAAATGTGCAATGCTCATTTAGAGAACAATTGGTTGGAAATTTCTTTTGAACAAATCTCATAGAAGCAGATGAGGGCTGCAACAGAATACCTCACAGTTATTTCTGGAGAATGTATTTCTTAAAATATATAATATATTAACTTTCTAACTGGAAAAATACACGATTTTGCTTTCTGGGGGTCTCAAAAGTATATTGTATACTCTGCTCTGTATAAGCTGACTTAGTCACTGATATTTTTCTCTTGCCACCTTGTCAAATTACATTTTATAGTTGACTGTAAACATACATTCACATATTTATAAATGCATGAAGTCTATTCCCATTTGAAGCATAACTAACAGGTCACTGCAAAACTGCCAAAATTGCTCTGTGCTACGGAGGCCATGCTATTGCTTCATTGAGATGCTGTGTTCCTCTGACAACTTTCCCTGAAGAGGCTGATGGACATCTATTGCACAGCCTAAAAATGCAGGAATCCAAAGAAACCTGGCCATTTTACCGTTGGGAAGTGTGAGCTATACTGCTTTGTGAATTGCCTTTGAAATCCTTCACTTCAAAGATCACTGAAGCAAAGGCTCTTTTTCAGAGTTTTGCATAGCTCCAATAATTCAGCTGTGTTAAGTGACCCGAAAGCTACCATGTAGCTAAAAAAAAAAACCAAAATCAAAAACTAAGATAAAAGATTCAGAAGGATCATGACAGACTAGAGCAATGGACTGTATCTAATCAGATGCAGTTCAATGGTGAGAAAAGTAAGTTCCTGCACTTAGTCAGGAAAAACCAAATGCACAGGGACAGACTAGGCAGCACCTGACTCAATAGTAGTAACTGTGAAAGGGATCTTGGTGTCTTAGTGGACCACTGTTAGGAATATGTCCAAACGGTTGGGTTGTTAATATATAAACAAGCCACCAATCTATGTTTGCATATATTCAACTACTATAACTTTAAATGTATTGCTGTACTCTGATTGGATGTGGTGTTTCAAGATTGCCATAAGAGGGAGCTAGAGATCGTAGTTTGGAAGTGCTCTGGAATTCTCTCTGCTGATTCATTCGTGATTGACTTTGTGTCTGATAGTGAGCTCTGTGTGAAGCTTTGTTACTCTCTGATAGTATTGAATGTTTATAAGCTGTAATATCTTTGTTTGATGTTTAAGGCAAAGACAGGCTGGTAAGAAGATTATTGTACTTCTTGATATTGACTGACTGAACGTGTATGATTTGGACTGTTTAATTGGACTGTGCTATTTATCTAAAAGTAAACTACTTTATACACTTTAACAAATCTGTTTGTGACTGGATCATTACTCCTATCCACTGGTTACCACGCTGAAACACCCCGTTTCTATGTGCATGTCCCTGATAACTCAGGGGTCGCTCTGCACACTCCTTAACAACCACCACTTAAGTATGAGCCAGCAGTATGCGGCAGCTGCCAAAAAAGCCAATGCAATCCTATGCTGCATCAACAGAGGGATAGCATCAAGATCACGGGAAGTAATAGTACTGCCTATATTACACTAGTGAGGCCACACTTGCAATACTGAACTGCATCCAGTTCGGTTTGCCACAATACAAAAAGGATGCCGAGACCCTAGAAAGAGTGGAGAGAAGAGCAACAAAGATGATAAGGGGTCTGAAGGCTAAACCATTCAATGGATGATTAAGGGAACTAAGTATGTCTAGCCTGACAAAGAGAAGGATTAGGGATGAAATGATAGCTGTTTTCTAGTACATTTTGGGCAGTCACAGAGAAGAGGGGGTTGATTTATTCCCCAAAGTGCCTGAGAGCAGAACAAGAAGGAAGAGTGAAAGCTCATCCATGAGAGATCCTACTTGTAACTAAGGAGAAATTTCCTAACAGTGAGAGCAATTAACCAATGGAATAGCTTACCTCCCAGAGTTGTGGGAGCTTTTCAAGAAAAGATTGGACATCCATTTGTCCAGGATGGTATAACGACCAATGTTCCCTCTAAGCTGTGCGGCTGTGCGGCCGCACACATGATAAGAAAACACTGCGCAGCAGTTTCCAACTGCCGCATGGCGTTTTCTTATGTCAGAGGGAACATTGATCACCAGCCGGTCGGGGTAGGTGGGGGATGGGAGAAAGGAGCCTTCAATGAAGAGAGGCGGAGGCTTTAACCCCAGGCGGGCTCCGCTGCTAGGGAGAGGAGGAGAGCGAGATCAAAGGCTGCTGCCCACCAGCTTACTCTTCATCCAGGGAGGCCGGTTCGGTCCCTCCAGAAAAGAAAATGCAGTGCAGCAGTTTCCAACTGCCACGCAGTGATTTTCAATGTTAGAGGGAACATTGATAAGGACTCCTGCCTTGATTAGGGAGTTGGACTAGAAGGCTTCCAAGGTCCCGTCCAGTCCTATGATTCTATGATTTATATGACTATTAGTATTCTGGTATCCTGTATAATAGGGATGGACAAAGCCAGAAAAGCTTTTGGGGAACAGAAGACTACGTTTGAGCCAATAGCAATACAGTGAGACTGGAATTGCCTCCCTTGAGTTTTTCTCTTTGTTTTGCTGTTTTCGTATTCACACTACTGTTGGTGTGCATGTCCTTCCTCAAAATAACTGATCAAAGGAAATTTCATGGTTGCAGGAAAAGGATTTCATGGACTTCATGTAAGAGCATGGGGCTATGGGTAATCCAGCCATTTGACAAACTTTTGAAAAAGCTTGTTGCAGCCAGGCATATCACTGGGAAATGGATGATACTCCAGTGTTTAATTTCTGTCTCTGGTCTATATGAAGATCTTACATAGCTAGACATTTTAAAGCGGGTCAAACTTTTTTTGTTTGGTTGGTTGTCTGAATACTGTTTATCATTGACTTGACTTACTCTCTCTTTCTGAGATGCTAATTTTTACTAACAGACTAGTTTTGGACTGTGCTCCTGAAAATACTTAAACTTTCTTGTTTTTTTCTGAGCCTCCAGCTATGACCCAGAACTTTGTAATAAGTCTTTCCTTAACAGGTTGCCATGGCCGATGTAGGACAAGAGTCTTAATACTAACATTTTCTATTTTGGGTTAAGGGAAGATAATATACGACTTATAGGATACCTGTTATCACACCACATTTTTTTCTCCCAATAAATGTAATTTAAATACTTCCACATAGAGGGGCTATGAAAAAATCAGAAGATATTATGCAAGACTATTATCCATCTGGCTTTATTTGCAAATAGCCACACATTCACAAAGAGTTCTTCAGAAGAAGAGACCATGTATAAGCAGCTATTCCCTGTTGCTTCCAAACAACAAGACTTTCCCATGATCTCATGTCTTCATCATGTGGGTGCCCACTTGCAATGCAGTAACCGCCAGTTGCACAAATGACAAAAATGAAAAAGTCTATAAGCGGAGTTTGGCAGGTCCCCTACCAAGTAGTCGTTTTGTCATGAAGACTGTTGTTGTGTTTGACATTGATTAGCCATCCTATCCTCATCCAAAAGATACATTCAGTGATAGTGGTCCGTATGAAACTAAACTATGGTCTTAATCTTTAAATTGGAGTGAATCCAACAGGGGTGTCCATAGGATATGGGGAAAAAGTCAAGATGGTTGCTGTGATAATGAGATCAAACATTTGCCAGGTTTCGTTATATATCTCAGTGTGCTGTGCACATAAAAAAACAGACAGAAAAAAGACATAACCCCTGGATACCACACAAGATATGAGAGCCACTAACCCTAGGAGATAGTTATGTCACTGTAGTCATATCTGAAACACCTTGAATTTTGTGTTTCCACTCCTGAGAAACTTATAATGTAATAGATTATAGACATGCATTTATTTATTTTTCTTAATTATCACAATTATTATCAATAATAGTAACAATAAAAATAGCACTATCTTATTGATGTAGTATTGAATATTTTCTATTATTCGTGACCATCCATACTTCAATTAATTTCTTTGACAACAATAAATAGTACAGAACATTACTTCTGCTTCCATAGAGGGAGGGAAGCGGTCTCTCTCTCTTTCCCCCCTCCGTCCCTCCCCTCCCTCCCTCCCTCCCTCCCTCCCTCCCTCCCTCCCTCCCTCCCTCCCTCCCTCCCTCTCTCTCTCTCTCTCTCTCTCTCTCTCTCTCTCTCTCTCTCTCTCTCTCTCTCTCTCTCTCTCTCTCTCTCTCGTGTGTGTGTGTGTGTGTGTGTGTGTGTGTGTGTGTGTGTGTGTGTGTGTAGCAAGCACATTCCCCACATCAAGCCAGAAGAAAGATTAAGCAATCAGGAGACAATTAAAGCCAATTTAGAACAATTTTGCAGCTGTGAAAGGGGGACCTTTTTGTTATAGGGATTTCGAACTTATGTCATATGTAATGAGAAGCTTGTGACTAAGAAAGGAATTAAGGGAAAAAAACCTACAGAGACGTACTAAAAATAGACATGTTTTCCCATTTTTAATTTTCATCACATGGTAAAATATTACTGTTTTAAAAAAATTGCAGCTAGGCATTTTAGTCATACATTCTCATTCCATCAGTCACCCAAACACAATAAAATACTCTGTTCACAGTAAGGCAATGCAGTTAAATCTAATTGAACACTCTTTATGAACCAAATTCCAATAGAACATATTAAGCACTTGAATTAGACATACTGAAACCCACCAAAATGAATGGGCTTAATGCATCTGAATAGGATTGTTGCCACTTTGTCTAGTTAAAGAATGTGGGCTGCAGATCTGTTGTATACCTGCAAATCTTTCTGTGTCCTTTATTATATGGGTACTTAAACATTCTGAACCAAATATATGATAGTGGTAATGTTAGGAAGGGGGGAGGAAATCAATCCCCCATGTAGGTCGATGGATCTTTGCTCCTTTTGAAGTCATTCTCATTAGAAAATAAAACAGAGATTCAAATCTAATTAACAAAATATTTATTTCAGTAGAAAATAATAAAAAAATCCTTAGTAAACTACATCTTATCGGCTAATGAATAAATCACTTCTGCTTTCGGCAGAAAATGGCGGAAGAGAAGGAAGGAGGAAATCTCTGGAATGCAGGCATGCGTAGTAGAATATATCATACGTCTGCTTGACCATAAATACAAGAAACAGTAGAAAACATAGAGATGTACAAACTGACAATATTCACATCGTGACAGGTAACATTTAAATAAAAGATCTACCTAGCAGAGAAGTATTTCCATAGAAACATTCACTTAGCTAACAGCTTACTTCCATGTGGAACTGGATTATAGACTAATTTATGAAATCATTTTCATTCTTGACAATTTTGTTTCAGTTGCAATTATCACATGCAAATTTCAGTGGGAATATGTAATGCTGACAACTGGACCTTCACAGCTGAGTCTTTCAACCTTCCCACTAGGGCAAACTATATTCTCTTTCTATTGTTGCCTATCAAAGTGATCTCTAGACCCATTTCCACTGTTACTAAGGTAAAGTGGTGTCATGTCTAACAGTTGGAAAATGAAATAAGCCACCTCAAAAATGGAATGGTCTTTTCTGTACAGCTAAGAGGTTCTACAAGTATATAGACCACAGCCTGTTTCTTGATAAGATGGAACAATGTGTGATATACAATATTCCCACCAAATGGATTACAATTGGCTCACCAACTGTACTCAGCATGTAGCGTCAATGGAACTACAGATTCATGGAAGGAAGCATGCAGTGGGGTAACCCAAGAATCTGTCTTGGGCCTAGTACTCTTCAAAACCTTCATAAATGATCTAGAGATGATGAGATAAAAGTGGACCTCACCAAATTTGCAGATGACACGAAGCTGCAGGGCAGAGGTGGGTTGCTCCCGGTTTGGACCGGTTCTATAGAACCGGTAGCGGGAATTTCCCCCCGCTCGCCGAACCAGGAGCAATCGCTGGCTGGCCATGTCCCTGAACCGGCTCTCTTGGCAGCGCTATCTTGTTTTTGGCTTCTGCGCATGCGCAAAGCTGTTTTTTTGCTTCTGCATGTGCAGAAGCTGGGTTTTTGGTACTGCGCATGTGCGCCTACGTGGCGCACCCACGTGGTGCGCAATGCATGCACAGCCATGTGGCGCAGGAGGAAGCAAACCGGTGGTGAGGTAAGTTAGAACCCACCCCTGCTGCAGGGAATGCTAATGCTTTGAAAGATAGCCTCGAGATTCAGAAGGATCTTGATAGACTAGAGTATGGGCCCTATCCAATCAGATGCAATTCAGTGGTGAGAAAAGTAAGGTCCGGCACTTGGTGAGGAAAAACCAAATGCACAAATATAGAATAGGCAATGCCTGGCTCAATTGTAAGAGCGATCTAGATGTCCTAGTGGACAACTATTTAAGCATGAGCCAGCAGTGTGCTACAACTGCAAAAAAAAGCCCATGCATTCTAGGCTGCATCAATAGAGACATAGTATCAAGATCAATTGAAGTGTTAGTACTGCTTCATACTACACTGGTAACACTACATCCAGTCCTGGTCACTACAATTCAAAAAACATGCTGAGGCTCTAGAAAGAATGCAGAGAAGAGGAACAAAGAATGTAAGAGTTCTGGAGTCTAAACCATACGATGAATGGTTAAGGGAACTAGGATTAGGAATGACATGATAGCTGTCATCCAATACTTGAGGGGCAGTCATAAGAAGAGTGGGTTGATTTATTCTCCAAAGCATCTGAGGGCGAAACAAGAAGCAGCGGGTGGAAGGTCATTAAACAGAAATCCTACTTGGTACTAAAGATAAATTTTTTGACAGTGAGAGCAATTGATCCATGGAATGGCTTGCTTCCTGGAGTTGTGGGTCCTTCTTCGTTGGAGGAGAAGAAAAGATTAGACAGCCATTTGACTACAATGTATTAGTCCTGCCTTGAGCAGGGCTTGATACTAGAAGGCCACCAAGATCTCTTTCAGCCCTATGATTCTATAGAAGTCCACTCTTGGTGCCTTGGGTACTTACAATAAACATATACAACTATCATCACCACCTAATTCAACTCACCAGCATTTAATTTCAATTTCAATCAGAATAGAGCTGGAAGGGACCTTTGAGGTAATAATAATAGTAATAATAATAGTAACAGAGTTGGAAGGGACCTTGGAGGTCTTCTAGTCCAACCCCCTGCTTAGGCAGGAAACCCTACACTACTTCAGACAAATGGTTATCCAACATCTTCTTAAAAACTTACAGTGTTGCAGCATTCACAACTTCTGGAGGCAACTTGTTCCACTGATTAATTGTCCTCACTGTCAGCAAATTTCTCCTTAGTTCTAAGTTACTTCTCTCCTTGTTTAGTTTCCACCCATTGCTTCTTGTTCTACCCTCAGGTGCTTTGGAGAATAGAGCTTTGGAGAATAGTTTTCTAGTCCAACCCCTGCTCAAGCAGGAGACCCTATATCATTTCAGACAAGTGGTAAAATTAAAGTGCCTCCAGTGACGAAGCACCCACAACTTCTGACGGCAAGCTATTCGATTAATTATTCTCATTGTTGGGAAGTTTCTCCTTAATTCCAGGTTGCTTCTCTCCTTGATTAGTTTCCACCCATTGTTTCTTGTCCTGCCCTCTGGTGCTTTGGAAAATAAGTTGACCCCCCTCCTCTTTGTGGCAGCTTCTCAAATATTGGAATACTGCTATCATAACTCCCCAGTCCTTCTTTTATCTAGACTAGCCAAACCCAAATCCTGCAACCGTTCTTCATATGTTTTAGTCTCCAGGCATTTAATCATCTTAATTGCTCTTCTTTGCTGTTTTTCCAAAGTCACAATGTCTTTTTTGTAATGTCATGACCAAAACTGAATGCAGTATTCCAGGTGTGGCCTTACTAAGGCTTTATAAAGTGGTACTGATGAAATAAGAATTTATTCCTACCGAGGCGAAAAGGATCTTGCTTCCTTGAAGTCATTCTTACTTAGAAAATAAAACCGAGATTTAATTCTAATTAACAAAATATTTATTTCAGTATAAAAGTAACAAAATATAAACCTTAATAAGCTACATTTTCTCAGCTAAGAATTCACGTCTGCCTCGGGCGAGGCTCACAGGAGAAGAAGGGAGGAGGAGACTCCTGGAATGCACACTTGCGCAGTAATATATTTCACATGTCTGCTTGATTAGAAAATACACTAGATCTAGAAATATGGTAGAGGGGCTCAACTGGCAATATTCACATCGTGACAGGTACTAATACTTCATGTGATTTTGATTCTATGCCTCTGTTTAAACAACCAAGATTGTATTAGTTTTTTGGGCTGCGCCGCACACTGCTGGCTCATATTTAAGTGATCGTCCACTAGGTCTCCAAGGTCCCGCTCACAGTTAGTGTTTCTAAGCCAGGTGTAACATTTAGCTGTGACATAGAAGCAATCAGATTTTTTTTAAATTCATTTTTATTTGTAATATTTATTAACTTATTTATTTCAGTAATTCACCTAGCCAGCCATTTCACAGGAGCAATTCCAGAAACTGGAACATGAAGTGCAAAATAAGATATTCAGAGATCTAAAACATTCAATTTTCAAGCCATACAAATCAAAACAAATTAATCCACCAACACAACTGGTAAATTTATATTTATGCCTTATTTCTTAAAATTAAACAGGGCATGCACAGGGCATCTTCTCCATAAAAGGTAGCTTTTGATGAGAAAAAGTAATTGGCCCCAAATCACCTAATTAGTTCTGCAATCAAATGATATCTTGAACTTTAGTATCTTAATCTAGGTCCAACAGTTTAACTATTACACTCAAATAAACAGAATAAGTAAAGAAGAAAATGGCATCCAAAATAAGGTGCACTGCTTAACATTTTACCAGGTTGTCTGTTTCCTGAAAGAGATGAAATTTTAAAAAATTAGAAATTTCCTAAGATAATTAATTTATTTAACAGGGAGGGAATATTAAAAAAGAAAACACAAGCCATAAATTGGAGTATCTAGATAACAATATAGCAAGGGAGAGATGATAATGCCCAAGTTAGATGATCTACTACTTGTTTAGTGACTCAATTTATACCTTGTTTCTCTGTTCAAGTTGAAAGTACACAACCATTGTAGTTTAGTATCCCAAAAAAACCTAGTCTCTGGTTGCAGGAATTGGAATATCTCTAGTCTAGTAAAAAGGACTAGGGGTGACATGATAGCAGTGTTCCAATATTTGAGGGACTGCCACAAAGAAGAGGGAGTCAAGCTATTCTCCAAAGCACCTGAAGGCAAGACAAGAAGCATTGGATGGAAACCAGGGGTGGGTTCTAACTTACCTCGCTGGTGGTTTGTTTCCTCCCGCGCCGTGTGGCCACACCTCGTGGGCGTGTGCATGCAAAGCGCACGCACGCATGCGCAGTGCCAAAAACTAAATAATAATAATTTAAAAAGCCAAAAACAATTTAATTTAATTTAATTTAAAGTTCTTATAGGCCGCCCAATCCCGTAGGACTCAAACAAGATGGCGAAGCATGCGCAGTGCCGGAAATTGCGCATGCACAGAAGAAAAAAAAATCAAAAAATTCAAAATAATAATAATAATAATAATAATAATAATAATAATAATAATAATAATAATAATAATAATAATAATAATAATAATAATAATAATAATAATAATAGATGGCAGCATCCACGGATCAGCACTGACAGAACTGGTTCCATGATGTCATCGTGACGTCACCAGCGGGTTGCTACCAGATCGGGCAAACCGGTCCGAACCGGGAGGAACCCACCTCTGATGGAAACTAATCAAGGAGAGAAGCAAACGAGAACTAAGGAGAAATTTCCTGAAAGTGAGAACAATTAACCAATGGAACAGCTTGCTTTCAGAAGTTGTGGGTGATCCATCACTGGAGGGTTTTAAGAGGAGATTGGACAGCCATTTGTCCAAAATAGTATAGGGTCTCCTGTTTGAACTACAAGACCTCCAAAGTCCCTTCCAACTGTTTATTCTGTTATAATGTTAAAATTAATCACTTCAAGGAATGGTTTCAGAGAGCTAAGCTACAGCTATATAAGAGAGGCATTCCATCTTCATGACTAGACCTCCGCTCCAGAACAAGGCAAGGTGTTGCTTGCAGCCAGATACAACTGCTTTGATTGTCTGATTTATCCCTTGCTCTTTCTTTAATATGTAAGAGTAACAAACTCATGCAATGAAAGTAAAGATTAAAACCACCCCCTTAAAAAAAGAAATAAAACTTTAGTAGAAACTGAATAAACTTGGGTTTCCAGGAGTCTTGAATGTTGAATGTCGGGGAGAATTGAAAAAAGTGACAGGGCAGAAGGATGTGACAAAGGGCATGCTTGAATCCCTAATAAATTATAGTATTGTGATCAAGATTTACTCCGACAGCTGTAATCCTGAACATAAGCCAAGTGTTCTCTGGGAATTGCCCTGAAAAAAGAAAAGGCTGCAACTGGCATTGTGATGAGATGATGACATTCCCCGTTGGCACAAGGCTATATTTTTCAGGGATCTTTTTTGGGGTGGGGTGGGGGGTAGGGTAAGGGTCAGGTATTTCTGGGTGTGTGCATATGAACTTCTCTAATTGCAAAATAGACTCACTATTTTGCCTGCTTTCATCCTTACTGCTATCAAAACCCTGAGAAAAAGTCACATCACTGCATTTCAGCAACATCAATTTGGTAGGATTTGAAGACTGTGCACCTAGAACTGGGAGATACATGTAATCCTTGACAGAGGCGATAATTAATCTCACAAAGGAGAAATAGATCTTTTCCCGGACATCAGACATTAGAAAAGAAACTGTAGTTTAAGGTCTAAGTAAAAATGTTTATTTCGGTACAAAAACAATAAATCCTCATTATCTACATGTCTGATATAAAAGTAGGTCTTGCTTCAATGGAAGCCAGGAACAGAAGGAAAGAATGGAATGTACACATGCGTACAGGAACATATCAATCACGTGCTCAGGAATAAACCATTATAATGAATAGGGATGCATCTCCCTGCATATACATATAACAGGCAATAAAATCACTGCATGACAATCCTCGACATACAACCACAATTGTGGCCAAAATTTCTGTTAAGTGAGATATTTGTTAAGTGAGTTTTACCCCATTTTACAACCTTTCTTGCCACAGTTATTAAGTGAATCATAGCAGTTGTTAAGTTAGCAACCCGGTTGTTAAGTGAATCTGGCTTCCCCATTGACTTTGCTTGTCAGAAGGTCACAAAAGGTGATCACATGACCTTGGGACACAGCAAGGGTCATAGGTATGAACCAGTTGCCAAGCATCTGAATTTTGATCAAATGATCATGGGGAGGCTGCAAAGGTCATAACTGTGCAAAACGGTCATAAGTCAGATTTTTCAGTGCTATTGTAACTTTGAACGGTTGCTGAATGAACTAAATGAAAAAAGAACTCTTTTTTTCCAGGGGGTTTTCTGGAACTTTTCGCATGCAGCAAAGGCCCTTCACTTTCAACAACGTGCAAAAAAGAAGCATAATTGGCAGGAAAAGTGCATATTGTGGATCAATTGTATGGTAGGGAATCAGGAGAAAACATCCGTTCGGGGATTTTATGCTCAAGTTAGATGAGCAGCTGTGGGTAATGGTCTATTAGTCAAAAAAATCAATACGTCAGTCATGGCTGCATTTCCCCCCCCCCTGCCTTTTTTACGTCAGAGGAAACAGGCAATACTTAAATACTCACTTTTAAAGAAACAATATAGCAGGAAATTGCAAATTCCTGTCCTCCAGATGGATTTTCTGCAGTCTATTGCTATAGGCAACCTTACCTGAGAATAACGGAAGTTATTCCAATATCTACATTTGCTTCACTGCTTTCCTCTGAAAGTCAATAAAACTAACCTCAATAGTTAAGTATATGTCTAATAGTTTATTTCATTCATTGAACTTAGGAGCAAATGGAGAGATATCATTATTTAAATGCCATATATATGAGACAGTATATTAATTTTTGTTGTGCTTCAGTTTTAAAGCCCAACGTATTTTGTAATTTATACATGTGTTATACTAATTCAGTTATATTAGCCTCTTACAAATAATTCTGTTGAATTATAGTTTGTGAGATATAGACAACTATTTGGTAAATTTCTTAAAATACCTACTTAGCCTTTACAATGTAGGAATGATGATGGCAATGCTTTTTAACAAGCCATTGCCACATTTACTAAATAAAAGTTTTGAAGCCTTAATATGCTTTATGAATATTAACATTAGTGGCTGTATTAATTGCTCTTGATTTGCCATGTCTAGACTTACGTTTTGAACTATCGTTATCACTTTGGTGAATAAATTACAAAACTTAAAAGATTCATCGGGATTCTTTTCTTTTTTCTTTTTAAAGCAGAACAGAATTACTTTTACATTCTCCTTCCATTCCCTAAGTGAATTTTCCCCTCTATGTTACTTCAATGTCACTACTCCTTGAAAGATGCTATACTATCAGAGTTTGTTGCATAAAAATTAATTTCCAGAAGCACTCACAGATGACTGATTCAGCTGGATTCATTAACTTCTTTATAAACATAGTTATATATATATATATATATATATATATATATATATATATATATATATATATATATATATATATATATATATGTGTGTGTGTGTGTGTGTGTGTGTGTGTGTGTGTGTGTGTAGTGTATGTGTATAATGTGTATGTGTATGTATGTATGTATGTATGTATATATGTATGTATGTATGTATGTATGTATGTATGTACCACAAGTAGATTCTTCAAGTCAATTGTTAGGACTCTGTCCAATCAGTTGGGTTGGCAATATATAAACCAACAATGTATGTCTGTAGGTTTAACTGTGTTAATGTAGCTTTAACTGTATGCTGTTTCTGATTGGTTGATTGTGTTGCAAGTTGCCATAAGAGGGAGCTAGATATCATAGCTTACACTTCTTCTCTCTCTGACATTCTCTCTCTGATATGCTCTCTGTAATATTCTGCTATACTCTGTTATATGTATGCTGTATTGGTAAGAAGACTTTGTACTTCTAGCTATTGACTGATTTGAACGTGTATGACCTGGACTGTTTATTGGATTGTGCTATTTCCTAAAGTAAACCTGTATGCTCTTTAATGTATCTCTGTGTGGCTGAATAGTTATTCATACCTACTTCAATACAACGTTTCTATGTGCATATCCTTGTTACTCAAGGGTTACTCTGCATATACCTTAACAAGCAGGAGAGTTAGTTTCATTTCAGCAGAGCAGACAAGCATAGAGTGGGCTGAGAGTACAGAGTGGAGAGCAGGGTGGACTGAGCCATGCCCAGCCTTAAGCTTAAGTTTCAATTTCGATTTCTCTGCAAAGACTCAGAAGTGTTTAGCTCTCATTGGCTGACCTAGTTGCTATGCCTATTCATTGGCTGATCTTGTTAACATGGCTCTCCCAGTTCATGAATATCTTAACATATACTAAAAATATTCTAGAAAAAATATACAGAATGAGTTGTGGGAAAAGTAGATCAGAGGACATAAAGTATTTTGAAGTTTTCCTGAATATTGTGCTCTGTATAATTCACTTTGGGAACTGAGCAATAAGATATATGAAAAAAACTGAACCCCGTTTAATAAGCTGAAATAAGATAAAATAACCTTTATTATCACTTTTCTGTGTAGACAATGGCACACATTAAAAAGAAATTCTGATGCCCACTCTCAAAAGAAACATATAACCAACTAACTAACTGATATAGACATTATCCTCACAATCGATGCAAAAGCTACGAGTGATGCCAAGAGCCATGGAAAGATACATGCTCGGCATTACAAGACAAGATAGAAAGACCTGCACATGGATTAGAGAATAAACAAAAGTATACGATATCATCAAGAAAGTAAAAGAATGGAAATGGAAATGGACTGGTCACATAGCAAGAAGAACTGATGGCAGGTGGACCAAGGCAGTCATAGAATGGATTCCACTTGATTAAAAAAAAGTCCATGAAAGAGACCTAAAACAAGATGGATCAATGACAGACCTAAAATAAGATGGATCAATGACATCAGCAAGTATTGTGGGCCCAATTGGCAAAAGAAAGCTCAGGACTGTATAGATTGGAAACATGTGAAAGAGGGCCTTCATCCTGTAGTGGATAGACAATGGCTAAAATTATACACATATACATACACATATACTGTATGTATACATATATTACACATACACATATATACACATGTATAATATGTATATATTAATCTCAGTCCATTTTAAATACCTAGCAGAAAAGAGAGTCTTGAGAGTTAACAAAATTGATATTATATGGTACAAAGATACTGTAGTTTATTCCTTCATGATTTAGAGTATTGGGGTTATAGGTGGTAACAATAAGAATTATAAAAATTCCAATTATAAGTGGAATTAAACTACTGAATAATAGACCTATGAAAATGTTTTGAACTAATCATTATTTCATCTCTTTAATGTCTCTGTGAAATCAAGAGTTTGGAACTGGTTATTTCCAACATAGCACCCATTTTATGAATAAGCACCCTTATTGCAACAGCCGTTTTTGTGAATACCTACATTTTCTGAAATTGAGCATTTGTTGGTATCTGTTTTTGATCAGCTACCACAGGTAAAAAATTTTTTTTAATAGAGATGGAAACTTGAGATAAGCAGAGGAGACTTCTGAGCATTAGCCTTATAAAATAATGGAAAAAGAATTCTCCGAATACCATTACAACTTCCTTTTTAATACTCTGTCTTCTCCCATTAAATGTTTTGAAGATATTTATTTGTTTGCTTGTTTGTTTGTTTAGTTAGTTAGTTAGTTATTGGGAGTGCAAAGATTGAGTCATGTAATTTTTTTTTCTTGAAATGTACTAATTATTGACCTAGAAGGGGAAAAAACCAGAGATGGTTAAAAAGAGAATAATGTTTGTATCCTGTGGCAATCAAGTTTCAATGTACCAATATTTGATTATAATTTATTTAATGCTATAAATTTTATTTTTCTACACTGAATAGGCCACTTCTAATTTGTATTGAATTAAGTTCCTTTTCTTAAACCTTGTGTGACAAGTACTAGTGGATTAGTAATAACGAGTAAGAATGCTTTAAGTTTCAACAGATGAAATCTCTCTGTCTCATTTCAATTTTGGCTGGACACCCTTTCCTTATGTTGTGCCACTGCTATTGCTTCACGTTGTGGTTCATTACTCTCCTTTGTAGGATGAGCTCATGGTATATTAATAGGGAGGAGCTGCAGTATAGACTGCTCCTACAGTTTCTCTTTCAATAATATAAATGTGCACTTTGTACAAGTTTTTGCAGTCGTAGTAGTGCACCAAAACAAGAAATTAGTATTATCTTTTACTATTGTAGTCCAGTGTTATGAGGATGTGGATATTTATGTTTTTCCAATAATCAAATTCCGTATTCCATGATGTTATGTTTTATAATGCTTTATAATTTTATTTATTTAATAAAGATTTATAATGCCTTTTATAGCATTACCCATAGTTCTTATTTATTGCACACAACTGGGACCAGCAAGTCAGTTGTTAAGCAAAGTGGTCGCTAAGTGAAACTGCAACCGTGCCAGAAGTGGCATACAGAGCCCTCTCTGCTGGCACATGTGCCGTCGCCCCAGGTCAGATCTGCGTTTCTTTCGTGAGCTTCTGTTTCCCTGAAAATGATGAAACAGAAGCTCAGGAAAGAAAAAGATTTTACCTCTTGCCGCGCTGCCAGTGTTGGGATGCCCCACCTCCTGCCAGCCAGCTGGTCTTTTGGTCTCTGCTGCGCATGCGTGCATGTCCACACATGCACATTTAGTTAGGGCACTCGGTGCCTAAAAGCTTCGCCAACCTTTTAGGTGCTGAGTGCCCAAACTGAAAGGTGCATGCGTGAAAGCACATGTGCGTGGCACGAATGTGGACATGCATGGACATGCGCAAATATGCGCATGTGTGGACATGTGCAAATGTGCTCATGCGTGGACGTGCACGTATGCCCAGCAGAGACCCGAGGACCAGCTGGCCAGTGGGAGGTGGGGCATCCCAACACCGGCAGCGCAGCAAGGGGTAAGATCTTTTTCTTTCGTGAGCTTCTGTTTCGTCGTTTGCAGGGAAACAAGTTCACGAAAAAACGCCTTGGAGATCTGACCTGGGGCGACAGCACGTGTGCCAGCAGAGGGCTCTGTGTGCCACCTCTGGCACGCTTGCCACAGGTTCGCCATCACGGGTCTAGGACAACTCGGTGCAGCCAGCTCGTCCAGCTCACCGCCGCCAGCTCGCCAATACCAAGTCATCTCTGCCAACTCATCGTTGCCAAGTTGTCGCATGACAACTCAACATGGTCAAGAATATGGAGACAACTTGTCGCAGGAAGCCGGAGGGATGGCAGGGCAGGCAGGCGGATGGGCAGACGAGCAAGCAGATGGACAGAGTGCAGAGTAGTGGCGGTGGTCGGGCACTTCCTGTTTTCACCCCACACACACTGCCGCTACCATGTCAAGATTCAGGCTGTTCAGAGTTTGGGCCATTTGGCAGCGGTGAAAAGGTGGCAGCAGGGTGCATCACATTTTCACCCCCTGCCACTGCCATTGAACTGAGCTCCAGGGGCTCTGGGAGCTCCAGGAGCTTGGTGTGGTGGTAGCAGCAGGGCTGTGAAAAAGGGATGCACCCGGCTGCCCGCCCTGCCTGTTGTTTCCACTGAATGGCCCAAACTCCAAACGGCCTTGAGCTCAGTATCATGGTAGCAGTGGCAGCAATGGCAGCATGGGGCATGAAAATGGGATGCACCTGGCCGCTGCCACCTTATATATCTTCAGAGCGGTAATAATACGGTAACAAATATGCTCTTAATTACAGTATTAACAAATAATTAATAACAAATCATAAGGCTTAATGCTCCATATCTACATTTTATTCAAATATTCATGAAATTACATTGACTCGAGTTTTTCCTCACCTGTATTTAAAATATCCATCATTAAATAGGGATCACGTACTAATAAAGGTTCAAAAGGAAAAAGCATCTAAACAATGAAACAATTGCAGCATTTTCAGTTTCCTTTTGCATTTTCTATTGACACAACAAACTAAAACTAAAAAAAATAAACATTGTGATGGCTGTTAACACTTATTTACCACTTTTTAAAAATATTAACTGATATCTAAAATATGTAATGATAAACATTTCTGGAAATACTGATTTAGACTTTTTGGATTTAATACAGTTGAAACAAGACTTTATTTCTGCATGCAATATGGATCAGTATGGATCATCCATTAGAACTGATCTTATTTCAGCATTTTTAAATTAAATCTTTGCAGACAAACTCCCATTATTAATGATTAGAGAGAACAACTGTCTCCTGCAACTGAAACCCATCAATTATTGGGAGCAATTCCAACCCTGTTAGGCTTGCCAAACCCAAGAAACATGCGGCAATCAAATGCAATAGTTGTAATTATGGGAAAGAGCTGGAGAGGAGGTAGCTTTGAAATGAATTTGAAATGGCAGCTGGAGATGCTGTGATCTGTGTGGACTTTGGAGAATGTACTGATTTGGCCCACTGAATGTTAATATATTTTAACATTTGCTTCAAAACTATTTCAATTGTTGGAATGCAATTGTTGCATTTGTGTATGTAAAGAAAAAATTACAATATGCTATAACTAAGCCCTATGTTCTGGTAGTTTGGGGCTTTTATGTGTGTGAAGAACCTGAAAGTGACATTGGAATAAATGGGAGTCCTATAATTCCTTATTATGCCATTTAACATAATGGTTTCATGAGATATTTTTTTTATAGTCCAGGGCATGCAGGAATTTGTTTATTCTAATTAGCTACCCAAGAAATCTTTTTGACTCCTATTTTGTTTACAATCTTGCAAGGTCTTCTTGTGAAATACTAGACAGAAAGCATTAGGTTTACAAGCCTCGAAAACTAATGGGGTTTTTTTTGGGGGGGGGATATAATATTAATGAATGTTAACTCAAGTTTTAAAAGCAGAAGAGGTTCAGCTGATTGCATCCCATGATGCTGATGGGCTGATCTAATGTGATGGCTTGGTTTTAAGTGCTGAAGGAATTAACAGTTTGCCGTTCCATTTCTGTCAGGTTGGAAATATTGTATTGAGTCGGCATAGGACAGGGGGGAAAAATGGTGGGACTTAAGGAAACTGAGAGAAAGGAAACACAAAGACAACAGTGAAGGAGCAGACAGTATCAATGAAAAAGGAAATAGTGAGAAATAAGGTTGTCGGCTAGCATGTGGAGGTAAGTAACTGAAGCGAGGAACAGCTAGTTAATGAACTGAAGAACCTCATGGTGAGAGAGAGACAAGAATGCTACAGAGGTTGCCCCAGAAATAGTTCCTAAAGGAAGCCAATCAAATATAGTGATGACCTGAATGAAAACATAGAGATGAAAGATAAATGGACCGGGAGCTGCATACTACTGATGTGAGTGGTGGACAAGGAAAGGAGACATAGGTATCTTAGTAGAATGTAGCAACTATGGAATGTTGTGGTTGCAGGTCCTTTGTAGCACTGGAGGCTAATGTGGACCCAAAATCTGCACAGAAGTGCATTTAGAGTTTAGAATTGATCAAGTAATATGGCCTGGGCTTTAAAGATAATCATTAAGATATATCAGAGGTCTTCAAACTTGGCAACTTTAAGACTTGTGGACTTCAACTCCCAGAATTCTCCTGCCAGCATAGCTGGTTAGAGAATTCAGGGAGTTGAAGTCCACAAGTCTTAAAGTTGCCAAGTTTGGGGACCCCTGCGATATATGTAATAAAAAACCTTGCAATGTGGAATATCTCCATTCAAGGTTCCAGACAGTCCATAGACCTTATTTTCCTTCACAATTCCTCATTTTGGGCTGGGTAACTCTCGGCCAGACAGTCTCTATCAGCCTATTCCACCTCTGCAATGGAGAAAATGGGAGAGAGGAGTTAGGCATGTTCAGCTTCTTGAGTTATGAAGAAAAATGATAAAGGTGGGACATATTTCAGATTCTGCAAATCTTTATGCTTCTCCTTTTTGTCTATGGATAGTGTTATTTTCGCTACATAAAGATCCATACTCACATATGTACCAGTGGTGGGTTGCTACCGGTTCACCCCAGTTCGGACCGATAGCGGCGGTGGCAGGAGGCTCCGCCCACCCACCTGGACGTCATCACAGATTATCTGAGCATGCACAGATTCTGTGCATGCACAGAAGCGCCCCGCGTGCACGTTCACAGTGCTGAACCGGTAGCAAAGGTAAGTGAAACCCACTACTGATATGTACTCCAGAAAGAATGAGGACAGGCTTCACTCCAGTGATGAGAACTGAAGCAGCACCTATATGCACAGCTCCTGGGAAGTATACTATATTGAGCTCAGGAGACTTATTTCTAAGAAGTAATGCACAGAAATGTTATATTTTTGCTGTACACAAGGAGCAGCAGCATTATCCTCTCCAATTCCTATTTCATCAACGCTGTTAAAGGATCAAATGTCAGTAGTATGATAAGATATTCATAAACTTGCTCATTTGCTAATGGGATGTGTGCTGCCATCTCAATCCAAAAGAGGAAAAAGAAAAGAAGAAAAAAGAAATAGATTGCTTTCTGCCATCAATATTCAAAAATCAGTAGGGAAGTACTGAATCATCTAGGAAACTCATCACTGATCTACAGATTGCAGAGGCTATAAAGGCTCATTTGCTTGAGAAATAGCAGCACTGAAATTTGTTAGGAAACATATTTCTCAGAGAATAAAAAAATTCCAAGGTTTCTTATCACATTATATGGAGTAAATTCAATAATGCAAAATGTATTTGTGTATCTGTTTTGTAAATGCTAGGTATGTATCAATATCTTTCTCCATGGCTCTTTATATTTTCCACTACTCACTCTCTCTGTTAACATTGTGTCTCTGATGAAATAAACTGAGAACACCTGAAGTTTGACTCCTTTGGTGTTTGAGGACTGAAGAGGTTTAGTTTGTTTCAGAAAGAAAAGAAGAGACCACCTTACACATCAGCTATTTAAGTAGAGCATGTTGCTCTGTTTCAATGCATTTGAGAAATCATGCAGCACTTTCCCTCTTTAGGAAGAAATAGAAGAATTTGTGTTCATCAGTGAACAAATTACGGTGCACACTTGTCATGGAAGCACTTGGGAGTTTTTGTGGGCATTTGCTTCAGAGGCATCCAAGTTGTCCAGCCATCCAGAGCAGGGGTGAAATTCAAAAAAATTCCCTACAGGTTCTGTGGGCATGGCAGGGGAAGGATACTGCAAAGTCCCCATTCCCTTCCCACTTCTGGGGAAAGGATATTGCAAAATCTCCATTCCCACCCCACTCTGGGGCCAGCCAGAGGTGGTATTTGCCTGCTCTCCGAACCACTCAATTCCGCTACCGGTTCTCCAGAACCTGCTGAATTTCACCCCTGATCCGGAGCCAAGAATGTGAGATTCTTCTCTTTAATGATTTTAACACAATTTTCTCCCCCTTTCTTATTAAGAAACTGAATCAAATGGCTAAAAAAGAATGCTAAAAAAGAAAACTGTAAGAATCCTGATGAGGGTTGTGTATTTATACTTATAACATTTCGTGGACTATTTATATACTTTACACTCATTTCGTAAGCCTAAGCTGACTCATCCAAGTTAGGCGTGGAAGCAACGATCGTTCCTCGGCAACGATCCTTTCTCAGGATAGACCTCTTGTGAGTGTCACCGGGGAATGCCACCTCCTTTTTTTTCCTGGAAAGAGAAAAGACCCCCTTAGCAACTTCCCCCTAGCGGAACTTTCCCCACAACTCCGCTGATCCGGAGAAGGGTTGGTTGCCCTTTTGCAGGAGAGCTTCGGAAGGATATATTATTGTCGGTGGCGACGTCGGTTCAGACCCCGAGTTTATTTGCCTCCCTTGTGTTGCACGAAGAGACCGATGTTTCCCGAGCAACTCCTGCAAGGAAGAGGGTCAAAAGCGGGCAGCCGCCACGGATTTTCGTCGGGGCTGCCTCGGATGGCAGCTTCCAATTCGCCAGTCCCGAGGAAATACGTTGCCAACCCGATTAACTTTGTGGTTCTTTTTGTCACTTGGAAGCACAGGGCAACCTTAAAGCCACAAGTTTCTTGCTGTGGACCGCCTGGCGGGTGCGCGTCACATACACCCCCACCCTCTTCCCGTATTGTACAGCACAGGAATTTCACACCCCACGAACTTTCACCAGGTTGTGTGGGGAGAGGGAGGGCCCGGTGCCAACCCCGGAGCGTCACGGCGGGTCAGGAAAAACACTGACACGCGCAGAAAAAGTCTGCGTCGAGGATTTCCCGCACCCACCCCACCCCGGGGGATCGTGGGGTGGGTGGCTCCCGTCATGGCTGTCAGCCCGTGGGGTTGAGAAAAGCCCACACCCAGCAGGACTTGAGTGGAAAGAAAAAAAAACCCGGCTTAATTGCCGCAACCAGGGTGGACTTCGCCTGGTAGCCTAAACCACAATGACTGGCTAATCCGGGTTGGGGATGTCTCATGCGAATGTTCCCTGTAGCCTTAAGGAAAGCCGCAACGTGGGAATGGGTTGACAGGCTTGTTAACTCGCCGCTGGTTTCTTGGACTAATTTTTTTTTAACTTTCCCTAAGTGGCAAATGCCCCGCTGAGTTCCGTCTGCCACGTAGTACACATAACACTTGAACTTTAAGGGAAACGCGCATCTTCGCCTCATCCGGATATTCACCCCCACCACCCCCGCCTCCTTGAGAAACAGGGAGCAAAAATCGGCTTCGCGCCAAATTCCAACCGCCAAGTGAGAGACTCCCCCTCTCCGCCCGCATACCCAGGGGAGGGGGGGGACGTTCACGCACGTCTCCCGAAGGTGGTGACGTCAGAAACCCACTCAGTCCCTCGCGCCCGCTGCCCCTTCCAAGCAGTCCGCTTTCGGCGTTCGCAGACCCGCACGCCTCGCCAGCCGCTCCGTCCCTCCTCCTCCCCCACCCCGCCCCTCCCCGCAGCGCGCGCGCTCCGTGCCTGCCCGCTAAATTCCGTTAGCGCCACCTCTTCCCTCCCCACACACACACTCCGCCTCGCCCCGCCTTTGGCCCCACATGTTCGGTCCGGAAAAACTGTTGGGGCAGCTGCCCAAGCTGGAGAGATACGGAAATATGGCGTCCGTGGGGGACTTTAACCTGGTGAGCGCCAACGTCCCGGCCACCCGGGTGGAAATCTCCGTGTCTTGCAGGTGAGGTGAGGGAAAGGAAAGGCGTTGTTGTGCGGCGCGTTTCTCTTGATTCGGGGCGAGGGCGCTTCCCGTTCCTGGACGGGACAAAAAAGGGTCGGGAAAAGGGTAGTGGGAGTGGACCCACCACCCCTTTCTGTGGGGGAGCGAGCGAGCGAACGTGTGAACGGAAAATCTTTGCCTGGCTGGCCGCTTGGGAGGGTCGCAACCGTCGGAGTAGCGCCTTTTCTCTTTCCCTTCAGATCCTGCTGGGTGTGGGCTTTCCTCAACCCCACGGGCTGACAGCCAAGACGGGAGCCATCCACTCCACGATCCCCCGGGTGGGTTGGGTGCGGGAAATCCTCGACGCAGACTTTTCCTGTGCGTGTCAGTGGTTTTCCTGACCCGCCGTGACGCTCCGGTTGGCACCGGCCCCTCCCTCCCTCCCTCCCTCCCCACACATACACACAACACGGTGAAAGTTCGTGGGATGTGAAATTCCTGCGTTGTACAATCCGGGAAGAGAGTGGGGGTGTATGTGACGCGCACCCGCCAGGCGGTTCACAGCAGGAACTTGTGGTTTTTAAGGTTGCCCTGTGCTTCCAAGTGTCAAAAGGACCACAAGACCACTAAAAATCAAGTACGGGAGAGTGGAGAAAAGGGAAAAAAATTTAAATTTAAAAGGAAGGCTATTCTTGGGCTTGATTCGGGTATTGTGGGTAGGAAATGCTTCTGGCATCGGTCTTTGCTTAGGATTACTATTTCGACATCCAGCAAAGGGTTTTATTTCCTCCATGCTGAAAAGTTGTTAAATTCCTTCAGCTCTACAAGGCTGATACAAATGCACATTTTCATCCTCCTTTTCACTCAGTTGACCTGGTTGGTACTGTACCTGTACCTGTACCTGTAACTGTGTGAACATTTTCCTGGTAAAACATGCAGAAGATATAAAAGCCCCCTTTATCTTAAACCCCATATTATTGATTTTTACAAGATGCTGACAAGTGGAAAATACTGACTTTATTACCTCTGTGCAAACATGCCAATAGTAATGCATATTCCAATTTTCCTTTGGAGATTGATATCTCTCTCTCTCTCTCTCTCTCTCTCTCTCTCTCTCTCTCTCTCTCTCTCTCTCTCTCTCTCTCTCTCTCTCTCTCTCTATCTATCTACAAGAGAATTGTTTGAAATTCTGTTACTAGGAAATGAGTAATCTGATTCCCCCTTCCATTCTACTCACTCTGTTTCTTCCTGCAATCCAGTACTGGTCTTTTAAAAATACATTTTTTTATCATGGTGATTAAGGAGATGAGAAAATTGATATTGCCCATTATGAAATCAGTATTCATTGCCTTTAAGGTTGTTTCCTTCCTTATTTATTAGGAAATTTTAGATATACATGTTCTGGAGTTTTCATAAAGAATTGTAACTTGTGTCTATTAAAGCTAGCAGCTAAAGAAAGAAAATGGCATTTTTCTGCTGTTTGCAATATCGGTAATCAGGTTCGGTTCTTTTGTATAAGCAAGAGAATGCAGCAACCAGTTTATGATGTTGGGAAAACGTGATTCCAGATTTTGGAAAAGGTCTGAAATCAGACTTTATTTGTTGTAGCAGTTAATTTCCGAGCATTCTTTCATTATAGATATATAACTTCCTCCAATTGTTTGGGGAAATGGCCTTTCTTTGGAGGAATTCGTGATAGCTACAAATGGAAGAAGACTGTTCAACAGAGTACACCAAAACAGAAATGTTACATTGAAGCCTATGTGACATTAAATAAGCTGTTCGCTATGATGGCAATTCCACATTGGAAACAATTTCCTTTAATACCTTTAAGACTGGTACAGAAGAATTTGAAGGAATATTTCATTGTCAATGACTATAATAAATGTTGCTAAAATTACTTAAAACCTGATGGGACACATGTTAATAAAGAGCATTAGAAATAGACTGATATAGCAAACCAATACCAATCTGGAGGATGTAGAAAAATTATTATGTGCTCCATAATGTTTGATAGATTCAGCATGTTTTAACATTAGAATTCTAATTAATTGTCTGATGCTTTTCATGGCAGCCTTCTTCTCAGATCAAAATATGATGCCCTTTTGAAAACATTATTTGTTCATTTTTATTATTTGGTTTTTCTATTCCTTCCTCCAAGAAAAGATATACATATATAGATAGACCTTGACTTAACGACCAAAATTTACTGGTATGTTACTGAACGAGACAGTTGAGTTTTTCCCCTTTTTATGTGGAACCTTACTGGCCACAGTTGTTAAGTGGATCTGTATTTGTTAAATTAGTAAAACAGTTGTAAAGTGAATCTGCTTTTCCCGTTGATTTTGCTCGTTAGAAGATCACAAAAAGTGAATGCATGATCCCTGGACACTGCAACTGTCATATATATGAACCATTTGCCAAGCATCTGAATTTTAACCATGTGACCATGGGGATGCTGTAATAGTTAAAAGAGTGTTAAAAGGTACAATAAAAGTCATGTCACTTTTTTCAGTGCTGTTACAACTTTGATTGGTCATAAACAAATGGTTGTTTTCTCTGCTTTTGTGAACAAAATCTATCGTTAGGGATAATGAAGGTATGTATACTATAGAGTTAACTAATTAGATCAAACTAATCTGTTTGATCTATTAACACCTTTTGATAAGTTACATCAAAAGCTATCAGTGAATTATCTCTGCCCCCTCCCTATCCCTGGCTTCCATGATTTCTAATTCTCATTTGAAACGTTGTGGGATCCTCCAAAGGAGATTTTGGTTGTGCCTAAAAGATTCTTACTACACAGGAGCTGATTTTTAGAAAGTGGAAAAGAGCTGATCTGTCTCTGCATGGTAGAACTTTCAGAATTCGCTTGTGTAGCACTTAAGTTTACGTAAAAAAAGCTATGTTAGAAAACTGTTTTTAAAGCTTGTTGTGAGTAGGTACCGGTATATTCAGAGGATCCAAATGTAATGTCAGAGCTAAAAACCTATCCTTGTGATAGTATTCCCTAGTATTCCCACCATAGCCAATCTGTTTAGAAATGTTTTGTCCAATTGCTGTATTATTTTTTTTTTGGGGGGGGGGTTCCAAAGAGCTACTAAATGAGGGATTGAATCTGTATTTTATACATGGTGTGATACAACATTCCCTTCCTTCTCTGTATAGCAAAATGTGGCAATTTGATTGGAAAGAATATACAGGTTGTACTCAAGCAATTGGGCCCAAAATTTCCGTTGCTAAGTAAGACAGTTGTTAAGTGAATTATGCCCCATTTTAGCATGTTTGTGCCATGGTTGTTAAGTGAATCACTAGAGTGAATCACATGATTGTTAAGAGAATTTGGTTTTTCCCATTGACTTTGCTTGTCAGAAGCTCCCTAGGACTACAGGATGCTACAATTATCATAAATACATGTCGGTTGCCAAGCACCTGAAGTTTGATCATGTTACTGGGGATGCTGCAACAGTCATAAGTATCAGAAGTGGTCATAATGTCACTTTTTTCAGTGCCATTGTAACTTTGAACAATCATTAAACAAATGAGTGTAAGTCAAGGACTACATGTAGCAGAATGTTTTTGACCTTTTCTATTTTGGAGAGAGGAAATCTACATAGTGGGAATGAGCACAGGAAAGTAAAAGACAAACTCCCATCCATAACGTCCCTAAATCTGAAAAAGCAACCCATAGTTACCTTTTGATGGGGATTGCTTCAAACTTTGGAGGGGGTTAATTAGGTGAAGGGATTAATCAGGTTTGATACATAGTCTTTGCTCTCACTAAGCCCCTCCCCCCATTGATTGATTGAAAAATAAAATATTAGTTAAGGGCGGGAATAGGCGGCCACTGCTTCCTGCTCCTATTGCCATCTTAATTTTTGAATTCATCCTCACATACTGCACCACCAAAATGTACTTATTTATAAATCAATTAATTTATGGGTTGTATAACTCAAAGCAATTCTCTGTGGCATATAAGATAAATTAAGTAATTTCCTACTAAGTTTGGGGCTCATCTTCAGGTGCTGATGACCCATGGAATACAGGAGGCCATGTGTTGCTCACTATGCTCTAGAAATTACAAGGTCCTTAACAAAGAAAACAATAGTGCCTCCTAGAGGAAAAAATGTATTCTTGTTTTTGCATTTGATAGTTTTATTATGCAAGTTATGGTATGTAATATTTGTTTATAAATTCATTATAATGCCACTGATACTTTAAAGGAAAAAATGTAACTATATATAAGTCCTTGAGTAACAAACAATTTTTTAAAAAATTGGGAATAAAGGTGGTTAGCAATATGAAAATAGTTTTCTTTGCCATATTATGCATTACAGTGTTTAAAATAAAATTGTAGAAACTCATTTTTTTTCATTTTCAGAAAAAGAAAATTGTAGAAAAAATCAGGTTTCTCAATATTTTCTTGGTTTTTTCCCCTATCCTTACATTTCTAATGATATTTTCTGTACACATTAAAAACAAACATCTGCATTTGTTTAGTTAACAGATCTATATCCTTTTTTGTTCAGGAATCACATTGGCATATCTAGTGCTCTTTCCTCCCATTTTACCATACAACATCCCTGTGAGGTAGCTTGGGATGAGAGAATGCGACTGGTCCAGAATTACCCAGTGAGCTTTTCCACTGAATGTAGACCGGAACCTAGGTCTTCCCAATGGCAGTCCATTCCTCTTACGTACCATACCAATCTGGTCCTTTCATTATAAAATAAGGTTTTATTTGAAAATTTACTAGAAATATTCCAGATTTGTAAATTGTGTGATGCATAAACATACATGGCGGAATAATAAGTGCACGTTTACTACCCTGTTTCCCCCAAATAAGACATCCCCTGATAATAAGTCCAATCAGGCTTTTGAGTGCTTGGCAATAAAGCCAAGCACTTATTTCAGGGTTCAAAAAAATATAAGACAGGGTCTTATTTTCGGGGGAACATGGTACATGTTACAGACATTCAGAGCATTTTATACACACTCTGACATTTAGATTCTCTACATGCTTCTAGATCATTTTGTTTTCAGTAATGCACCTAATAGCAAAGCGTGTACTAGGTTTTTTAGCATCTCTTAAAATAAGAAATGTGAAATATACTCTAGAATATTTTTTGCATTAGATAGAAAGGCAATCATTGGTCTATACACACTTAGAGGTGTCTTGATTTCAAGGAAGGAGATATTTTACCTACGTTTATTTTACCTAGATTTTTACCTATGTTTATAACATAGAAGGTGGACTGATACCACAGTGAAATAAAGTCAAAAGATTGTATGGAATGTTGGACAATGGCCATTTCCTGATTTTTCATGCAGGGTAGTTGAAACAAGTCTAAAGTCTGAAAATAGAGGAGGAAATTTCCAAGTAGTTTTCTGTATGGCTGCAGAAATCAAGTTACATTTATCAGTACACTAGCCTGTGCTGTAACTCTCTACTTATTGTTAAATATTTAACTTTGTCCAGTGGTTTGTCATTTTACTAATATTGTCTTTGTAGGAGCAGCTGTGCTTTGTTTGCAAACAGTTCTAAGTCCCCAAGACTGGAGATTAGACTGGGAAGTAAAAAAGAAGAAAAGTCAGTGACAGACCTCTTATTTATTGTTACCAAGAATACTAGGTTAGAATGTTTATGTAATCATCAAAAGTTTAGGTGCTTGTGCAATCCTAAAATGGATTAAGACTTTCATCTTAGCACCAAACATAGGTAAAGTTTTATGAGTAAACCTTGCTCTGAGATGAGATGGCTAAATTGCTCAACCTATGACAGTATGCTCCCTTTTGTAGTTAAATTGCTGCTTTTATAGTATAATGTGATGGATATTTATTTATATGTGTATAATTCTGTATTATAAACGATTTGATTCCATTCACATTCATTAACTGTTATAAGTTAACATGATTTTAACATGTCTTTCTGACAATCATTTGGAGGCTTCCTTGTTGAATTATTTTTATTGCTCACTCAGTATGCAGGCTGGCCATTATAATGTCTTTATATGCCCTATTGAATAATCAGTTACGCACTATAAAGCTGAAGTCTGCCTGAGGAAATACTAATATACTTTGCTTGGTGTTAGGTTTAATCATCTGGCTTTCAGCACCAGCCCTTAATTCTTTAACCTACACAGTATCTTGCATGTTTATGACTATGTATGACTTTATATAATATTTTTGATTTTCACTCTCATTTTCAATTGAAAATCAAATCAATCTGTTGCATCTCAGGTTCAGTGTAGATTATATTGAGCTTTTTGCTCTAGAATGTTTTTATACACTTGAATAAAAGGGATGTGAGAATTTATTATTTCAGTAGAGGGAAAGCATCCTGACCAGTAGAGACTATGACAGAATCATTGAGTAGTCTGGTTTTCTGATTAAGGGTTCATAAATGAAATAGTTAATAGAACAAATAATATTACTGGTCTTATTGTTCATGTGTAAGGTAACTTACAAATTCAGTGACTATTCAAAGTTATAATGGCACTGAAAAAAGTGACTTATGACCATTTTTCACACTTAACAACTGTTGCAGCATTTTTATGATCGCTTGATAAAAATTCAGACACTTGGCAACTGGCATGTAATTGATAATGCTTGCAGTGTCCTGGTAATCTTCCTTTGCAACCTTCTGACAAGCAAAATCAATGGGGAAACCATATTTTATTAACAACGATGTTACTGACTTAACAACTGCAGTCATTCGCTTAATAACTAATGGTAAGAAGGATCGTAAAATGGGGCAAAATTTACTTAACAGCAGCCTTGTTTAGCAATAGAAATTTGGGGCTCAATTGTGGATGTACGTCAAGAACTACTACTCCCTGGTGTGTGTGTGTGTGTGTGTGTGTGTGTGTGTGTGTGTGTATACATACATACGTATACGTATATGTGTGTATGTGTTATTCAGATTTAACTTTCAGAGATGAATTAGAGAGGCTGAAATTAAATCTAGGGATATTCATATTTCTGAGAATTTTTAACATTTTTAACAGAGTAACTCCATAGCGAGATGGGCGGCAAATTAACAAATCAATAAATAAACATAGCAAATTAGTATATGAATGCCCTAATAAATAGTTCATTGGGATTTTATTAAACCTTGTAGTATTTATTTATTAAGAATTCATACTTTTTGTTTTTTTCTTCTAGAAATTTGTTCCACAGGAACAGCAGAGGCAATAAGGCTAATTGTTATTTAGAACATAGAACATAAATAACAGAGTTGGAAGGGATCTTGGAGATCATGTAGTTCAACCCTCTGCTCAAGCAGGAGACTCTATACCAGTGATGGCGAACCTTTTTCCCCTCGGGTGCCAAAATAGTGCGTGCACGCGCTATCGCACGTTTGTGCGTGCCCACACCCATAATTCAAAGCCCCCCACTTGCCCCACCCTCCTGTGCATGCGTGCGTGATCCCCCACTCCCCCATTTCCCGACTTCCAGTGGGCCCGTTTTTTGCCCTCCTCAGGCTCCAGAGGCTTTCTTGGAGCTTGGGGAGGGCAAAAACGCTCCCCCTGCCACCCTGGAGGCCCTCCGGAGGCCAAAATTGTCCTCCCAGAGCCTCCGCGCGAGCCAAAAATCAGCTGGCGTGCATGCACATGCGCGCTGGAGCTGAGCTAGGGCAACGGCTCGCGTGCCGGCAGATATGGCTCCGCGTGCCACCTGTGGCACCCGTGCCATAGGTTCGCCATCACTGCTCTATACCATTTCAGACAAATGGCTGTCCAGTTTCTTCTTAAAAGTCTCCAGCACCCACAACTTCTGAAGGCAAGCCATTCCACTGGTTAATTGTTCTCACCATTAGGAAATTTCTCCTTAGTTTTAGGTTGCTTCTCTCCTTGTTTAGTTTCCATCCATTCTTTCTTGTGTTGCTTTCTGCTGCTTTGAAAAATAAGTTGACCTTCTCTTCTTTGTGGCAGCCCCTCAAATATTGAAACAATGCTATCATGTCTCCCCTACACCTTCTTTTCACTAGACATACCTAGTTCCTGCAATTGTTCTTCATATGTTTTAGCCTCCAACCCCCTAATCATCTTTGTTGCTCTTCTCTAATCATCTTTGTTGCTCTTCTCTGCACTCTTTCCAGAATCTCAACATCTTTTTTATACTGTGGTGACCAAAACTGGATGCAGTATTCCAAGTGTGGTCTTATTAAGGTATAAAGTGATACTAATACTTTATGTGTTCTTGATTCTACCCCTTTGTAGCGTTGCATTGGCCTTTGTGACTGCTGCAGCACACTACTGGCTCATATTTAAGTGATTGTCCACTAGAACTCCAAGATCCCTCATAGTTATTGCAGTTGAGCCAGGTTTCACCTAGTCTGTACCCATACAATTAGTTTTTCTTGCCTAAGTGTAAAATCTTACTTTTCTCTAAATTGAATTTCATTTTGTTAGATAGGCCCCAGTGTTAAGGTCTGGTGAAATCCATCTGGGTCTTGAGCCTATCTTCTGGGGTGTTGGCTATTCCTGCCAGCTTAGTGTCATCTGCAAATTTGATGAGTTCCCCTTTTATTCCCTCATCTAAATCATTTATGAAGATATTGAAGAGTACTGGGCCTAAAATAGAACCTTGGGGTACTCTACTGCTTACTTCCCTCCATATTGATGTAATTCTGTTAAGGACTACATGTTGTTAGTCAGTTACAAATCCATCTGGTGGTGGTGTTATCTATCCCACATTTTTCTATCTTACCAAGAAGTAGGTTGTGGTCTCCTTTGTCAAATGCCTTACTGAAATCCAAGTATACTATGTCCAGAGCATTTCACTGGTTCACTAGTTTACTCACTTTGTCAAAGAATGAAATAAGATTTGTTTGGCATAATCTGTTTTTGACGAGCCCATGTTGGCTTTCGGTTATAATTTTGCTTGCTTCTAGGTGTTTGCAGATCTTATGAATTCTATGTTTCTTAGACTATTTTAATTAACTCCTTATTCTAGCAGGTGGACATTGGCTGCTGGTTGAAGTGGTTTAGGGTGACAATGGTTTAATAATAGCATCTTTCCCATCCCAACTCCCCTACATTTTTATTGTATTCACTATCACACTTCACATTGTGAAGTCAAATGTGAATAAATGTGACTCATGAATAATGTGCTTAGTTGGCATACAAGCCATGAAATCACAAACTGGCACTGAGAAATCCCTGGCATAGATTTTATCTTGTCTTTATTGTATCAAAACTGTTCTTATTTTTCTTATTTTTCTTTCTTGCAATTTATATGCATTAGAATCTATTGCATATTTGTCAGTTTTCCTATTTCACCGAAATTGCAGTTTTACTCAGGATAAATTTGGCAGCTCTTTATTGAAATGGAATAGCTGTTGAATATATAGTCAACACAATTTTTAGGTTATCTATGAAAAAGTGTTCTTTCGTGAAGCCAGGTCCCCATTTGTAGAATGTATTTATTAGCCCTTTAATCTAAATCCTTCCCATCTTTTGCAAGTTCTAATCTCATAGTAGTTTAGCCTTCCTAATGACCATCATTTCTGCTCAGTGGGTGAATTTTCAGTCCTTTGAATAAATTTTTACCTTACTGATTTTCATTCCCAAATAACTATAAAGCATTTGCATGATCTTGGTCTATTATTTTTATATTACAAAATAAGGATTTCCATATATATGCCAATGTTTTATGGGATTTATTCATACAATACCCGCATGCAACAGCCTTTTCCTGGTGATATTCTTTGTTTCTTAAGCTGCTGTGTAATAGCCTCAGGGAACTGAGAGAAAAAGCAAAAGCTTGATATGCAGATGGTAGAGGAAGGCTTCTCACAAATGTCATTCTCAGCCATAGAACATTTCTGAATAGAACTTGCATATTTAAGTGGAACTGGGTTTTTCTGTTCTGTCTATTCCACAGTTTTCTTAAGTAGGTAAGAAAATTATTTTCTTAAATAGTTCTTAACTATTACTTGAATTGTTGGGCACATTATCTGTCTCTGTTCTTGGTAGAATATCCTGAGTAAATAGTAAAGGTGGTTAAAAATGAAAGCCTACATAATAGATCTTGGCACTTTTTCTGAAGCTGCATGTTAATTTGCTATTAGTGTATGCAGCACATAGGAAAGTTTGTGAAACCTGGCCTGGCCCAGTGGTGGGTTGCTGCTGGTTCGGACTGGTTCGCTCGTACTGGTGGCGGAAAGTTGCACCCGTTTGCCGAACCAGCAGCGATGGCCTGCTGTCCACGCCCCCGAACCGGTTCTCCGGTCGCCACTGCTGGCAAAGAACCATATGCGCAGAGGGTCATTTCCCCGATGTGACGTAGGGTTAGGGTTAACAAAATGCGCACTTCCGTCGCGATGCGAACCGGTAGGGAAGGTAAGTGAAACCCACCCCTGGCCTGGCCTATTGGCTTTTGTAAGACACTAAAGACCTATCTGTTGCCATGAGCAGTGAGTGAATATAGTATGCTGGCTGGTGTCCTCAGTTACCAATCTGTTATTTGCTTTTGATTAGTATTGTTTTTATGATTGATTTTAAATTTGTAATTTTTAAATTTACATATTTTTGAATTTGTGAGCTGCCTAGGGTGGTCTGCAAGTTGGGTAGCTGTTAGAGGTTGAATAAATAATCAAGCATCTTTATTGCTTAAAATGTTTGACACATGAGATAGTCCTGACAGGATCATACAAAATAATTACAATATAATTACTTTGAAGAAAATTATATTGCATTGTGTTCAAAGGCTTGTTGGAAGACATGTCAACTGGGTTCAGTTCCAAATGGGGAGAAAGACACTGGAAACATGGAGACTGCTTGAAAAGATGATTTAATGGTGGACAGGACCACATGGTTTTGAGGTCCTGGGCAAAAAGAGCACATGGGTAAGAGAGAGAGAGAGATTTAAACCCTCTCTTGGGCCCCGCCTTGGAGCTTCCTGTTCCTGTGTAAGAAATGTACTCTGATTGGTTGTCAGACTCACATGGGGCCAGGTTGAATCTTTCTGGATGATGATGTAATGAAGGGGCTTTGGGCAATTCCTATTATGGCTCAATGGCTTTGTCCTGGTTTGGATCTTGAGTGAGGGCTTATCCTATCACCCTGGAGCTGAAGGTCTTTTGTGTTGTAGATAAGCTGGCCCAGCCTTTGTCTTGTAGATAGGTTGGCACCAAAATATCTGCTGCGGGGGCAGGGAGCTGAGGCTCTGAGTTTGTCTTTAGAAACATGTTTCTCCTTTAGGGAAAATATAATATTCTGCTTTTTTAATATTTCCCAGAATATTTCATTTTCCTAGGAGAGGGGTGGGTGCTAACTTCCTACAGGCTTATGGTTCAAAATGTAAGTTGAAAAAAGTGTTAGACAGGTTTACTCCCAGCAGTCTCTCCTTTTCATTAATATAAGTATTATACTTAATTTATTTACTTGCTCTAGGAGATAAATGACACAAAAACACCTAAAGCAATGCTAATAAAAGATGTGGATATAATTATGGATAAGCATGGATATAAATCAATGTTTTTTAAAGGTTTAATTGGCTGCCCATCTTATGGGCCACAGCCCTGGACAGCTCACAAAAACAATACTAAAAAACAAAGAAAAAATAATAAAACCAATGTCCAAGGTAAAATAAAATCAAATCCCAGCTTCTAAACAACATTCAGTACATCAACATTTACAATTACTCAGCTCCAGCCTCACCCCATCCAATTCTTAGGAGAAGAACCGGATTTTTAAGGTTTTCTGGAAAGCTAGAAAAGTTACGGCCTGCTGAAACTCAGGTTTCACTGTATACTGTGACAGTAAAAGTGACAAGGATCCATATTTTTAATGTTCTTTTCATGGCTGCAAAATACCATCCAATAATACTGTTTAAAGAGAAATAACCCTATTGATGAATGGTGACAAAATGAATCATTGGCCAGCAACTGTGACCTTTTTTACTAGATATTTTATAGAGAAAAATCATTCATAATTTTATCAGAGTTAGATGATAGTTAGTCAAAGTTCAATTAAGGGAGAGGTCATCTAATGAGAGATTTATTTGAGGTTGTGGATTCTGAGGAAGTGGGCAGTATTTTACATGAACTGGATTCTTGTCTCTTTTAACCTAATCAAATTGCCAAGAAGGGGATAGAGATTTGATTGGGGAAGTGGTCAATTCGTTGAGAGAGGAGAACCATGATCCTTGAAAGAAATTGTAGTATGCCCTGTCCACAAGAGGGAAGTTTGAAACTTGAAGTGGCCAACAATGAACATTTTATTTATTTATTTATTTTATTTATTTATTTATTTGTCAAACATGTATAGGATAGTAGTAGTTTGTATAAACATAAGTAAAAAGTAATGATAAAAGAGGACAATAGGACAAGCAGCTACATGAACTGGGAGATAAACTCTGCACCAGTTGGGAGATCAAAGAAGATCCTGACATGTCTAGTTGACAATTTTGTCAACCAAAAGGTAGAGAAGGTAATAGAGAAGGGTCAGCTATCCTGGACTTCATTCTTACTAATAGGGATGTAATGATTGAAGGGGTAGAAGAACTTTGGTGGAAGAGTCATATGTCATATTAGAATTCAACATAATAATGTAGGCACAGGTAACAAAGTCAATCCATTGTTACAGATTTCAAGAAAGCTGACTTCAACAAACTAAGAGAGAGATTGGGATGGAAATCCTAAAGGGGAAAACAATTCAGGATGCTTGGGAGACAATGAAAAATGAGATTATAAAAAAACCAATCAAACACAGTACCACAGAGGGGAAAAAAGAGACACAAGATGAAACCAGCATGGTTGCATAAAGAACTGTCTAAGAAACTGAGGGACAAAAAGAACAGGTATAAAAAAATAAAATGAGGGGAACATAACTAAAACAGAATACCAACAAATAGCTCAACTCTACAAGGATGATGTCAGGAAAGTTAAGGCTTAGAATTAACCTAGACTTGCAACAAATGCCAAAAATAACAAAAAAAGTTTCTTTTAGTATGTAAAGAATAAGAAGAAACTCAAGGAAATGATCAGTTCACTAATGTGAGAAAATCGTAAGATGGTAGCAGGCAGCAGGGAGAAAGTGGAACTACTTAATTTCTTTGCATTTGTCACAAAAGAGAAAAGAATAGTTCAACCTATCAAAAGCAGCAGAGATAGAACAGGAATGCAGTTCAAAAGAGGCAAAAAAAAATAATAGTAAGAGGACATCTATCCAAACTCAAATCTCCAGGACCAGATTGTAAACATCTCAGGGTTCTGAAGGAGCTGGCAGATGTGATCTCTGAATCACTGAACAAAATCTTTCTGCGCTCCTGGAGCATGGGGGAACTGACAGAGGACTGGAAATGAGCTGATGTGATTCTCCAATTTTAAAAAAGGAGAACATGTGGAACCCGGAAACCACAGATCAATCAGCTTGACATTAATACCTGGGAAAATCCAAGAAAAGATAATCAAGCACAGGATTTGAATAAGGCAATTACTAGAAGTCAGCAATGGGTTTGTTAAAAACAGATCATGCTAAACAAATCTTATTACCTTCTTTGATAAATGACTAAATTACTGAATCCAGGAAATGCTATGAATATAGAATACATGGACTCTTCAGTAAGGCATTTGTTAAAGTAGACCACAGCCTATATCAGCACTACCACCAGATGGATTCACAGTGTGAATAGAACTACATCTACAAGGAGGGAAGCATGCAGTGGGTACCGCAAGGTTCTGTCTTGGCCCCCATGCTGTTCAACTTCTTTATAAAAAATCTAGTTGAGGGGATAAACTTGAGGGGAATTGCTAAAGCTTTGACAGATAGAATCAACATTCAGAAGGATTTTGACAGACTTGAGCATTGGACCTATCAAACAAGATGCAGTTGAGTTATGAGAAAAGTAAGGTCCTACACTTCCCAGCAGGAGGAACTTGTTCTACTGATTAATTATCTCACTGTCGGGAAATTTCTTCTTAGTTCTAAGTTGGATCTCTCTTTGATAAATTTTCATCCGATTGGAGGGGGGGGGGAAGATGCTGAGATACTTGAAGGAGTGTGCCCTAACCCAAAGATGATCAAAGGTCTGGAGGCTAAAACATATGATGAACTGTTAAGGGAACTAGCTATGTATAGCCTAAAGAATAGAATAGAATAGAATAGAATAGAATAGAATAGAATAGAATAGAATAGAATAGAATAGAATAGAATAGAATAGAATAGAATAGAATAGAATAGTATTCTTTATTGGCCAAGTGTGATTGGACACACAAGGAATTTGTCTTGGTGCATATACTCTCAGTGTACATAAACGAAAAGATAAGTTCATCAAGAATCATAAGGTACAACACTTAATGATAGTCCGGGTACAAATAAGCAATCAAATCATATTAGGAACCAGTTAATATACCGTATTTTTCTGAGTATAAGACGCACCTTTTTCCTCCCTAAAAGTGGCTGAAAATTTGGGTGCGTCTTATACTTCGAATGTAGCTTTTTTTTTTCCAGCCCTAACTAGGTGCTAACAGATCTTCCCAGCTCTTACCTTGCAGGCTCTTTTCCAGCCCTAAGTCTTTGCAGAATTTTTTTTCATTGCTCTACTTGCTCCGAATAAGTTTTTTTCTAGCCCTAACCAGGTGCTAACTATCTTCCCAGCTCTTACCGGCTTGCATGCTCTTTCATTGTTACTCTCTCAGAAGAAGGTTTTTTTAAGTCCTAACCAGGGGATAAAATAATGTGCTGAAGCTGAACAGGCTAAGGACGCTAGCCAGATGAATACCTGGTAGGCAGATTGTTTTCCCCTATTTTCCTCCCCAAAAACTAAGGTGCGTCTTATACTCCGGTGCGTCTTATACTCCAAAAAATTGTAAGGATACAAGCAACAAAGTTACAGTCATATAGTCATTTGTGGGAGGAGATGGGTGATGGGAACGATGAGAATATTAATAGTAGTGCAGACCTAGTAAGTAGTTTGACAGTGTTGAGGGAATTATTTGTTTAGCAGAATGATGGCGTTCGGGAAAAAACTGTTCTTGTGTCTAGTTGTTCTGGTGTGTAGTGCAGTGCTCTATAGCACTCCAAGGGAAAGGATTCTGTAAAATCTCCATTCCCTCCCCACTCTGGGGCCAGCCAGAGGTGATATTTGCCGATTCTTTGAACTACTCAAAATTTCCACTACCGGTTCTCCAGAACCTGTCAGAACCTGCTGGATTTCACCCCTGCTCCCCAGTCGGAAGACATTACAGTCTGGAGCTGGTTCTTATAGCTACTGCACATGGTGGAACTTAGCTATGTATTCTAATTGGGCTCTTTCCCTCCCTTGTGTCTCAGCTCTGCCTCTCAACAGTCTTGCAATTCTCTTCCTATCTGAAAACTACTCTGAGTTGCTTGTCTTTGGGTTGGGGGTTTCTCATTCCCAAGTCTCTGTTCTCTTTGTGGCTTGACTCCTTTCTTGATATAGTCAGCCACATGTTTTCTTTCAGTTACCTTGTTATAAAACAAACTCACCAGTTAAGGAGAAGTTGGGGCCAGGTAATACCAAAACTCTGGATCCCAGAAGGGGAAAAAATGCCTGCTGACTCCAGCTGGCAAGTTCATTCTTCCACAGTCATAACCATCTAAAGTCTAGGTTTGAGGTTGCTGTAAAAAAAAAATAGAATGGTAATATCCACAAAACTGACCATCCATTTATTAGAAAAATTATGGGATAAAAATGGAAAAATTCACATTCTTCAAGCCTGAAAAGATAATCTGAAAATTTGAAAAATTGGGAGATTAAAAATAATTTTACATAATCATGAAAAATATGGCGCAAATGTTCATATGCACACTATATAAATATATGCTGAACCCCAGCCCTTTAAATTTAAACACAACAGTATTAATTTGTGATACTTGCCATAATATATTTAAGAGTTTTAAGACTTATTGCATTGCTGACTAGACAGTCAAGGTTATGTTTTCTTTCATTGCCCTGAGCCATTATGCCTTGCTTCACTACA
Organism: Diadophis punctatus similis; assembly: GCA_023053685.1. Taxonomy (NCBI): domain Eukaryota; kingdom Metazoa; phylum Chordata; class Lepidosauria; order Squamata; family Dipsadidae; genus Diadophis; species Diadophis punctatus. The sequence continues at coordinate 72,609,555 of JALIGW010000004.1, read as the reverse complement.
CTGAATTTCAGCTGGAGGCTATGGCCAGAATTGAAGACCTTCTCTTCAGAAAGGACAGATTAATAAGACTGTAACACCTAGTATGGGGTTCTGAACTTCATGCTAGCCTGCATACGGGCAATAGCTATTTCATTTCACAACTTCATTTCCTTTAACTGCAATCTATACTCCCACTAATCTTGATAAAAGTCCATCAACCTTAAAGACTACACTGTTCTATAGCTGTGAGGGTTGCCAGACATCAAGTTCATCTACATGGCTAGAACAATACAGTTGTAGACCCTAGCCTCAAGACTGTAGGCAGCCTAATTGACTTTAATATTCTCCTCATGTTGTCTACTTGCCTATTTTTAAGGACATTGATTTCCATGCCACAATGATAGTGTAATCTGCTGATCCAGCAGAATCAGCATTCTTCTGCAGGAAAACCATATAGAGTTCTGAAGTTAACACCAAATCATTCTGCTATCGATATAAATAAAAATGTAACTGTTCGTTTGGGAATGATCTAAGATCTCCGAAAGTACTTCACCGATTGCTTTGAAATTTTGACACAACGTTGCATTCGAATACGAGACCATTTTATATACCTATATTATATAGATGTCACACCTGTGACAGGTAAAAACATGATTTTCTTGAAAAACAGGTAAAAACATGATTTTCTTGAAAACCAGCGCCCTCTGCTGGACAAACGTTTCTGAGCCAAGCTGAGGGAAATCTATATAAATAGATCTATATAAATAGGAGAGGGCAGGAATGATGGGCATGAGAGTAGGGGGAAGAAAGGCCCCTCTCAATGGTTCCCTGTCCGAGGCAGATGGTGCCCCCTGGTGGATTTGGGGAAAGTGTCAGGATCGTAGAAAGGGCGGGAAACATGAGCACATGGGAGGGGGAAGGGAGAGGGCAGGGATGATGGGCATGAGAGTAGGGGGAAGAAAGGCCCCTCTCAATGGTTCCCTGTCTGAGGTACATGGCGCTCTCTGGTGGATTTGGGCAAAGTGTCAGGATTGTAGAAAGGGTGGGAAAGAGGAGCGCATGGGAGGGGGAAGGGAGAGGGCAGGGATGATGGGCATGCGAGTAGGGGGAAGAAAGGCCCCTCTCAATGGTTCCCTGTCCAAGGCACATGGCACCCCCTGGTGGGCATGAGCTGTGGTGGGTGTCCCCAGATACACCTACGTAACACCCATTCTCCACCAGCTGCATTGGTTGCCCATTGGTCTCCGGGTGCAATTCAAGGTGTTGATTATCATCTTTAAAGCCCTACATGGCTTAGGACCAGGTTATCTCCGGGGACCGCATCTTACCTCATACATCCCTACGACCAATTAGGTCCCACAGAGTTGGTCTCCTCCAGGTCCCTTCAGCCAAACAATGTCGGTTGGCGGGACCAAGGGGGAGAGCCTTCTCTGTGGGGGCTCCGGTTCTCTGGAACCAACTACCCCCAGAGATCCGATCTATCCCCACCTTGCTGGCCTTCCGGAAAGCTATTAAGAAGTGGCTCTTCCTGCAGGTGGGGTGATGTGACCGATGAACATCTTAATTCTCCCCCAGGCATGAATGTGTTGTTTGGCTTTTTAATCTTTTAATTAATCAAATGTTTTAAATCATTTATTATTTTTGCTACTGTTTTTATATTGTTCTTATAATCTGTTGTACGCTGCCCTGAGTCCCCAGGGAGTAGGGCGGCATATAAGAACAGCAAAATAAAATAAAATAAAATAAAATAATAAATAAATAAAGGGCAGGAAAGAAAGAGGAGCGCATGGGAGGGGGAAGGGAGCGGGCAGGGATGATGGGCATGGGAGTAGGGGGAAGAAAGGCCCCTCTCAATGGTTCCCTGTCCAAGGCACATGGCGCCCCCTGGTGGATTTGGGGAAAGTGTCAGGATCGTAGAAAGGGCGGAAAAGAGGAACCCATGGGAGGGGGAAAGGAGAGGGCAGGGATGATGGGCATGGGAGTAGGAGGAAGAAAGGCCCCTCCCAGTGGCTCACTGTCAGACAAACACATTGACATCAACCCACAAGCATTGTGAAATTAAACATATTACAAATGTGCGCTTTCTCTTTTCTTTCTTTTCCATTTAACCAGACTGACCCACAGCAACGTGTGGCCGGGTATGCTAGTTTCTAATATATCTCCAGAAAATGTTTATGTCAGAAAATCTCTCATTTTCTGTAAAAAGGATTATTGAGAGCATCATTATGGAGGATTGTGCTCTTGCCTTCTTTTCTAGTTACTTTACCTTTCAAGAACAATGGCAACTTTAGGGCTTTATTAGATCTCTGCAGTTATTGTTTTTAGGTGTTCTCATTTCTGGAATATGCTGCTTGCTTCTTTACTTCCATCTTTTAAAGTAGATTGT